>OU015491.1:35241309-35253809 GCA_907164885.2 Dolomedes plantarius
TTTGTATAAAGTGAAGCTTGTTTTCTCTAGAGAGTAATGTTATAGAGAATAGCTCACTTCTGCCAAGACTTGGGTGTATATAATTTGAAGTGGCACTCTAAATGAATTTGATACAAACACAGTTTATACATGAAACAATGTTTATTGAATTCGTTGCACATATAGAATTTTCTTTTACAGTAATAAGCATACGTACTACTTGTACGGAATATATATATTAACATTCAATAGAAATGCACTTTGCAAATACTCACAAACCAGCAGAGAGTCAAACCAGCAGTACTGCCACGTAAACTTTGGAACCCCTAAGCACTAGCGCCGACTAACACCTGGAACTGCTTACCTCGTAGCTCCCTCTCGCTTATCTATCAACTTTAACAGCCTTCTTCAACCCCCTCTTACTTAATGAAGCTGCATGGTATTTATACCAAGCGCGTATGCCGAAATTAGCATATCTCAAGCAGCTTCTTTAATTCATTCACTCAAAAGTTCGATTCTTGTGAATCGAATCTTATGTATACCTTACAACGTTAGATCATCAGATCATTTTCTGAATCAGCATTTACAAATTCAACTATACATGAAAAGTACCTGCAGATACTTCCACTTGATAAATTTCCTTTTTACACATTATGCTTCTGTTCATGTAAAAAAAGTAAATTGTCATCTAAAAGCGCATTGTTTAGGATTTCTCAAATATCATAGGCTAAAGAAAAGCTGTTTTTTATTCATATTAATTTTGAAAGGATCAAAAAAGAATCTACGAAATATTTTTCAGAAGAGGTTTTTTTTTCCAAAGTAATTAGTTAAAGAGAATTATTAATGATCCCCTGATAACAATACCGTATGAAAAAAATGTTGATTTTAAAAATATGGAATTATTCTGCTGATTTCATGTATCTGGAACCCAGGATGATGCATTTTTGAATCATTTTTACCGAGCTAATTAGGATAAACTAATTAGGATCCGAATGGAGAAAAGTTTTAGAATTATACTTCTGATGCAGATTAACGAGCAAATGACTAATTTTTTTGGTTTTTGTTTTGTGGGGTCTTAACTGCAATCATAGATACTAACAAATGGATCAATAAAATAAAAATTGTAATTCAAATTTACCTACATTTAGAATATAATTGGAGAGTGTGTTAGGAAATTGGGCTTAAGTTTAATGGAGTTTTAAAGTGTTTGTTAAAACATTTTTCTCCTCGGCATATTGTTTGGAAAAATTAAAAATAAAATAATAAAAATATGCCAACATATTATACTGTTCTCAAAGGACAATTTGACAATTTTTCAAGTCAATCTGATGTTAATTGCTACTCGTTAAAATGGAGTTTTGAGACTAATTCATTTAAATATAAATTTGCAATGCATTGAAAAAGTTTATGTTTTTTTGTGATATGAACATTCGGAATTATAATAATATCTGATTTAGTTACTCCATCTGAAAACAGGTGATGCTAAAACATCTTCATTACTATAGAACTTACCACGGTGTGGGGTCAGTTAATTTATCAAAATAATTTTACATCTTAATGGACTGTAAAAGAATCCATTAACAAAAATATTTAATGTTCTTGTTTAAATGCAACTAATCAATCTTCTTACTTCTTTTAATAAAGGTAATACTGAAATGGCTTACCTTTAACATTATCTGAATAATACTTGAATAATAAGTCAACATTAAAAAAATTAGTTCCCTGCATGTATCCTTAAAATGCATTTAATATTGACTTCATTTTAACACATAACTGTTGAATCAATGACGTACTGAATAACCCTTCGGAATTAGGTTTTACAAAATGAATAATTTACTTCAAAATGTCAACAGCTTGAACAATAAACTTCACAGAATGTTTAACAAGAAAAGAATAAACGGAATCGCATCCAACATAGCTATTTTTGAATTATTACATGACATTGCTTAGAACAGAATAAACACCACAACAGATTAAACATTTCTTAGCCATTTTCTTGCCATTACTCAGAATCGAATGTGCAACAACAACCGATTTAAAAAAAAGTTACATAGTGATGTCATCTATTGACTAGAAACTTAATTAGAATACAAATTACAAACAATATGATGAATAAAATGAAACAATTATTGTAATGAATTATTTAAAAATAAAAATAAAAATAGTAAGTATTTTATGAAGACTGAACACACGATGTTTACAATAATACTTATTAGCGTGCTAAAAAACCAACAATTAGCTTTTCAAATAGCGAGAAATGGAAATTTAAATATGTTTTATGTTCATATTATGCGTTCTAACATCTTAATAGCTTGCATGAAAAAGATAACATCACTTTATCAATCCATTCTATGAAAACACATCTGTAATTACGTAGCGTAATACGTTACTAACAAAAAAATGCTGCGGAAATTTATGTTGGAAAAAATACGGGATGTTTATTCCACAAAATCATTATTATTATATATTCTAACACATCTAAGTAGTACTGTTGTAATAATTCTAACTTATTATATATAAATATGAAACAAACGTAACATTTAATCAATTTTTCTCTGATTGAAAAACAAAAATATTATTTTTTTAGCTCTGAATGTCATGACTTATTCACATAAACTAGATATTCACTGCACTTTTTATAATGCTATTTTTATGTTATGAGGAAAGCTAATTATGCTTCAGTATATTTAGCTTCTAAGGATTGCACGTAAGCATCCATCTCGTTTTCCAAATTTGCGATAACGTAAAACACCACAAATGATTTGTTATCATATCACGCCAGTAAGCATACGTTTTTCTCTACGTGCCTTGGAAGATTTTCATGTGTATGAGCAAGATGGTCACGTGAGATATGCTCAATATATTTAGCTTCTAAGGATTGCACGTAAGCATCCATCTCGTTTTCCAAATTTGCGATAACGTAAAACACCACAAATGATTTGTTATCATATCACGCCAGTAAGCATACGTTTTTCTCTACGTGCCTTGGAAGATTTTCATGTGTATGAGCAAGATGGTCACGTGAGATATGCTGAATATATTTAGCTTCTAAGGATTGCACGTAAGCATCCATCTCGTTTTCCTAATTTGCGATAACATAAAACACCACATATGATTTGTTATCATATCACGCCAGTCAGCATATGTTTTTCTCTACGCGCCTTGGAAATTTTTTATGTGTATGAGCAAGATGGTAACGTGAGGTATGCTGAATATATTGGCCGGCAAATGAGCATCCAAGTATCAATGTCGCAGAGACAGAGATGGCACAATATATTTGTCAAGCATCATCAGAGAACAAAATGTTTTCCATGTACTCTTATGTACGTTAGTATTTTTCACGAATATTGGTAAGATCATTGTCAGGAATGGACTCCTATTCTTACTCTCCCCTATTTCTCTAAAGTTGTCTAACTGACCAGAATTGCTTGCTTGGGGGTAGTCAATCGAGGGGTAGGAACCCGTTTGACGAGGAGTGAAAAAAAGAGTGGTTCTGGACATTCGCTCTCCTGCTTTCAAAGGTGAAAGGTCGGTGTACAAGAGCTTGCCACATGGAAAGTGTCTTGAACGTGATTTTGTTGATCAATGTAAATTTGTAATACATATGTGTATATAGAATGTGTGGTGTGACCCAGTAGAAATATATGTATAATAAATAATTTTGGGACTAAAGATCATGTCTTGATTCGTCAACCGTGTAATCCATTCCTACAACGAAAAGCAATGGACCCAAGGGCGGTTAGGCCTCGTCAAGTGAGAGGGATCCCCCCTTCAACAATTATCGTGTTATTTATAACAAATCGTAGCAAGAAAATACATTGTGTTACCAGAAGGCACTAAAACGTAGGCCAACCAATACATTTACACCGTGTCAGCCGCCAGTTGACAAAAATTCTTAAATTTCCATCCTTGGCTTCTTTACCATTTCATATATCTTGTTTTACTTATCTATCGCATTTTTTTCGTTAAACTAATTAATCTCAAGTGTAGTCTGAGAAAAAAGCTTTTTGTTATACTTTCATGTTGACTATTTTGACTTCAATAAAATTTTATGAGACATACTAATTTATTATTAAAATCTGGCGATGTATTTAATTTTAAATCTTCCTCTCCAACAACACACTTGAACTTTATGAAATATGTGATATCCCGCATAACAGAAAAAGTGGAGTTTAAAACGGAAAATTGCATGAAGATAAACATCATATAAGAATAGACTTAAAAACTTGTAAGCATAATCAGGCATTTGTTTCTAAGACACTGCCTGATTCAGCTGCGCAACCAAATTAAGAACTTAAATAGCGTAGTAAAAGCTTAAATAAATAATTTTGAGTTTTTTCTTTACTATAATCTATTTTAAGGGCACGGCTATTTGAAAAATTTATGTAACCATTAAAAAAATTATGTACCCTCAAAGGGCATTATCTCATACTTTCAAGCATAAATTTTGTTGTTTCAAGCAAAAAATTACATAATTTGTCTTACTATAATGAAATTAAATGTAATGAAGTTGAAGTATTAAAATCTTTAAGAAAATCTTAAAAGGAATATTTTAAGAATTTATCCCGTGTCTCTCTAGACGCAGTAGTTTCTAATGTACTTCAAAAAATGCAATTCCTCGAAAGAACTTTCACTGGCATTCATAATTCAAACTTATAACTTTAAAAAAAATGACTGCATAGAAAAATAATTAAATCTAAAAAGAGATATGATACATAAATGAAATATTAAAAATCTCTAGAAATGCTGAGCTAAAATGAAAAAGAAATGTCTCAATTTCGCTCTTTTCCAGAAGAATTTCATAGGATATGTCGTTTAAAGGGGCCGTTTTTTAATAATTAATGTTAAGTTCTTTTAAATTTAATCTGAGGCTGATTTGATGAAATATGTGGGCATAAAAATTACAGAATACCTTTGTTGAACTATTTGAATGGTAAATTTTTAAATTTTCATGTTTTCCGTAAAAGTACGCTTGACTTCAATCTTTCCTTGAGAATTATTCTTTTTAGGATAGACAGTGAGTCTAGAAAAAAAGAAGCCCAATTTATACTAGAAGTGTATACTGAGACGATGTATATATTTTAAAAAGCTCATTACGTTTCTCTATTTTGTAAAATTATACTTATACAAGGTATAAAAATAAATGTCATGGATGGAATTTAAATTAATAAAATAATGTAAAGGATAATAGGCTGTATTTCATCAGTAAATAAGTCTAAAAAATGTAAATATTGTATAACAACGTAAAAATAAAATGTAACATTTATTATTAATATGTTTGCAAACTGAAACAAAATACTTGTATGTTCAGTTGTTTGCTTTATTTACTTTGAAACTAAGAAGGTAAATAAAAATTTGTGATAAGTCACATGGCATTATATGCACTAATACGCTTTCCAGTTGAATGTTTAAAAATTTTCTATGTCTTTAAGTCTTTTAATGTAGCCACATTTCTGAGATTCAATAGATTCACACCGTATCTTTTATAAACTGAATGATTTCTTTGCTGAAAGAGTGAGCTGCCAAACTTTCGAAATAGTTCGTCTCTACTATTATATTTTTTCTTTTCTAAAATAATGAGCTAAATTTTTAAGTTCGAACAACGGAAAAACAGCGAAAAATATGTCATTGTTATTCCATTTTTCTCCGTCTTCAATGCGAGGTTCATGTTTGGATTTGTTTTCATGAGATTTAGTTTTATCATTGTAAATGTTACGTACAAAAATAGAACTTTGCTGCAATTGCTCATTATAATAGTTATATATTTCAAAATGTATTAGGCTAATTATATATATATATATATATATATATATATATATATATATATATATATATATATATATATATATATATATTATATATATATATATATATATATATATATATATATATATATATATATATATATATTTATATATATATATATATTTATATATATATATATATATATATATATATATATATATATATATATATATATATATATATATATATATATATATATATATATATATATATATATATATATACACATATACAGGGTGAATCTGAAAAAGTGGGGAAAACTTTACGGGGTGACAGAATGCAGCTATACGAGGAATATTCGTCATAGAATGTGTGGTCGGAGCGCAAGTGGTGAGAAGTTAAAACGTAGTTTTCCACTGTCACATTTGAAGAATTAACACAAGAATGAGAGCAGATACTTCAGTAAACATTTTATTAATAGGAATATAATTGATGTACATGCTCAAAGAAATTGATTAAAAGAGCTTCTGTCAGCTGTAATGCAGGCTTCACCCCCATAGGTTGGCCACCAAGATCGCCGGATCTCTCGTGTTTGGACTTTTTTTCTGTGGGTTCATGTGAAAAGCCTAATCTACTAGTGCCCCATTGAAATCAATATGGAATTAGTCGCCAGGATCACCGTTGTTGCCGGCGATATTCGAGAAATGCCTGGTGTCTTCGCAAATGTGCGTCAGTCCCTATCCCGCAGGTGTGAAACCTGCATTAAAGCTGCCGGAAGCTGTTTTGAGCAATTTCTTTGAGCATATACATCAATTATATTACTGCAAATAAAATGTTTTCTGAAGTATCTCCTCTCATTCTTGTGTAAATTCTTTAAATGGGGCAGTGGAAAACTACCTTTTAACTTCTCACCGCTTGCGTTCCGACCATACATTCTATGACGAATATTGTTCGTATAGCTGTGTTCTATCATACCGTAAAGTTTTGCCCACATTTTACAGATTCACCCTGTAGATATACACACACATAAAAAAGGCTGTATAGAACGATTTTCCAACTAACAAATCCTTTTGCGGAACGACATTCGTTGCTAAACTGATCAATTATAATTATGTCTATTAATTGACCGTTTGTACAGTTTTCTTGACCATTTTTATTAGATTTAGGTTTTATAGCTTAATTTAATTTTTACGTAAAGAATTATCTATAATACGGAGCTTTCAAAAGGGATGAGAGTTGTTTATTCAAATGAGACTCTACTGTATAAAAGTCATAGAAAATATATTGTGGGCCATTAAGTATAACACCTAAACTAAATCATATTCATGTTTCAATTTACCTTCATCCTCGTAAGCAGTCACTAGACAAGCTATTGTGCTAATACCACGCTGTAACTGAAGAAATATCACATAGCTGATATTCGTGGGTCTGGAGATTGTACAACAGAAAAATAAAAAGAAATAAACGGGAATATATGTTCAATTTTTTATACAAGTAGGTAGTAACGGGGATGCTCTTGTAAATAAAAACAGTACTATCACATTCATTCCTTGTGATTGACAAAGTATTATGCATTAATTTTTAATTTGTATTTATTCTTTAATTTCCTATCTATTGACTACTTATTTACAATTGCTTAGAATTATTTTATCTTTATATCTTATACTATTATCTTCTTTTCTTGCTTCTCGTTTTTTTTTTTAATTCTAGATGTTTTTGCTCACTTTTTTGTTCCTGGCTTTGGCAGTTTCCAATTTTCACAGGTTTTCTGCTGGGCTAATGGCAATCATCCACTATGTGTACCAACAGGATGTCGTTAACACATGTCTTGCTGACAGGTTCATTAGCTTGCTTACTTTTTTATTTATTGACCAATATTTTTACAATCGATTAGAATTATCATTTTTTTCTTTAGTTCTAACATTATTTCTGTTTTTCTATTACTATTATTATTATTATTATTATTATTTATTTACTTATTTATTTCTCTTGTTGTTTCCTTCTCCTTTCCTTGAGTTTCGTTTTTGCTTACTATTTTTACCCTCTCCTTGGCAGCTTCCAATTTTCACAGGTTTTCCGCTAGGGTAATAGAAACTGTTGATTAATCTTTCAAATAGAGTTGCCTCAGTGAAGCATAGCAGAGACTTGATAAGAAAAATAATATGACTCGAAGGAAAGTTAAGTTAAAATAAAAAAAAGTTTATTCACATTTAGAATAATTTACACAGCGTTGGGTAACTTACCCAAACCGCTTGAAAGCAAATACAAGTCAAGTCAAGTCAAGGCAATGCTCAAATGCTCAATGCTCAAATGCTCAAATGCTCATAGTAACAAGTATGTACTCCCATTTTGTACTTGAGTACTTACGCAAAATTTCCATATCGATTGAAGGAGCTAGTATCGATACAAAAGGAAATAAAAACACAAAAACGGAGTTGTGACCTCACTCCTTCAAACTGGCGTCATACGCACAGTATGACGCAACATTACTATAAAATGGGAAGTGTAAAGAACCGGGTTACTAACATTTACTTTTTTTATTTATTATTTTTTTATTATTTATTATTTATTTTTATTTATTTATTTAATATTATTATTTATTATTATTTATTTATTATTTATTTAATATTATTATTTATTATTATTTATTTTTTATTTATTTAATATTATTATTTATTATTATTTATTTTTTATTTATTTATTAACATTACTTTTTTTCTTTATTGACCAATATTTTTACAATCGATTAGAATTATCATTTTTTCTTTAGTTCTAACATTATTTTTGTTTTTCTATTATTATTATTATTATTATTATTATTAATTTACTTATTTATTTCTCTTGTTGTTTCCTTCTCCTTTCCTTGAGTTTCGTTTTTGCTTACTATTTTTACCCTCTCTTTGGCAGCTTCCAATTTTCACAGGTTTTCCTCTAGGGTAATGGAAACGATCTCTTGTGTGTACCACGAGGATATCGTTGACACATGTCTTGCTGACAGGCGAATTAGTTTGCCGCATCACGCGCTAATCTTTAGCAATACGAGTTATCTTCCTTAAAAATGCTTACTCGCCAACTGATGATGATTTCTACTTTTTGCAAATGGAATTTTATTTGAGAATTAATATTATCTTATAAGGCTGGAAGCATTTAATGTTCGTGAATTATCTTTTATAGTGAATGTGTAAGTTTATTATCTTTTCCGTTTCAAGGCGTTCTATAAAATTGTTCTACTTGCTGGAATTCTGAGCGACCATTTGGATTCATTTCCTGTGAGATTTGAAAATATAACTCCCTGATATATATATATATATATATATATATATATATATATTTCCTTTAATGAAAAGGGTAGACGAGACCGTAGTGGAGAACATCAAATAAACACTCGAGGAAAATTTAGTCCACACGTTCGACAATTGGGCTTATTAATTCCGGATATTGAAGACACTCTGCAGAACATACACACCGCAGATTTAACATCGACGCAGTTACACGACGTAAGTTGACCATATGGGGTTGAACTATACAAAAAGATAACAGCGGCGACAGACATGTTGAGAAGGTGAATATCACATAAACGATGACACAGCGTAATAGAAGAGACATTAAAGATGATATCCAGCACCAGCCTTCTGCCGAGGCTGTCAGGAGGCAGGCTTTACAATACGCGGACAACACAGGTACATATCTTGAATTTTGGAGACTAACAAAGGGAGACACTACATGGCAAGCTCTACATTTGGAGACACTACATGGCAAGCACGAAGACACAGAGAAAGAGCGCCTGGCAAAACCTTGCTGTGGCTTAAATAATCTCTATGAGGTCACTTCACATAACCCTTGTACTCTGCACCCGTTGGCCAGAGGTTCCTAGGCCAGTTTTCTGGACTCAGAGTCCCGTGGCCTGTTAAATAAGTTTTGGTGCCCATGAGACTGGGGGTTAAGGGGTGATATATTAATTGCCTACTTCTGTATTTAGGATATTCTCAATTACTTTGTTCTTAAAACGAAAATAACTTGCTTACGCCCGAGCAATTTTAAAGGAAATTTAAATGAATTTGGAATTTAGAAAAAGTTTTTGGTTTTGTATGTTATATATATATATATATATATAACGCAAAAATGAGTTTTTTTGCTTCTAATGTATAGTAAATTTTACACTAATCTTAAAGAGCTCAATTCCTTCTTCATTTTTAACCAGTGTTAGTTCCAAATACTATTTAGCAACATAATATTGTCACTATATTTCTTTTCCGTATCCTCACCAAACAACTGTGGTCCTCATCGACGGAAAATTTTCTTTTTCAAGCCCTCAGGTCCATTACGCTCCTTTCTTTCGATTAATGTCCATCGTGTGGGTGGGCGTTGCCCCTTGACCCGAGGGTCCTAATCGGTTGCCATGGAAACGGAGCAGAGACAGTAGAGGAAAAGTAGGTTACTGGCACTGGTGGATTCCTCCCAGGATGATTGGGCTGTTCATTATAGTAATTATTCTGTTTACTCGCGCGAGACACAAAAAAAGAAAGAAAAAATCTATTAAGTATTTATAGTTGATGGTTGGCTTTCATTATTGATGATGGTGTGTTTCAATTAGCAGTAGTAGGGCTCGGTTATCTTCGACTGGTAGTAAACGCAAGAGGTTTTCTCTTCTAGCTGAAAAATTGAAACACTAGTTTGCAAATTCCGTCCGCTGCACAGGAAAAAGTTCTCTTCTATTAAGTATGGGCAAAATTTAGATACAATCGCGTGTCTCTTTTTAACAAAGTGCGCATTTTCAGCCTACGTACATTGTTTTGAGGAAAATTCGTTGAACTACAATTAACTCAAAATGTAAAATCTTAACGTAATAAAATAAGAATGGGAGAGAGAAATTTACGCAAAACTTCTATTTATATTATTATGACACATTAAATGTACAAGGAGATAAATTACAAGTAAAAAATGTGTTTATTGTTGTCAAAATAAATCTGACAACTTAATGAACACTTTGAATAAATTTCATTCTAATAACTTGCAAGTATTTATTTCTTAAAAAAATGCTTAAAAAATCGAAAGAAAGCTATCTATATATTTAAGTTGTTAAGCCCACTTTTTGGGCAGTCCGTGAGAGAAAACTACTGCATCAGTTTACTTCACTTTGGTCTTAAACGAAAGATTGTAATCTGTAGATTTGTAAAATTTGGTTTTTGTAATCGCAATTTCTATCAATTAGCGATAATTTACAATTAAAAATTGATTTTTGCGTATGCTCAGTGGCATGTTTAAATCTGCCTGTAGAAACTCACTGTTTCTGTGCATGCTCAGTGACTTGTTTTAATGTAAATACGTTTATTCCGAGGAGTCTCTCTAGATCTCTCTGTGCCATTTTTATTTTTATGATAATTATGTTTGTGAAATATAAGATTAAACCTCATGTAAATTGTTTATTTCGCGCTGCTTAATTAGCTATAATCTTCAATTAAAAAAAATTGCTTTCTGCGCATGCTCAGTGACTTTTTTAAATCTAGCTTTAGATACTCACTAAGCACGAGGCCACTTAAACACAGTAATTGATTTTCAACATTTGGTATTGATGTGTTGAGTATAATTTGTGTATTAGTAAATTTATTTTCTATCTAGCCATTAGTTTTGACGGGTACCAACTAAATTGAAATTTAAATTGCTTACAGGACACTGAAACTGGAAATCCATAATACGGTTTCCGAAATTTCAAACTTGATCACTTTTAAAGAAATAACTGTTTTTTTTTTTAAACTTTCATATAAAGAGAATTAAAAACAATTAAAAATTCTCATGGGGCCCGAGACAATCTAGAGTTAGAGCGTCAGGTTTCGGTACTTGGATCGAATTCCAATAATATCTTCGTGTCTAGGCCAAATATGGGCACGTTAAATCCGTAAAGTGGAGAGTCCCTCTATGAGGTAAGAGAGGGGAGAGGGTACGGTCCCCTCAGACGTCGCGCCTGGAGGTTGCTCGGTCAAAATTGAGGTGGTACCTGGCTAAATTGGACTCCGACCCCTGTGATGCCATTATAAACAGGATCTGTACACCCCAGTCCACTAGCCTGTATGGACCTGATTTCAAATACTGGCATTACAACCAACAACAAGAACAACAAATATTCTCAGTATTCAGTGCAGAATTTACATATACTACCCCAGCATACACAACAGATATATAAACATGCTTAAGAGCTGCAAATAAAAAAGCAAAAAAAGCTAAAAAAATGGTTATGGAAAATTCAAAATTAGTTGGGTTTCCAAAATATTACACTTAGACTATTCCCTCAACTTGTGAGAAGGTTTGCATGTATATGCAATTCACACTGAAGGTTTAGCGAAAAATTGTGTTATACAGAATTTTTTTCTTTTGCTTAACTTTATTAATTGGTGACTCTATTACACCTCTTACTCAGAAAGATTATGCGTATTGCACACTGAAGAGCGGAACTGAAAATGCACCAAAAATATGTCGTGTGAAGGCACCTTTTAAGTGTTAAAAAAAGTCACTTCGAAAATAAAAATATATTTTATTCTTTTTGTATATATATATATATATAATGTTACGATATCTTTATGTATATATATATATATATAAATGAAACGCTTATAAGCGCATAATGTTTTTCCTCTTTAATTGGGATTTCTATTACAGGGAATACATTTATATGTAAGCCGATACATTTTGTACGGGGGGGGGGACTCAGTTGCTTGAAGGAACTAAAAAATATGCAAAAGATTGGCCTTTTTGTATTTTCATAAAGCAGTAAGTAGCTG
>OU015491.1:35258809-35333809 GCA_907164885.2 Dolomedes plantarius
TAGAATTGTCCAGTCTTTACTTCCATGCGGGGATAAAAAGAAAAAAGTTAATTAGAGCAACTCGCATTTTATCGGTTTTATATCATTTATTTAGAGATGTATAAAACGTTAGTGTTATATATCAATTGATTGCAGCATTGTGTCTCTTAAATATTGTTTGGCGCGACTGAAATCTATACATGCAAGGTAAAAACATGATCATGTTTTTTTCTGCAGTCTGTTTGATTGACTACAATGGCAATAACAGTATGGTTTATTTCCCTTCAGCATCCAATGAAAACGCAAGCCATATCTATTAATCTTCCAAAGAAAAAGAAATTACTTTCTATTTCTACAATAGATTGGATAATGGACTGGAAGAAAAATAAAAATGGAATGAAAGAGAAGAATTGTTGTGCTAATCCTTGGAGCTATTAATGTTGTTTTTCAAATGATTTATAGAATGTCCAAGTAATTATGTCCTTTATGGTCTAAAAAAGTCTCTTTTATATGTTCTTAAGTACAAACACTTCTATGCACATCGCAGACACCCATGCAAAAATATATAAAGAAAACCACTTTCTTTGATAAATCTTCAGAATTTAATTTAAAATTTCGTTATTAGCTCGACAAAACATTAAGAAGATTACAAAGGGGCACCAAACTTCCTTCTCACAATTGTCTGTAGTTTTAGAGTTGAGTGGCCTCGGAGATTTTTCGAGAGTCGACCTATTTATGCTTAAGATAATTAAGACCACGAACCCCAACGCGGTTTTTCCAGATGTGCGGTGAAAAAGGAAAATCGGAAAATTAATTATGCATTCTGAAAGAAATATTACGATTATTATACTTTTCGGCATGAAAAGTTGTAAAAGAAAAATTCTTTACGTGGCTAAGCAAAAATTTTATATCTCAGCACAAAAAATGTAGACAGTTCTTTGTGTATCGTGCCAAAACCCTTAAGAATTTCATATGGATCAAAAGTATGTGGTTTATATAGACACCTGGAATTGTACAAAGATTTGTTTATCTGAAAGATAGCAATATAAGTATTTATTATCTTCTGTTTATGGAAAGAGCTGCATACTGTGCCAGACTATAAACTTATTTCTATTCAAAATCCATTTCCTGCTGAAAATAACAGATTGGAGAAATCATAGTAGTCTTACATATATATACAGTGAAACTTCTCAATGGCTGCCAGTTATGGTTCCGAAAAAGAGTGGTCATTTTGCGGGGTGGCCGGCTAGAGAAGTTTCACTGTATATATATATATATATATATATATATATATATATATATATATATATATATACAGAGAGAGAGATTATGCATTATAACAATAATATGTATAATCCACCATACGGTTTTTCAGTTCAATGCAGTCGTTGTGGCCAGAGAATCAATTATTCGTAAAAAGAATGCAATTTAACACATAAAAATATTTTATCTATGCATCCCGTCATTCGTCATTTCCACTTCCTATGAGCCAGATCAAACAGGTCTTGCCTACATCAAGTGTCTGCTAAAGAATGCCCGTCTACAAACGTTATTATACACAACTTTTCATCCTGGCATGGCAAAACTGGACTCGTCCTACAGTCAGAATTATCGTTAGATCAGCAATAATTAAGATCCGTTCTCTCATATTCCGATATCACGGCAATAACCGGTAAAAACCCCAAACTGTCCGTTCTTCCATCCTAAACATGCTAACATTCCAAAGATAGACTCGCCTAAGGCGAAATTTAAATAATGAGAAGAAGCGTAAATATATGAATAAAAATAATAATTTAGACGTCACGGCGTGATCTTATTCAAGTTTAGGTATGAAAATACTTTTTTAGCATAAAATATATGTAAGGAAACTCTCTGGAAGACACTTTAACGATATTCGGACACAGAAGAATGGGAATTTACGACTGACAGTAGCATCTTGGCCTGAAAAGTTGTCGCCGGGTGGAGCGGCACCAAATTCCATCAAGCAGTCCAGTCCATGGGTTTAATAAATTTTTTAATCGCAGCACATTTTGACATTTAGTTGTTTAACATAGATGTATAAAGAGGACAGCTATTTACATTTTATACAAAGAGAGTGCTTATAGTTCGATCACAAGAGAGGGTTATAGTTCTGTCTACCCCATATCGAAACTTAAAGTGTGCGCGTAGTTTTACTTTCACACCAGAACAAAGATGCCCACATACAATTTAGTGCCACAGAGAAACGGAAGTAGTGACATAAGAGGAAACTTATTATTAAAGGTAGAGAGTTATTGGAATAGAATTAAAACTAGAGGGGCGTTGTTATTAAAAATGTGTAATAATGTGCCACCTAGCTGTTGCTGGGCATATTGCACAATAGATGATTAATGAGATTTATAGATTTAGTGGACTGTAAATGATTTTAAAAGATTTATTTGACTTAAAACAAAATAATTACAATACTTGCACATTTAATAGAATACACTTGCGATTAATAGAATACAATTGAATCTAAGGGATGGGTCAACGCTGGGAAAATGAAAAACCCAAATAGCATAAAGAATTGAATTATGAATTGACTTACATAAAGGAATAGCTTCCCAGACGTCCTCCAAACCTTTCACTTAACGTAAATTACATCAAAAGAGAATAAGCAAGCAGAAGCCCTGCTCGCATCACGTACATAAGAATGTTTTGTCAACAACAGTTCATGTTTTCACACATCGTTTCAAAATAAAAAAAAACAGGATCAGTGCTGCCATCTATGCACGCGGGCTGCTTCTACAGGACGGAACAATGATCAAGAAGAATTATTTATTAATTTATTTTGTTCTGGTGTGAAAGTCGAACTGCGCTCCCCTTAGTCTGTTGGATCTGGGATTAACAGGGTGTTTGTAACTCTCCCTGCTGTGGATGTCTTTTGCAAATAGTTCGTGTTCGTTATTTTCCTTGTAGTGCGTTGAATAGCTAAGTATCAATAATATACTATAATACAGTCAATAAACTTATTAACTCCATCGGCCGGCCTGTTGACTAGATTTAATGCTGCGCAAGAGCGACCACAACCTTTCAACCCAAGGAGCCTTCGCATATCATAACGATTCCTCTTCTTTTGTTTCCGATTTCTGAATTTCCTGACAAGTGAGAGTTCCTTATAAGAAAGTTATTTCATATATATATATATATATATATATATATATATAAATATATATATATATAAATATATATATATATATGTATATATATATATATATATGTATATATATATATATATATATATATATATATATATATATATATATGTATATATATATATATATATATGTATATATATATATATATATATATATATATATATGTATATATATATATATATATATATATATATATATATATATATATATATATATATATATATATATATATATATATATATATATATATATATATATATATATATATATAATGCGAACACATCAAAGGGATAGTATATTCCCTCCATTTTCGCTACCAATTTCAATTTATACCTGCACAAAACTAATAGTATATTCCTTCAAACTAATGATTTATAAAGTTAAAGGTAAACATAATTTTCCAAGATTTATAATTAAAGAATATAATTGAAGAGGATTTATAATTGAAGCTTTAGAAATATATCGTGACACTAAGGTCATTAGTAAATTTTAATAACTATCAATATTGAACAGCTAAGCAAGGGAATTAGAGTATTATATTTTTCTTGCGTTTCATTAAGATACTTTACTGATAAAAAAATAATTCATCATTTACGAATTAATGAACTCCAAACCTTTCGTAGCATAAAGCTTTGAACAGGATAAGTCACGCATAGAATTCCATGCAAGACACATTATAAACGGGAAAAATATTTTTAACGGAGCTAATAAACTTCACCGAAATATTGGTTTAAAAATTTCAGTTTGTTCACTTACTTTATATATAAAAAATATTTAATACTCGATTTATTTAAGTCGTGTTATACAGACTTTCTGTTATTCCACACACTTTTAGCCAGTTATGGGAAATAACCTGTTATTCTCGCACCATCAAAAATCATTTTTGTTTGTCATAAATGACACTTCTTAACCAATTTCTTTTTAAAGTTGCCTCTATGAATTTATGAAAAATCCTATTAAACGTACCATTAAATCCTCAAATATCATGCTCGGAAGATTTTAATTAAATATTTCATCATGCGAGTAATTGAAACTAAACAACTGAATATACGATAAATTAAACAATGCTCTACAAATATAATGATTAAAATTCACGTCTGTATGCCTTGAGCATGAAACAAATATTCGTTTGAAAATAAAGTTATTTGTCCTCTTAAGTTCCATTCTTAACTACTGGCATATTTTAAATACGCTTAATTTATAATTTAAACTCTTCAATATTCATGGAAGAAGTAGCAACAAAATTATATTATAATTGTTTGAATATGCTATTACGTTAACTCAAAAAAACTATTAAAAAAATTATTCTCCCCGGCTCTTCCATGAAATAATACCAGCACAACATATTTTCTTTTCCCTTTTTAATGAATATTGACGTTTGAATTATGTATTAAAGCTTTCCATTTTTTTTCTGCATATCCTTTTTTGTTTCAGTTTTCATCATCATCAATGAGTTACGGTTTTATCATCAATGAATTATTGTTAATCAAACAGATTTTTCAAATGGACTAAAATATGGCTCTTATATTATGAAAATTCTAAACTCGGATTATGAAACATGTATACAGTATAGCTCACTTCTACCTACACTTGGGTGTATATAATTTGAAGTGGAACTCTAAATGAATTTGATACAAACACAGTTTATACATGAAACAATGTTTATTGAATTCGTTGCACATATAGAATTTGCTTTTACAGCAATAAGCATACGTACTACTTGTACGGAATATATATTAACATTCAATAGAAATACACCTTGCTAATACTCACAAACCAGCAGAGAGTCAAACCAGCATTACTGCCAAATAAACTTTGGGCCCCCTAAGCACTAGCGCAGGATAGCACCTGGGGCTGTTTTCCTCTTAGCTCCCTTAACTTGCTTATCTATCAACCTTAACAAAACCTTCTTCATCCTTTGTATTAATCAAGCTGCTTGGTATTTATACCAAGAGCGTATGCCGAAATTAGCATATCTCAAGCAGCTTCTTTAATTCATTCACTCAAAAGTTCGATTCTTCTGAATCGAATCTTATGTATACCTTACAGATAGTTAAGTATTTATCAGCATTTCACCAGAAGGGAAATGGCTGTTTTTTAAATATGTGACTAAGTAAACTGACTCGCTCAACTCGCTCAAAAGATTACAACTGCATGCGGAATATATAGGGTGTTGCGGAATTCGACTGACAAATTCTGAGGGCTGATAGTAGGCATCAAGACGAGCATTAATCACATAGGAATGTATGACTGGAAACGCAAACCGGACGCTGGAGGGCGCTGTTTGCTTAATCGTACCATACCTCTTACCAACCCCGAAATATCGCATTTTTCTGGAGGAGGGAGAAAACTCAAAAACAAAACATAATCACATAGGAATGTATGACCGGAAACGCAAACCTGGTCAACTAGAGGATAAACAAAGGTGCAGAAATGTTGGCTTTTCATTTCAAAGCCAACGAACTACCACTAAGCTACCTCAGGCCCTAACTTAAAGTATATTCGTATACTCTAAAGTAGTTTTATGTTATAAATTTCCTTTTCATGTTAATGTTGTTAAAGGAATTTTATTCTTATTGTATGTTCAAATTTAAATAATTAATAATTCAAAGATATAATCTATTTTCACGATACACGAATAAAATTCTAAACATATAATTGCATCGGTTTCTAGGTTTTTTATAATTCACATGCAGTTAACAACAACATCCAAGGCCCCAAATTTTCACTTCTTTTAAAAAATAAAATACCACATATTCGTTAAAGAGTTAATAATAACAAAAAAGTATGATAAAATTTGTAAATATCAAAGTTTAAAAGAAGTCATACGTATGAAATGTAACTCCTAAGTAAAATTTAATGTACTTTTTTTTGCAATTCCTTAACGCTATTTATTAAAGATTTTGGAGAACGTTCACGTTTTCTGTTTCACTTTTTTAAGAACAAATACTAATTTTGGTCTTCACTTGATACTTTTTATGTATCTTCCCAACGTTTCGTTAAATCTTTCTGTAAAATAATAACATAAGTATATAATAAATGAAAAAACTAAAGGTGCAATTTTTTTCACCTTAATTATAAAAAAATGTAAACATCACTAGATATTTTATTTAAAACATAAGCTGTTTTCTTTTCTCAATATATTTTGATGAATTAATTGGATCCTTTAATTCACATCTTTAATCGTATTTAAACTTCAGAAATTCCAGGAAATGTTCTGCGTATACCTTCTTCATCAGCATTGCCAAGGCAGTTCCAGTTAGGATTTTCCCTCCAACCCTATAAGGCATCAATATTCTTCACTGGTTAATTACAATGATCTCTCTCGACACAATCAATTTATCTAGCACTTAGTCTATATCTTCTTCAGTACCGATAATTTTATAAAAAGTCAGTTTTTTTACAGGGTCAGCGTTTTCCTATCTATAAACGTGTCCGAACAATATGATACGATAAGATTCAATTACCCTTATTTTATTTGGTTGCCTATATTTAAGGTGTAATTCATGGTCTTCGTATACCTGCTTCCCCTAAATATATATGATACATTACTTTCAAAACACGCTTTTCTCCTTCAACAAACATCTTCTTAGTTTTCTTCCTCAACGAACCTCAAAAATAGCTTGATTACATCAGAAGGCGATAGGGATGTTATCAAGTGTAAACGATATATTTGCCTGGGTAAAACTGCAGATGCCCTTTGACTTTGATCCAGAGGTACTCAAACCACGGCCGGTGGGCCTTATGCGGCCCACCGAGCTTTTATGTGCTGCCTGAAACACCCATACTTATTATCAGGCAGGTGCTTTTGTAAACGTAATTTTGGAAATGCCTGAAAAATGCAAAAGTGTACAGCAATCGACCACCTGCTGCTCACGTAGGTCGCATCAACGTAACTTTATGAGTCATCCAATTCCAAAATGAAGTATGCGAAGACCGGATATGGAAATCGACATACTGATTATTCGACCTTGATGACGTACTGAGAGTAGCATGTAGCAAGTATAAACTCTAATTTGTGTAAAATAATCAATGGTTTGTCTCAACATAAAAAAATCATACTCGTTTTTAAAGAAACGCTTGGATATGTAAGCGTATTTTTATTTGTGATTGTCAAAAAACATATTTATTTATTATTATTACGTTAGAGAATGTCTACAGTGGAATGGCAACAGCTGTATCTATCGGATATATTATCTTTTTAATTTAAAAAAAAGAGAAGGTATGTTAAGTTGTTAAAGATTGTACGCTGCAGAAAGGTCACGAGTACGTTTTATGATTTAATAAACGTTTAATATTAATAACGATCTGTATTTAATGAATTAATTAGTAACGTAAACAAGGGGCCAACAGATACATTTAGGATTTGAGTTTTATTTTTTTCATTATTATATTATGAGGCATAGTGTGCCTTTGTTGCGGTCCGCGTAAAGTAGAAAACATATGCATGTGGCCCGAGAGAAAGGTCGAGTATTTATTCATAGAACCGTAGTTGTTAAAAAGTTCTTTTCCTCCTTTTAATAATTCTTAATTAGTCAGCAGTTTATTGTATAAAAATAGACTATAAGGTAAACTGAAGAATTTCATTCTTCGCCAATTTTGTTGGGGTGTGCTTTCATTCATAAAAGAAGAAACGAAACCGTGTAAATATGTAGTTTCATGTACTAAATCGAAAAATTGAAACCCTTTGAATTACTCAGGAAAACAAATACTTTCGCATTTATTTTACTACAGTGGGTAATTTGGGGAAGTTGCAAGGCTTTTGAAACTCTTCAATTTCTTGCAGTGAAAAATAGATCTCTGTATAAAGAAGATAAAAGTTTAGAGATCAGATTACATCCACAATCATAAATTAATTGAAGACTATATTTTATCAAGTGAAAAAAAATTATAATAAGTTGACAAGGTGATCAATTCAACTGCATATATAACTATTAAATTCCTTTATTTAATTAAGACAAATAATGAAATGGGGGGAAAATGCCAAAATGTTAATTTCACACCTCCCTTAAAATTATAAAATGCCAAACGTTTATAAAATACGATAAAAATGAGCTTGTTAATTTTACATTATTTTTTTTCGATACTGTTACGAGGAAAAAACAATAAACGAGTAAATTTTCATGTAAAAAGTATCTTATTCCTTTGAAGTACAAATGATTGAACTCATAAAGAGAAGCATGGTAAATAAAATTAAAGAAAATAGAAGAAAATAATTAATGTAAATAATTTTGCGGTACCGTGTGAAAGTTATTATGCACATATAATCCAAATCTATATATTTATAAATAAATAACTTGTATCATCAAAAAACAACTTAAGGTAAAATTAATCACCTTATTTTAAGAAACCAGTAATTAACTTGGCAAATATTTAATTAGCTTTGAAATTGTATATGCGATATACCAAATAGATAACAGACACGAAACACTTTAATTAGCTTCAATAATAAATTTTCAGAATTAATTAGATGCAAATATTGAAACATAACTGAAAACTTTTATTTGCAAAGTTTATTAAGGTTTCAGTAAATATGAAGTCGATGCCAAAGCTTTATTATAACTTTAAGTAAAATATTCATTGCTTCTGGATATAATTATTGAAGTATTGGGTTAACTAACGAGTAACAAGGAATGGTTATTGAAAGTGGAATATTTAACCCGTCAAATATTATTTCAATAAATTTGCATAAGGATTGCAGGTGAAAATATACAAACAAAGTAATTCAGAGATTAAAATATTTGTGTTGTTTGAAACCCAAAGTTGTCAGGAATACATCTAACACATGGTCTTGAAAGCTATACACATACGATTGCATTTTTATGAAGCATAGAGCATGTATTTTTGTGTAAATACCGTATTTTTGGGACCATATGACGCACCGGACGATAAGAAAGTTTGTTTCACCCAAAGGGTAATAAAAACAGGTTCCTACAGTTTTCAACGGATTTTGAAAGTTTAAAGCAGTGATACGGACAGATTAAATTCATGTGTATATTGGCATATACGAAAGACATTTGTTCTCATGCAGAACAGATTTAATACACACATGCAGTTGAAAATACAGGATATTGTATCAATCCAGTTAGCAGCATTTCTGATAATTAATTTATTATGTTATAAAAATTCTAAGGAGAATGTCAAAAAAGCATAAACGTTTAGAAAAAAAAATGCAAGGTGAGTGAATAACACAAATGAAATCTCAGAGATAAATGAAAATTATTTTTTGCAACTTAAATCTTTTGAAGTTATTAGCCTCAAAAAAGACAGAAAGTCTTTACGAAAAAAAGGACTGCCAGTTAAAGAATTGAGGTGTTTTATATCAAAGAGAAGTTACAAAAAGTTAAAGAAAAACGCTATTCTCAACTTTCTTTCATCGAAATGCGCCATAAAATTGCATAAAAGAATGGAACAATTTTTTGTTCCTTTTCTTTCGCAGTAAAAAAAAAGAATTTGGTACAAAAAACGACTATTTATTGAAAAATTAATTAGGATAAAATTGAAAAATATAACAGAAAGGAAATAATTGCATTAAGATAATAAAACCTTTCACGTCTCTTAGTACAAAAATGCTCTAAAAGCTTCTAAAATCGGAAGTATTGAAATTGGTCTTCTTATGAATATTTATTTGTGTTCTCATGTGAAAAAAGTTGACATGACCAAAATTGAAAAGTACATTTTCTGAATATTAGATATAACACCATTCTAGGAAGTACTTTTAAGATGTATTCTTAAAAAATGCCTGTATTATTGAAAGCATAGAGATATTACAAGTTAAAGAAACGTTTTAATGAGCTTTTATGTAGATTTTCCAAGCATAAATAATACAAAAATAAGCTTGTTAATTTTACATTAATTTTTTACAAGTACGAGATTTTTACGAGAAAAAAAGCAATAAACGAGTGAATTTTCGAGTAAAAAGTATCTTGTTCCTTTGAGGTACAAATGATTAAACTCTTAAATAGAAGCCTGCGAAATAAAACAGAGTAATACTTATTCTATTATCTTCTAGATCGAGTATCGTTTACACTGTACTATGAAATACTTCAATAAATGTTGATGTCAGAGAAAATCAAGTAATCAGTGAACTAATGATAATTTTGCTACAAAAATCCCAACGAAAATGTTTTATAACCATAAAACTATTCTCGAAGGAAGTAAACAGTAAGGAAACAAAAAAAGGAAAGATAATAGACAGGACAAAGGATGCACAGGAAAAAATTACTTAGGTAATGCCAAAATGATTTATAAATACTTGTACAGAAAATGGTCTCATGCATTTTTTTGCTCTTATCTTAGCCCATGAATCATAAGTGCTCTTACGACACCGAAAATGATTAAATAATGAATAAATAACATCATATCTTGATCCAGAAATTAAGGTTGGACTACTGGCTTATTTTATAACAATATATCAGTAAATAAGTTGTAAATTTACGATATTAATGTTAGTCACAAATCGTCAAATAGCGAATATCCAACCGTGATATGTTTAGGAACTGAAATTAAGAATTTCCTTATTTATTTTGAATAATTGAAAATGAAAAACACCAACTGTAAACTGTTTCAGCTCTTATATGATGTATTTATGTGCATGTAGTTGTTGTATTATTTGGTCTAGAATATTATCAGTTCTATGCCAATATAAATGCCAAATATATTTTTATATGTTTTTTACAGTATAAATATTAGTCAATACATGACTTTTAAGCAGTGGCACCATAACAAGCTTTTCTAAGTCTGGAGCAGGAGATTTAGGCTTAGGCACCATACTTTTTAAACTAAAATAATGAAAAAAAGTAGAGCATATATATACAGAATAACAGTTATTTAATTATGACATAAGATTTGAAATATAAATCGGTTTAATAACACTTATATGGTTCTGCTTCTTATGTACCCTGTGAATTCTCTAACAGTCCAGGCACACTATAAAGTAATAGGCATAAATATAAATAATTCCTTTATTTTCTACGTAGAGGTAGACTAACATAGACCGACTTGGGGCTTCAAATAATAACACAACAGTAACGCAACTTGCGGTACTAAGAAACTGAACTTTAAAGTCGTAATGAACCCTTTCAGGCAGAATATACGTTCACTATCAATACCCGTAACCATCGGGATCTGAACTAACTATGGAAATCGTGCAGCCACCTAGGCTAAATACTAATACGTGCTCTATCAGTTAAATACCGCTATCAACTTCAATCTAACTTTTCTCGACTCTTTCGTATCTCTACTAATAGCGTAACGTACTGCCGTACAAACCTCCACTCCCTTCTTGGGCTCTTGCCAACTCAGCGTGTGTCACTTAAATAGACCAGACACCTGCTCCGAACTCACTTCGACTGGCCTGCACTGCGCAGCTACCAGAAATTTGCATCTGAGCAACACGCGAACCGTACACACTTTAAAGGTTCTATTTATGGGTCCCCTCTGACTTCGGCCCTGCGGCAGTTCCCCTGTTACCCCTTCCTAGTTACAAGTACCTATAAATTTGAAGTAAACTAACAGTGTAATTTTCAGCAGCTTTATGGTTGTTTCCTCAAATTATATTGTATGTGTGTATTGCCCTGCAGAGAACCCTCAAGAAATACTAAAATGTAAGATAAATTCCTAAAAAATATCAACAACTATTTATCTCATTATTTAGTGCTTTTATTTCCTCAAATGGTTCGTTGATTGAGAAATGAGAATAACGAGATTAGTTGCTGGATATCGCTTAAAAGTAAAAAAAAGGAATAAAAAACATAAAAGAAAAGAGTTGCTGACTTTTCTTGTATATTTTTAATATTTAACCCCTTAACGATCGCACAATTTTCAAGAAAACAGTAAAAATAGAATCTAATTTTTCCGGAGGATTCCATTTTTTTCTTGATTTGTCACAGCTAGTTTAAGAAAACCCATTCCCAATTACATTATAAATAGACTGGTGCTGCCATCTGGTATGTAAACTAAGAAATAAAATGTTTTCATGGTAAATGAAATAGATTGTTTTTAATACTTTTGGTGCGTTACTTTTGAACACCCCAGGCAGGAAATATCACGGGCGCGAAGAAATAGAGTGCCAAACTTCACCCCGTAATTTTGACGGGAGCAAGGAGGAAGGGGTTAAAACATAACATTAAATCCTTCCATGAAGAAAATTACTGTAATTCAGAGAAAGCGTTATTCAATGTGTAAGTCTAAGTGTCACTATGGATACGTTAAGTCAAAAGATTCTGGTTTTTATTTCCAGGTTAGGTTAAACCAGTTCACTATTTAGGTTAAGAATAAAAGAAAATGCAAGGATCTCTATCAAAAGGGACATTGCACTAAGCCGAGTAATAAGCCGAGCTTCCATGCATCAATATAGTGAGCTATAAAAATATAATTAACTGTATTTTCTCTAAGACTTTTCATTCCACTAGTTTTTTGCTGCAGCACTTCTCTAACACTTTGACGCGGCATTTCTACTGATTTTGGAAATAAAGGTGACTATTAAGACAAAATTTTAGCACCTACAATAAATATGTGAAAAGCATCCAGACACACAGATGTCTCTAATTAAACAAGACCTTCGGTGAAGTAAAAGAATATCACCTTCGGTGAAGTATAAGAATATACAAATTTCTAGTAAATGTTGCAGAGATTCCTGCGAGAATGGGGGATGGAATCGTTCACTCTCTTTACCTCACGAAGTCACGTTTAAGCAATGACGGGAGAGTTTTATCTTTTACTTTAAGTGCGTTTGGTTTAAAAGGAGAAAGAAACAGTACTTATCGCTGAAATAGTGTCTGGTTTAGATAAAACGGTTAACTAGTCAACATACATCTTCACTAAATAACCTTATCCATATAACAGGTGCAGTTTATGAAGGCGTATGATGTGAGAATGAAAATGGTTGGAAATAAATAACAAAATTTGGTAAGTTTATTACCAGAATTGAGAAAAATGTTTGTAATAGACGATTTTGTTATTTTACTACGCACCATGGTTGACGATTTTTAAAACATTAAAAGCGCAAAATATGAAAGGACATCAGTGAAAAAACATCTTGTATGAGCTTCATTCTCGAAGATATATGCTAGAGATATAGCCAGAGGTTGCCTAATGGTAGCGTGTTGGCTTTCAGTACTGAGGGTGCTCGGATCGAATCCCGACAAACGCCAGTAAATACCTTCGGGTCTAGGCCGGATATGGGTACGTCAAATCCTTAGACCGGAAAGTCCCTCTATGAAGTCAGAGAGGATGGGAGAGGGTACGATCCCCACAGATGTAACCCCTGGGTTGGCTTGGCCAAAATTGAAACGAGAGCTTGCTAGGTGGTATTCTGACACTTGTGGTGCCATTATAAAACGGATCCGAACCGTTCAGTCCGAAAGCCTATATGGACCTGGTACGGAATATATTTCGGGCAGGGGACATAAGAAGCAGCAACAACAACATAGCAACTGTTCTCCTGGACCAGAAGAAGGATAACTCCAGTGCGATACTCAAGTCAGCCAATTTGTTTAAAGGATAGAAAATACCCTCCTCACCAAATAATGGTAAGATACAGTTTTTCCAAAATATCCAGTATATCGGTTTCCCCTAATTTCCAGTTACATTTTTTGACTGGCTCTTAGATAAAGTGTATTGTATAAAACACCTGTACTTAAGCGTTTGGCATTACCTTGCAATTTTTATGTTTCTAAATTTGTCCTTTGGTTCTTCCGCTAAATCCTCCAGAATTAGCGGATCCAGAATTTATTGCTTTGCAGTAATTATAGCTTTAATAGATAATTGCTCTCTTTTACATTACCTTTTACGAGGGCTTAGTGCAATTAGTGGTGGCTCATCATTAAGAGAAGCAGAGGTCTAGTTCCATTAAAAACTTAAATTGTTTTCAACTAAAAATCAGTCTGACCCAATTAGATGTAAACTTTATTCGAACACCAACTCTTTCTTTGAGTAAAAGTTATGTACTATTTCCCCTGCTTATCTTATTTTGTTGATTAAAAGAGAAAAGAAAGGGTTCGGGAATAGTCCCTCATAAATCCCCTGCCTTGGATAAGGGCACCTTAATTTCCTGTCCTTTTGCCGAGCAAGCACTGGAGTTAATTTTAATTCATTACGCTAGAGTAAGCATATTCGGTTATTTAGCTATAGTTTAATGTTAACACTTCCTTGGAATTGAGTTCATTAGAGTCAGTGCGCTGGACCTTCTATGCACGCTACGTGTTACTTCAAATGCAGAAATGTTGAAATTTTTTCAGGAGAAATTGGAGATAGGGATTGCGCTGGGAAGGGAACACGTATGCGCATTGTTCCTAACAATTTAAATTTTTTATTGGAACTAGACCCCTGCGGCGTTTAATGCCACCACTTATTGCAATAAAACCTCGTAAAAGGGATGTAAATGAGATAAATTATCTTTTAAAAAAAATTCTGTAAAGCATCTAATTCTGGACCCCCAAAGAACGTTTGACGCGGGAACCAAAGGACAAATTTAGATTAAGAATATAAATCGCAAGGTAATGCCAAACGGTTTAGTACGGGTGTATTATAAAATGCCCTAAGAACCAATCAAAAGATGTAACTGGACATTACGGGAAACCGATATACAGGTAACCCTTCTATAACACGGTAGATAGGTTCCTAGAAAATGCCGTGTTGTATGAAACCGTGCTATATGAGACCCAGGGACAGTTTAAAAAAGGGGGATTACGTTCTGATAACTTATTAAAAGCAAACATTTTTAAAAATATTCTATATAAGCAACTTAATTTTTATTAAAAATATAAATGTATGTGTAAGTCAAAACGAAAATAAGCAAAAAGTATCATTTTCATTTAATGCGACCTTAATTTAATAAATTTCTTCATCATCACTGCTCAGTAGAATTAAACGAGAACGCTTTTTCGGTTGAACGATATCACCTTCACTTTCAGAACCTTTTTCTTCATTTAGATTTTTTTGCACCTATCCTCTTTAAGAAATCTGTAATTTTGGTTTATTTGCTAGTTCTTACAAAGTCATTGTAGATTCACGGTATGGAGATAGACAATTTTGAAGCTCCTCTTTGAATTTCTTTCAGCGGTAGGGTCTCCATTCAGGAAAAATGATTCAAGATTGTCAGCTAAGCTTAGGCTTTCTTGTAATTTTATAGAGTTATAAATGAATAAATTATAATTTGTTTATACATTTTCATATAAAGCCAGTATAGTCCATTATTCCTTCCCGTCATTATTTTAAGGTAATTTAGTTTTTAAATGTGTTAAACAAAAATCATGTTATCTAGTGTTATAGGAGTAAAATGTTGTACAAAGGTTTTAGCAATTTTTTTTATTGTGCTAGAGCGAAACCGTGCTGTAAGATGCCGTGCTGTAGGAGGGCTACCTGTATTGGATATTTTGGGAAAAAAACTGCATCTGACCATTATTCGGCGGGAAACGCACTCTCAATCCCTTAATCAATTTGGCCTTGAGTATCATAATAGAGATATACATCTTGTGATCCAGGCAAACAGTTCCTGTACATCTAGCATATATCATCGAGATAAAGCTCATAGGAGATTTTTTTTATTGATGTTTTTCATATTTTGCACTTAACTTGAATTTCTAAAACAGATCATTTGCATGCTCAGAAACTGAGTTTAAGCAATTCATTTAGCTATTTCAAGTTTTGTATGAGCTAAAATCCTGAAAAGGGATAAAATAAAGGCTTGTTAAAAATAGCATTTAAAAAATGACATATACACGAGTCACTGCACATATTTTTTTATAAAAACGTATAGGGCAACTAAGAAAACAGACTAAAATTAAATGGTTAGTGTGTTTTAATTAGCAGATAAAAAAAATGTCCAGCCAAAATTAAAGACTGTGTATCTTGAACAAAAGTTTCGAGATGCGATTTCGATCCAGCGCACTCTCTCTTTTTTTCTCTCTCTGATTCTTTTGCTCACATACACTGCCATTTATTTATCTTTCGTTGTCTTGCAGCTTAGAATAACCTAGAATTTCGATGTTTGTAGTTTCGAGAATGTACTTTCACTCTTTTCAGGTGTTAAAAGGGAATTCAGGAGATTATCTGCTATGGACACCTTTTCTGAGTCTAAGCGAAAAATAAATCGTTAAATCGAACGCCCCTGTACATTATCAGCCTTAAAAGTTCGTACTTCTTGAAAGCGAAAAAGGCGTGGGATATACGATAGGAACAGAGAAAAAAAGATAATTTCTATTGTTTGAGTCATTTGGTAAGAAAAAAATGTAAGGTTTACATAAGATTCGATTCACAATAATCGAATTTTTAGGTGAATAAATCTAAAGAAGCCGCTTAAGATATGCTAATTGCGGCATGCGCGGTTTGTATAAATACCAAGCAGCTAGATTAAAGAAACGAAGTGAGAGGGAGCTACGAAGTGTTGAGGAAACGAAAGGAAGTGAAAGGAGTTAGATAGCAGCGGCTCGAGGTGCTTAGCTAGGTTGATGCTAACCTACGCGAGTTCGTGTTAGACGAAAGTTATTTAGCATTCTGTGGCCTAAAGTTTACGTAGCAGCTTTGCTGGTCGACTTTCAAGTACAGTGGTACCTCGACTTACAAGTGTCTCGACTTACGAGTTTTTCGAGATACGAGCATTCTCTCGGTAGATTTTTTGCTTCGAGTTACGAGCTAAAATTCGGGTTACGAGCAAGCTTCAAATATCCTATCGCTAGTTTGAGCAACGAATGCCATGTTACGTGCTCATCAAATGAGAACACAAGAAGCATATAATATTTACAACCTTTATGTACAATTATTATACAATTGTATAATATTATTCTGAGACTACTATACAGTCTTAAACCGAGAGATTGGATTCTGAGAAAACGTTCTTCGGATTCTCAGAAAGAAGAAACTGGACATTACAGCCACAGTGAACGATGCAACAATCGCCCAACTTCCGTGTCTCACTTGTTCACTTTAAGAGAGTAGCTGGTAATAAAAGCGAAAGTCAGGAAAGCGGGGAGAAAGATAAAAAATCAACAAATAAGATATAATTTTTCAGTTGAACCTTTCTCCTCCTCTTCCATCAGCATCTTCTAGTCTGATCTCCAAGGTAATTGTTGTACATTACACTTAATAAAAGAAATTTATTGCAAGACATTCTATTGCATTGCATTTTTATACAATGTCCGTCGTTTATAAGCACGTTTTTCTTATTTAAAAACATGTAACAAAAAAATTGCGGTGTTTTGGGGGAGCCCGGAACGAATTAATGGCATTTCCTTTCATTTCAATGGGAAAAATTGATTCGAGATACGAGTATTTCGAGTTACGAGCTATGTCATGGAACGAATTAAACTCGTAAGTTGAGGTACCACTGTATTGTGAGTATTTCAAACTGTATGTCCTTGCAACGTGTCTATATTGGAATAATATGCCTTGCATGAATGTGTAAGGTATACACAAGATTCGATTCACAAGAATCGAACTTTTGAGTGAATTAAAGAAGCTGCTTCAGATATGCTAATTTTGGCATACGCGCTTAGTATAAATACCACGCAGCGCCATTAATGAAAAAAGGGAGTTGTTGTTAAGGTTGAAAAGGTGTTATCCTGCGCTAGTGCTTTACGGGCCAGAAGTTTACGTGGCAGTACTGCTGGTTTGACTTACTGTTCGTGAGTATAAAAATATATTGTCCTTAAAAGCTGTATTTACATTCCGTACAAGTAGTACGCATGCTTATTGCTGTAAAAGCCAATTATATGTGCAATGAATCCAATAAACATTGTTTCATGTATAAATTGTGTTTGTATATAATTCAAATAGAGTGCCACTTCAAATTATATACACCCAAGTCTGGGTAGAAGTGAGCATAGAATCTCTATACTGGCGCCCGAAAAATATATATACCCTGGTAGTTAGCGTTAAATTTGTAACGAAGAACATAATTGAAATTAAAAACTGTGTACTGTGTACGTATATTGATAAAATTGTTGCAAGTACTTATATACTATTTAAAAAATGAGTGTTGTAGAACAAAATCCTGCTGGAAATTTTCCTCGGGTAATTATGGTTCAGCAAATTGCGCCATTCGAAGCCACCTTCAATGGCGGCCCCTCAAGCCAATTCCTAAAGAAAATTGAGCATTACTTTCAGCAACAATGCACCCCAGAGGGGGATAAACTTAAAATTGCTCTAGCCGCATTAAGAGGTAGTGCATATCAGTGGTACACGTGTATGCAAAGCAGTAATCTGATTTTTGACTATTCGTCATTCAAGCAACAGTTTCTTAGCGTTTTTCCAAAGACCTTTAATCAAAGTGAAATTGAAGCGGAAATTTATTCGCTAAGGCAACGTGAAGGTCAGTCTGCATTAGATTTTGCTACTGAAAAGATTTCCAAGTGTGAGGAATATTTAGAAGAGTTGACGGAAGCGATAATCTTAAAAATAGTTATCCAACGTTTGAAGCCAAGTGTTCAAGATTTTTTAGATAATCAAACAATTACAAGCAAGGTTACCCTCCTTCAAGCTTTAGCTAAATATGACAATAGACATTTCTTCGCTACCCCTCACCGTCATTCAGGTACGAGAAGTTTTATACAGCCGCGCCAAAATTTTTCGCGAGTTTCAAACCAGCAGCGTAAGCAGTACCGCAGGCAAAATAATAGAAGCGCACGGCGTTATAATGAAATTAGTGCACTTAAAGAAAATATGGAAGCACCTTACTTGCAATGGCAAGTTGATTCACATGATATGGTTCAACCTGTTGAAACTGTTTGGTCAAATGTATTATTTTGTCCGAGCAGTAATCATTATTTTGAGAATAGTGAAAGTCGGGGTATTTTTTTGGCTTATAAAGAAAGTGAGTCTAGCTGGAATGATGAGGTAATTCCAGTACAAATTTCTGAAAATAGTGCCGATACTAATGCTAGTGGTTTAGAAAATAAATCATCGGACACTTCTATTAATGCTATACCTGATATTATTAATGCTATATCTGATATTATTGATGCTATACCTGATATTTTAGATGATATTCACACATCTGTTAATGAAGGAAATTTAGTAGATGACGAAGTATGCGTTACGGAAGTTAGTGAATACTTATTAGTTGACGACAATAAAAATTCTTTAAACGATAGTAGGAACTTGCTAGGTGATGATATTATTTCAAGTTTCCAGCCGAATGGGGATTGTGTAGGCCAGGTTGATAATATGGTTTTAAATAAAGTACATGAAAACCAGACTGAGAATAAGGATGAAAAGTTGACACAGAGTTATACTGTAGGTAGTTTAGCTGATGCTTCGGAAGTTATAGAGAAAGTTTGCAATAAAACGCACGAGTACGAAAAGCTTAATCTTCCTAAAACTGAAGCAGTGTTAAAGAATTTAAATGATAACGATTCTGATATCGCAAGTTTCAAAGAAACTTTTTTGTCAAAAGAGTATAAAACTAAAGTTAAGGGGGATAAAAAACGTGAAAAAGCGCCTTCAGGTTCCAGCATTAAAACTGCTAATACTGAAGTAATTAAGGCGGTAAACAAGCAGTCGTATAAGCACAAATATGAAAAGCAGAGTCAGGTTGTTGAAAAAATAGAATCTGCATTAAAATTTAATACCGATACAAGCAAAAGTACGAAGAAAGGTAAAGTGTGCACTACAAAAACTCCATCAAAGGAGGAATGCGTCGCTGATAAGGTACACAAGGTTATAAAAAGGAAGAATGACAATTTTAAAGCTCCTTTGCATAAGTACAGGGAACGCAAGATATCAGCCGCCCAGCAAGGTTGGCCTCCTCCCAAGAGACCCCCTGTCCATCGTCAAGCCGGACCAGCGCCTCAGGACCTACGACCTGCTGCACGAAGGATGACCACACGGTCAACGAATCCCTTTACTAGGACTGCGACCATCAAGAGAGGTTCCACGGATTGGACAAACTGGTGCAGTGAAGTTGCTGCATTCATGAGGAACAAGTCTTGTATCAACTTTCTTATTCTAACTCCCACCCTTTAATAAAATCGAACCAAATTGGTTTGAAGTTCCCCATTGTAGATACTGTGTAAACATTTTGAGGGGAAGGAGTGAGCCACTGAAAAAAAAACGGCATACTATTGTTTTATAAATTTTTGAAGGGGACATGTAGTGAAAAAAAATACATACTAACTACAGATAACAAACAACTAACATACTAACTTCGCAAATCATAACACATGTACATTATAAATTGGGGGAGAGCAGATACAGTCAAGAAATGTCATGCTGTGCAATTGTGTTGTCACTTTTAATTAAAATAGATATTTTAGGGCGCAGTTGGCCAGCCCAGTATCCGCAACTCTGCAAATCCACTGTGTAATGGTGTCACCTGGACCCTTCGGGGTTAGTTTTGTAAAATGGTAGTGGCGTTTTTCCCCCACACAACGTGTGGAAGGTTTTTTGGCTTTGCCACCCATTATGTAAAAAGTCAGACCAGCACGCGTTTTCAATTAGTTAACTGAAGCCGTTCAGACCTCAGTTACCTAATTTTTTTTTTCGAGGGAGGCCAGTGTAAGGTATACACAAGATTCGATTCACAAGAATCGAACTTTTGAGTGAATTAAATAAGCTGCTTCAGATATGCTAATTTTGGCATACGCGCTTAGTATAAATACCACGCAGCGCCATTAATGAAAAAAGGGAGTTGTTGTTAAGGTTGAAAAGGTGTTATCCTGCGCTAGTGCTTTACGGGCCAGAAGTTTACGTGGCAGTACTGCTGGTTTGACTTACTGTTCGTGAGTATAAAAATATATTGTCCTTAAAAGCTGTATTTACATTCCGTACAAGTAGTACGCATGCTTATTGCTGTAAAAGCCAATTATATGTGCAATGAATCCAATAAACATTGTTTCATGTATAAATTGTGTTTGTATATAATTCAAATAGAGTGCCACTTCAAATTATATACACCCAAGTCTGGGTAGAAGTGAGCATAGAATCTCTATAAATGTATAGAGTTTCTAAGCTCACTTCTACCCAGACTTGGGTGTATATAATTTGAAGTGGCACTCTATTTGTATTTTATACAAACACAGTTTATACATGAAACAATGTTTATTGAATTCGTTGCACATATATAATTGGCTTTTACAGCAATAAGCATACGTACTACTTGTACGGAATATATAAATACAGCTTTCAAGAACAATATATTTTCAATACTCACAACCCAGCAGAGAGTCAAACCAGCAGTACTGCCACGTAAACTTTGGGCCTGCTAAGCAGTAGCGCAGGATAACACCTTTTCAACCTTAACCACCCTTTTTTCATTAATGACGCTGCATGGTATTTATACTAAGCGCGTATGCCGAAATTAGCATATCCCAAGCAGCTTCTTTAATTCATTCACTCAAAAGTTCGATTCTTGTGAATCGAATCTTGTGTATACCTTACAAACGTTTATTTAGCTCGTACTAGTAGCACGCATAATTTATTTTGAAAAGCATGTTTATGTGTCAAGTTTAAATAAACAGTGTTATTAATTTAGAACTGTGTTTCAATCTAATTCATTAGAGTGCCACTTCAAATTATATACACCCAAGGTAGGGTAGAGGGCTTAAATCTCTATAAACTTTTAGACCAGTACTTGTTGCTCGGTTTCAAAAATTTTTTGAGTTGTAAATGCTTAAATGAGCAATGGAACCTCCAAATTTAAATTTAAAAAACATCAAAAACGTGTGCTAGAAAACGATTCGGCAAGCAAAAAATTTAGTTCATTACCGAAGAAAAACATATCCTCTATCTCAGTTTTCTTAACGTTTAATGCAAAATTCTTATGAAATACTTTTACATGTTTTAATCTGAAAGGAAGATATCCTCGGTTTTTAATCACTGAAATTTGGCCACTATTTATGATGCATAAAAATTACTTCTTAAAGTAGAATTCTCATACATCTATTATACACCTCGCAGCGTCCACATGGAGTAGTGGTTAGCGTTCCGAGTTGCCACGCACTGAACTTGGGTTCATATCCAAAATAAGGCTTGGTTGTTTCCGTGTCGTCCCTCTCATAGGGAGAAATGCTTGTTCACCTATAGGGTGCTCCCATATTAAAGAAGCCAGTAAAATAGCGGTGAATAACAAAAGGTAAATGTCTAGCGACAAGTGTATCCACGTTAGACTAAAAATACTAATAATACATCTCGCTTGTCAAGAAAAAAAGTAAATTCTTCTGTAAATACTCGTTAAATATTACTTCGGTGTACGTTGAATAATCTATCTTTCTACCAACTTCGAAAGCTACCGAATTTTTTGGACCATAGGACGCAAAGTACGGTAATATGCACCACAAGTTTATGGGAGGATTTCTTGATAAGGATATTTTGTATTTTGTTAGGTACATAAAGATATTTTCAATTTCTTACTTAATAAAGATAAAAAATATATAACAAGAATATATATTTAATAAATATAACAAATAATATATAATAAATAATATAATAAATAAATATAATATTTATACTAATACATTCATTTTATTTTAATGTGGCCTTCAGACCACAAAACGCACCCCAACTTTAAGTTTACTTTTTTATGTAAGAAGATGCGTCTTATAGTCCGAAAATACGGTCATTGCATTTGGATTCACCAGCGTAAAGAGGTGACGAGACACAATTGATTGCAATGTTATTACTTGTAGGCCTAGTCATACAATAAACACAGGAAGTATATATACACTCCAGACTCGTTTTTAAAATGCCAAATGGAACACGCAGGATAAAGGACTATTTAAAATATTATAAATGTTCTTGAGCTTCAAGATGCATAAATATAATCACTCTGTAATGTATCTTTCTTGGTTCAATATTCATGAATCTTTGTTTACTGCTTTTGCTGTACTTCAACAGGACACAGCAGACCAGGCGTATAGCAAGGGCATAAGAGGCTCTCAGAGGTAATCACTTATTTTCGCTCTATAGGCACTAGAGGGAGACACTTAAATTACATGAATAGTATGCACTTCTATTTTCAAACGAGAATCAATTAATTAATTTCAAATAAAAACTCGTAATAACTAAGCTAAAAAATTATTAGAATACAGCTGTAGATGTTATCAATATGTCAAAGTTCAAGTATATAACGAAACTCTTAGGGTTAAGAAATTGATACATCAACGAATGTAGTTTAGTATGCATTGTTTTGTCAAATAAAACCCTTTAACGCTCTGGAAAATAACGAGGAGAGTATTCTATTCCCATCTGATGATCCAGCGAATTCAATTGAAATGGTTCGAAATCTCCTTATGCAGATTTCGACTCATAGTCACGTACAGATATTAATTTATCGGTTTCAAGTACTTCTGTCAGACACATTCGTCATTAGGTTCTGTTATAATGAATATTCTTCCAAGCTTTCGCTCGCATAATTAGCAGTTATTTAAACACTACATAATGATACATGTACATGGAATAACAGGATGTGTTTTTGTGTCTTTATAAAGATTTATTTCCCAATTTTTATGAGTCATGTCGATATACAAACGAATGCAGCTCTGTCTCAGGCAGAGTTTCCCCATATATTAACGAGAAAAATAGTCAAATTGGGATGAAAACATTCACTCATCACTAATATATGAGTAGATTTTCTTCTATCTCTTTATTTACACCTGTATCTATTTACATGTAAGTGTCTGTCTGTGGGCAAATACATACATACATGCATACATATATATATATACATATATATATATATATATGTGTGTGTGTGTGTGTGTGTTGTGTGTGTGTGTGTGTGTGTGTGCGTGTGTGCATGCGTGTCTGTGGAAAAAATGGGAAAATGCTCAAGGTTAGTGATGATTTTCAGACTCGTTTAGCATATCTAAGCAATGACCTTTGTCAAATTTCTACTATAAACATGGGTGAAGGTTTACCTACACTATTTTAGCATTTAATAAGAAATATGTATTAGACGAAAGATCCCATTTATTTACACTCTAAAGAAGACGAATACCCAAAAGATAATATCAAAGTTCGAAATGCATGAGCAAAAAAAAAAATATCACCGTATTAAGACTATAAGAAAACAACAAAAGTATAACACATTGTATAAAACATCTCTATGGAAATAAAAGAGACGTGTAAAAAATAAGCTGATTGGTTAAGAGATCTAAGGAGTATTACTTTATTTGCAGACACTTATTTTGTTATGGTTCACATACAGTTTTATCACTTGTTCTTCATATCCATCACATCTAAGTTTATAAGAAATCTTATAAACTTAGAAATATCAGAAAGCCAAAAACTATTCTAAGGATTATTAATTTTTTTAATCCGATGCAAATGATTATTAATATTTGAAAATTATGAAAATTTCACTAAAACCGAATTTTATTCCTTTCAGATATTGACATTATACATCAAATTAAATCGAGATGAATATTTTCATGAAACTTTTAAGATATATGATAAACTATATGGATACACTTATACCACAAAATGAGAGATTATTTAAGAATCTCAATAATTTTCAATAAATATTTTAAATTATAATAGGTCTTTTCCGACATGTTATTTTGTTTTCTTAAAAAAACATCGTTAAATTGTGGAAAGCCATGCAATTGAGGTGGAAATTCAGGCGCAAGAATATTTTCATAACTTTTTCTAAGAATTTTCTTACATTTATCCGCAAAGTTAAATTGTAGATTTTAAGTTATAAAGAAATTAAATAGCTTTTAAATAAAAAGAAGTATGCGGTAGTCGTTGCACTTTCTGAGGTAAAAATTTCACACCTCTGTGATTATTACAAAATTAGAATTTAACTGATGTGCAACACAAGAAAAAAGTTAAGTAACAGTCGTTAGACTATTTAATTGACTATTGCGTAAATGGTTAGTTACAAGGGAACATAAACTAAGAAACGGAAAAAAATTGCTTAAAAGGACACAGCTGAGAAGCCATATATAACATGTCGTTGAGTCATTTTGCGATTACCATTTTGGATGAATTTAGATTTAGGACTTTAACTATTAGGGGTACCAGAATTTTTAAGGTTAATGTAGGCGGAAATATATCAAAACATTGCGCACTCAACAATATATGAATCAATCTAGAGATTCAGTTTAGTGTATGCAAATGTATTGGTCGTACATCTATGACTTCGCATCAGCTATTTTCAAATTGAACGTTGCTCACTGATTGCATCACTGTTTCTCATTACTATTGCAAATAACTACAAAACAAGCCCAGATTGACAACTTGATTTAAATATTACTTGTAACATTTTCGAGTTTCCCCAGGACGATTTCGTGATAGTGTTTCTTTCAGATAAGTGTTTAATATTATATTTCCGCAGTGAAGTTTCGGGAAAATCTCATAATCAGCAAATATGCTAGAATGTAAATTAAAACCATTTTCTTCATTTTTTAAAGCCACAATTGTACATCGTTGTTCGATGTTAATTTTTATTGCCATGGTAATTTTTATTCTCTAACAGCCCATATTGAGATGCAAAAGCCCTGAGCAATCGATTCGTTCCTGTTACCTTCATCGTTTTACTTATGTTTTGAATCCTGTTTTCTTGTACCTAATTACTTGTTGTTTTTGTTTATTGCTTGCCATTGAAAATTAAAAAAAAAATATTGCAAACTTTAGAAAGGATTTTTCTGTTTTCTGTAACTATATGCTATAAATTTTCCAATATTCTATAACTTCGGACTATTTTGAATCAATAAAAAATCTTTAGAAGAACTTTTGATTGTTATAATTTATAGATTTTTCAAGCCACAAAAAGGATAAGCCTTGTTGATTTTATCATAACCATAATCTTCCGAAATTTCTCTACAGAAACACGTATTATCAAGAGAAAAGAGACGAGGGAAAAAATTCAAAACTTGCGATGAAATAATAAAATGTTAGATCTTGTTTCTGTTTCGCCCAACTCGGGAAAACCTGTATCTAAGACATGAATACTTGTTTTCGCATAGTAATGTTTTTTCTTTAAAACCGTGCATTTTTGCATACAGATATTTCGCTTGCCGAAAAGGGAAATCGATTTTATCTCTCCGAACTGTATTTACTTTAAATCTACCGTTTTACCTCTTTTGAACATAATCGTGTAACGTATTAAATTGAGTTTGTCCGCTTCTTGTGATAGATTTTTGGCAGAGAAAAAGAGGAGAAAAAAATCACATTGTTCCCTCAGCACCTGCGATAGTGGAGAAAATGTTTCTTTTAGGAATGCGTTTTATAAGCAGACTCTTTTGAAAGAGGTCTAGGTATGAACCTCTGAGGATTCATTGAACGTTGAAAAACATGGATATATCTCTTTGAATATTATGTATTACTTTTGCTGATAGAATGGGGATTGGAAAGTTTTAAATCTGAAAGGACCGCATTGTTTATTCTGCCTCGGCGAACATTGGAAAAAAAGACTTTTTTAGAAATATTTTTGATTGTTAGACTCTTGAGTAACATCTAGATATTACATTTAACGATTCATTGCTCGTTAGTTGAGGTTTAAACGTTTCGTTATACCTATGTTACAGATTGGTCCATAGCGTCAAAATTTGAAAATATGAAAGTTATTTATATATAATGATATGAACACAATTTGAAAAGAAACATCAAAATAAAACTTGCATAGTTCTTTACGCATTGTAAAGTAGCTTAAAATAGGGCGTAAAATAGGGCCACTTAAAATAGGGCGGGGTTACAATGTCCTCCAAGTTCTCAAATTTACCTCTGAAGGTGCGGGGTCAAGTGTTCTGGTCTCGTCACTTGACTCGGTTCAAATTTACGGGCGCGATGTTCTTCGAGGTCAAGTCAGACTTCAGGCCTTGTAGTATCTCGCCTTAAAATGAAGCTGCTTATAACCCTTCGCCAAGGACCTAGGCACCTAGGTTTACGAGCGCGATGTTCTTCGAGGTCAAGTCAGGCTTCAGGCCTTGTGGTACTTCACCTTAAAATGAAGCTGCTTACAACCCTTCGCCAAGGACCTAGGAACCTAGGTTTACGAGCGCGATGTTCTTCGAGGTCAAGTCAGGCTTCAGAACCTTGTGGTACTTCGCCTTAAAATGAAGCTGCTTACAACCCTTCGCCAAGAACCTAGGAACCTAGGTCCTTTGGACTTGGTGTAAATTTTCCTACACCAAGGGGATTTGAAACAACAAAGTAGCTTAATTTCACAGAACACGTTATAAATGTTTGAATTTTGTAATTGAATAACTAACAAACAGTCTAAAGCAAACACTTTAAAATACAATTAACAGTGTTTAGTATTTTGTATAAATAAAAGAGACATTATATACAACTTAATGTTTTTAAAAAAAATTATTCAGCAGAATCTCTATATAACAAAGTTTCTCCTACAAAGTCTTTTACAGAACGGAATATTCTGCAGAGCTTTTATTTGGAAAGATATTTACATATATTTCAAAATATCCTAATATTAAAATATTTCTACGTGAGGAAGAGTTTTCGATAGAGATACATTGTTTTGTAGCAAGTTAATATTACTGATGAATCAATAGTTCTAAAGCTTTTATGAATAAAACTCTTTTATAAGAAAACTGTACAGTGCAGAACTGAAAATCTTTAGGGATCAAACTTTGGGGATGTATATGAAATACGAAACTTATGAGTTTTAAAATTTTTGGTGTTTGAAATTTCAGAAATTGTCTTGATTATTGCAAGTTTCAGTTTGCTAGGTGTAATTAATTTTTAAACCTTTACTTGAAGAACCTTAACATTTTAGAAGAATTTTTTAAAAACTGTATGGGATGCATTTTGTAGATCCTATATTACAGTTAAATTCCCATTTTTATTTTTTTCTTTGGGGGGGGGGGATTACGTTCATAATTTGAATTTTCATAAATGTTAAGTCATTGAATTTTTATAAATGTTAAGTCTTAAACTAAAAACCCGACCTGAATTTCAATACTAAATATCCATATAATTCAAAGACTCTGAGTTTATCATTTTGTAATTAAGGAACACAAAAATGACGCATAATTCTATTATTTTAGTAAGAGTACATAGGTGTACACAGAACTGAATAGAAACAAAATAAAGCGTTTTGATTTAATCAGACCAAAGTTCCTTGGTTGTGTAGATGCAAAGATGTAGAAATACCGTTGTTTAAAAATACGGAACTGAAATTGCAAATCTTACTTGAATTTCAAGACCACCACCCCAAAACATATTTTCTTTATAATTAATAATAAAAAATGTAAAATATGAGGAAATTAAGATAGACCAATATTTTTTAACAAAAATTTAAAGAAATTTTAAGAAAAATATAAATATATATTTTTATAAAAAAATTAACATTAATTATTGACAAACACCCACAACACCCACTTGAATTTTTTTTTATTCTGGAAAAAAGTATAAATCAGAAAAATATCTATAAATATACAATTAAATCATTAAACAGTTTATCAATTCATTACACATTTAACATGCAACGGAAAAGTTGGCATTTCACTACGAATAAATCCCATTCATAAACAAATATACATACTCTCGAATCCCGTGAGTTAGTATTGTTACCATAAAATCGGAGGTTACTGCAGTGAAACATTTATTGCTCCTTTTGGCGCAACCGTATGAGTATTGTTCTTCAGCCATTAAATGCTCACTGTCATTTATTATAAGCTAAAAGTTGAAAAGCTCTATGGTTAGAAAGCGCCAATTAATTGGTCATGAAGCTCCAAGCCCAGAAAAAGGATGGAAATGCGCCAGATCCCCAAAACTGTTGTCTTAAGCGGTATTTATTTATTTAATTTTTTTATTGAGGAAATAAAAATTGTTTCTTAAAACAATGATAAATAATCAATACTGAATATTGAAACGTAAATAATACGAATGGACATAAATATTTAATTTCATTACTTTAAAAGGAATCGTTATTTTGGGACAATATTAAAATTGGCCAAAACTCTTCATAATTTATGAACAGTGAGTGACACAATGACTTAAGGGTCTAGTTCAACCCATTCATATATTTTTTGTATTTCAAACTCACGCCCCCCCCCAAACACACGCTTTTTCTTTGCACCTTTCTAATACATTAATGAAATGATACACAACAGTTTCAGAGGTTACATTGGAAGCTGTTTTGCAGGAGAACAAAGAGCTTAAAATTAGGAAACTGAAAATTACTATATTTTCTAGAAAGGAAGCGTAAAAAATTGAAACATACCTAGAACTAATATAACAAAATGAAAGGAATAGCATTTCCCTTGAGACAAGAAATATTGGGCAGGCAAAATGCTTCTTACTAGACAATTTCCCTGTAGGTATTTTTATCGATTAGCATGAGAGATAATCATATTAAATTCAAATCTGAAATTCCTTTTATCCTTTGAAATTCATTTTGAAAAGAGATTGGATGATTGGGTGTATTTCATTAGTTGTGTCTTTTAGATGTGATGAAAAGAGAACACTGAAATAAATAATACTACTTTAAAGAAATGTCACATGATAAAAGAAACTAAAATGGATTTATGCGATGGTCATAGAGAAACGAACAGAAAATATCTGAAAACAAATTCTTTTCATATCCATGGCAAAGTCTCTCTCAGTGTTATAATCATGCCTTTGTTATCCCCAGATGTCCTGTTAAAGCAATGAAAGCAAGCACTTACTCTTTTTCATCATTAATTATAATTTTTGTTTCGTTACTGTGTGTACCTATTTTGTTTATCTCGAGGAACATACACAAATGACACAACTAGTACATACAATGAAGGCGCCATCATGAATTGAACTGAAAATATACACTTAAAGAGTAAGTGCATCTTTAAACTGTTGTAAAAAATACACTTTTTCGAAGTAAGCCACCGCATCACTGTGCATTGGCCCAACTATGCTCATAATTTAAGTTTAACAGTCAAGGCGACATTGCTTTACATATATGCATCTTACAATCGTCAGTGCATCAATGCTTGTCAATACTCGTCAGTGTATCTTAGATTCATCTTTAATTCAGGCTATTCTTTTAGCATCTTCTTCTTCATAAGCACAACAGCCCCTTACAGGCTCTGTATGCCTCAACCACGTCCACACTCCAGCGTCTTCTATCTTCGACGGCGCCCTTCCAATTTTTAAATTTAAAAGTCTTTTTCAAAGTCATTTAACCATCTAGTCAGTGGTCTACCTGTAGCTCAGGATCCCTCGGGTATTTTAAATGTCATGATCTTAGTGGGATTATCTTCCGAGCTTCTCCAAACGTGGCCAAGCCATCTTAATCTATTACTACAGATGACTTGTGTTATTTGTGATTGCCTATATGCCTATACAGTTCAAAATTCTATCTGGTACTCCAACGTCCCTCTTCCTGCACTGGTCCTGAGGAGTTTTCTCTCAAACATGTCCAGTGAGCGCTGCATGTCTATGCTCAAGGTCCAAGTAAGGCAGGTAGTATTAGTGTATTCCTTTAGCATCATCTACAGAAATATCATTTAAAAAGAATTTTTCGTCATTACCATTGCAGGAAAATGCATTTTGTTATATGTCCCATGTGGCAAAGATAGTATATGACACAGGACTGGTAGTAACGAAATTTATGGGGACATCCTTTATATTCATTGAATGTGATTGCATGGGACTATTTTATCGCATATTAAATAACCTGTCAGGGAATAGCAGTTTAGAATTGATGATGAGGTAACAGAAGTTCAGCACGCAATTACTGATACCCAAAGGAACACTTGACTGACAGAAAAAAGGTGGCAAAAGTTTTGCACGATAACTGTCCTGCTTAAATTATATATTATACAAGCTGAAAACCCGCGCTTCGCTATGGAGTACATTCAAATTAAATACAACGGTAAATGTATGCAATTAATGCCAAAAAAAATAAATATATATATTTATACTAAATGAGACAATCAATATATACAATTGATGTAAAAAAATATTTATATATATATATTTATAAAAAAATCATAAGGAATATTTATTTTTTTTGGATAATATCCAATCGTCTGCTGCATTGAAAAGAAAAAATGTTTTTTTTTGTCTATTTAGTTGTTACGCACGTGACGATAAATTTATTGAAAGTACCAGAAAAAGAAATCACGTGATCAACATTTAATAAATTAAATTCTAAAAATTAATCTTTAAAAATTCATCAAAAATCAGGAAATGGAGGTAAAAATTCGAAAAAAATTTCATTTTTAAGGAATTTTTATGATCTTTCTCGTGATATAAATTTTATAACCCTCAATGTATTATTTTAAATGCAAACGTAAAAAAAGTTTAAAAAACAGCTTAAAAATTGAATTTTAAAAAATCTAAGAAGAATTTTTGAAAAATCTTTCTTAGTGCACCCCTACACTATTAGAAGAATCGCCATGCAAAATTTCAGCCCTTTAGGTCCAGCGGTTTGGTCTGTGCGTTGTATGTCAGTCAGTCAGTGAATGAATGAGTCAGTTACGGAACTGTTTTATATATATAGATGAGAAATGAAATATAAAAGACAAAATATAACAAACTATTGGGTACCACATTTAATGGAGAAATTAATTTTTTTTACAGATAAGGTTTTATCTTTTTAGTTTTCAATAGGTTAAATTTTATTGGAATGAAAATTTTCCAGTACTGAAATAAAAAACATTGAGATGTAATATTTTTTACAGTAGTAAAAATTACACTATTGATACCGTGGATCTTTCAAGTATAAGTTTTTGTTTTGTTATGAAGTATCTAAGATATAGATTCTCGTTGAGGCTTACAGGATGTTCATTGGTTTCCCGAAGGATTCGATAAATCGAGTTAAACGACGATATCGAGGTAAGAAAGTTAAACGAAGGCTATAAGGAAATTAAATATCAGATTTCACGACAAGTAGTGATTCTTTTCTTCAAATCGAGATTAATCATTTTAAGTTTTCAATAACATAATTATTTTAAATTTTGCCACTGAAATAATGTACAGTTAAATGATGTGATTTATTTTTCTAGTAAAATCTCTAGCCTCCACTATTGATTTTTTATCTCTCTGCATTCAGTTTTTTTAAATAAGGTCTTATGGATTTTTGTAGATGGTTACAAAACGTTTAAAGAATCCTTTTGTTACACGGGGATATGTTGTTTGTAGGGTTAAAATTTTCTTAAGAAATCCTTGAGATTTAGCTTTTGAATCCTAATTTCAGTGATATTAAACAATTATTTGAACAAAAATAGCCCAGAGGTTTAAATTTCCAGATAAATAATCATTTCAAAATTAATACCTATAAACACAATGAAAAGGAAAAATTAAACTTTAAGTTTAATCCGCATCTGTTCGTTCATTTAACCGCAATATAATCCTAAGTCGCAATGTATAAGGCTCATAGCCAGAGAGACAATGGAGGTTGGACAAGTTGTACTCTGTAATTTTGCTTTTAAAATTATACTAAGCACACTAAAACCACAATTCTTTACGAAATTCTGTTACTTTCCCGATGTAGAGGAATTAAATGTTCATAAGAAAAAAAAAGAAGATTCAGGAACATCAGATTTTTTTTTGGATACGACTGGTTCCAAATAATTGTTCATAATTTGGGGAATAAAATGGTCTGTAGGAGTATAAGTGGATATTGATATTGGTACGAATTTTACGAGCCTATGGTAATCTAGCCAAGTATGTTAGTTATCGCCCAATTGGCGATGGATTTGGTGACTTATTGTGGTCACCAAAATTAAATTTGGTGATATGGTGCCAAATGGTAGCCAACTTGCCGTCTAGACCTTTCTGGAAGCTTCTAGAGATATCTAGCTGGCTGACCTATAGAGGACGCTTTGGAAGTCTATAAATATACCTGACACTGGCATTGGAACTAAGTTCTTTTCTGCTGAGAATCGAATGTGTTGAAAGTGCGTTAGGTGTGTGTTGTATTGTAGACTCTGGTATCCTAACTTGTGTTTTTAAAGTTTTCAGCTGTATAGAAGATACCTGTTACGTGTTTTGTGTTTGAATTTATGTATGAGCATGAAGAATTTACAGAATGATAAATTTTATTTTGTGTGCAGTTTCTGAAGAGATTTTATTCAGTCCTAATGAACCCAGGAAAAACGGAACAATATAATGTTTTCCTCATTTCATCCACATTAATAAATAAAATTTTTTTACAATGTATGTATTTTTTCGAGGTATAATCCGAGCTATTTATGATAATTTACATAATTAAAGTGCTTCTTAAAGTTACATTAAAATACAGAGTTTTCGAAAAAGGTTGGACACATTTCGAATGCTCATAATTCTAAAAGAAATTGAGCAAACGCAATAATATTCTTTTCAAACAACTTGGGAAGTGTCGAAGATTTCTAGATGTAACTGGTACGCAACCGTGACATGGAACGTTGTGCAGAAGCGATGCACGGTGGAAGAGGTCTTCGTTCGGCTTTCCGTCAGTGCAATGTCGACCGTTCAGGTGAAAGCTCAATGTGTGTTGTAGTTACCGGAATACAAATCTGTCAAGATTACGTCAAGAGCAATTACGTCAAGATCATTGTTTACAGCGTAAAGGAACGGGAATCTACCCATTTACGGGAGAGAATTGTCGATGCAATTGCCACAGTGACGCCAGACATACTCCGTAACACCTGGTTAGAGATTGATTATTGACTTGATATGTGTAGAGCAACCCACGGTGCTCATATTGAAACTTATTAAGGTAAAATTCTATTAAATTCTGTACATTACAGAACGAAAGAATTGTTTTTAATGTAATTATTTCCTAAATATGATTATATGAAATGTGTCCAACCTTTTTAGAAGACCCTTTACATTATTTGGACTACACAGGTTTCACTCTGTTGCTACTGAAAAGAATTCTGTTTTACCAAAATTGCTTATTGGGCCATCAGAATCTCTGTTCTGGTAAGACAACTGAGCAGACAGACCCTTAAGGCTGCTATGTACTAAGAAAAACAAATCGTGTTTCCCTTTTCCTCTTCTTGCAGACTCTTGTGGTGGGAGGAGTCCAGTTGACAGTTCAAGAATTCCACCCCCCTTAGGATTAACATTTTGAGGGATTGTAATGGCTCTCTCTCTCTATAGGAGGGTTAAGCGCTGCGCCCAAATATTTTATTTAAAATATCTTTTTGTCATCTATTTACAGGTACATAAATGCTTATAATCAAATAAAATTGGTATTGTCAGATAGCCTGAACTTTTCTGCAAAGCGCTACAGGATTCATTTTATAAATTTCGTCCACCGAAGGAATTTATGAGCGTTTAAAACACACTATACCAGATTTTCCACCGAATAATTTAAATTTTACAATATTAATTGCATTTTTTTTAAAAAAACGAAAAATGTACACATATGTAAAATTTCTTTCTCTATGACGGAGTACAATTTTTAAAAAAAAAATCTTTGAATCCAAGTCGGCAATCCGTGGACAAATTTTCTCCATAGGTTAACACTGAGGTGAGTGAATCCAATGGGGCTAGTACATAGCAGCCTTAAGCACACATTATTTGGCAAGAATTCATAACAATCACATCTACGCATTATATCCATAATGAATATTTAATGAACATCTCACATAGAATTATATGCTGTCAAACCAAAAAAATTCATCTCGTGTCTTAAAGCGTTTTTATCATTATCTTATTTAAAATTATTAGAGCCAATCTTGTTTGACTTGAAAATCTTGCTATAAAAAGCACCCGACTAAATTTAAAACGAACATTCATACAATTTGTGCCAGACAGTTCCAAATTTTAGGGAAATTAGATTATGCAAATTAGGAAATATACTAAAATTTGACTCGCGTATATTTTTGTCACCAGATACAATGTAATTCCATTATTTTGTTCTTTCAGACTTCAAAGGAGATGTACAAAAATTCATATTAATGATCTTTTCTTGAAAAAAAAAATCGAAAACTACTAAGTGCATAGAAAAAATGAGTGATATTATTCATGGTTAATATACGCCATCACAGAATTTTTTTGGGTGATATACTGAAGCTTTTAAAATGTCATTTGTTTGGACATCAAAGAGATTTATGGTGCAAGTTGTCACACTAAAGAATTGAGTGAGAAACAACTTCAGTTCTATCATTTGGCTGATTTCAGTAACATCCTCAGATAGGTATTTCTAGATTCCAATATTCTCGATATAAAAGAAAAAATATTAGCCTTTTATATACCGGGTGATTCAAACTAAAGTATCCCTGTTTGGGGCTCCCTGGCGAGAAAAGCAGTGGACGTAACGTCTTCATATTTGGAGGGTATACATATCAGGCCACGGGGAATTGATGGGTGGGAAAAAAACAATTAGTTCCAACAAAGACCGCTAGGTGCAAATGAGACGCTGCGATCGGTTGAAGGTAAGGAAAGTTAAACATGACTGTACGAAGGAAGGAAAGAATACGAGATGTCGGTAATTAACTTTATTAGTACAGTTCGTTAAACATGCAGGTTCTAAACTACGGTGACTAAGCTTTATGTTTGCAAGCTTGTGCAGCGTACGCGTTGTTTCCTGTGTAGCAGCAGCACAACTAAACTTCCAGCCCTTTTCGCCGTGCTGTAGTTAAGTTAGAATTTGAATATTCTCCTGTGCGCGCAGTACCGGAGAACAAAATTTGCATGCGAGCTGGGCGAAAGACCCGTCATAACAGATAAAAAAGAGGACTGACAGGTTCGGAACATTCTTCGACTGCCACGATGGTTCTTTCGTTGCCGGAGCGTGCTTTGATGCTAAAGTTATTTTACCAAAACGGCGATAACGCCGACAAAGCGCTTCGTTTGTACCGAGGGCAGAAAGCTTTGCGTACGGGTCCAGTAACACCATATGCCCTGCGACGAATGGTGAAACGTTTCGAGGAAACAGGTAGCTTTGTCGTTCAATCAGGCCGAGGGCGAAGGAAACAGATACCGCAGGTTATGGATGATGTGGCAACCGCTGTCGTTGAGCAGGCAAATTCGAACATAACAGGAACATGCAGTGCTCGCGCCGTATCAAGGCAACTCGGATTGTCACAAACTACGGTATGGAGGTGCATGCGGAAAACACTCAAAGCCTATCCGTATAAGATCCATCGCTTACAAGAGTTAAAACATGGCGATTACGATCTGCGTGAAACGTTCGCTTTAACGTTCTTGGCTCGTATGGAAGTGCAGCAGAATTGGCCGTGGAACATCCTATGGACCGATGAGGCTCACTTTTACACGTGCGGAACAGTGAACGCACATAACTGCCGTATCTGGTCCACTGAGAATCCTCATTCGGTGCACCAAATGCCACTGCATTCACCGCATGTGACTGTATGGATCGGCTTCACTGCAACCTTTATGATTGGGCCATTTTTCTTCGAGAAAATCACCCCGCAGGCACCGAAAACCTGTTCCGTGACTGCAGCACGTTATCGGGCTATGCTGCAAAGTGTGGTCATTCCAGAACTCCAGCAGCGTGGATGTCTCGCTGCAACGGTATTTCAACAAGATGGTGCCCCTCCTCACATTGGACGTAAGGTCCAACAATTGCTGCGACGTCATTTTATAGAGGATCGCATTATCAGTTGTGCATTTCCTACCAGATGTCCTCCACGTTCACCCGACTTAAACCCGTGCGATTTTTGGCTTTGGGGTTACCTCAAAGATAAAGCTTATCGGGGAAACATAGGAAATCTGGAGGATTTGAAGAACAACATCCTCTTGCACGTACGCAACATCGGTCCCGACCAGTTACACGCCGCTGTGGATCATGCTATAACACGGTGTCACGCGTTGACCTTGAAGCACGGTCGACACATTGTAAACCACCTGTGAAATCTTTGTGTACTGTTGTTACTACGCGCATGCCTTTCGTTTACGCCTTCACTAACATTTCTGTAGGATCGACAGTTCTTGTGTAACGAACTGTACTAATAAAGTTTATTTGTACTAATAAAGTTAACCGACACCACGTATTCTTTCTTTTCTTCGTACAGTCATGTTTCATATTCCTTACCTTCAACCGATCACAGCGCCTCATTTGCACCTAGCGGTCTTTGTTGGAACTAATTGTTTTTTCCTACCAATCAATTCCCCATGGCCTGATATGTATACCCTCCAAATATGAAGACGTTACGTCCACTGCTTTTCTCGACAGGGCGTCCCAAACAGGATACTTTCATTTGAATCACCCGGTAGTTCGTTGGAGTATTTGAATATATTGTTTGAACAGTAGAAGTTAACTAACACACAATATATATATATATATATATATACAATAAAATCCCCCTAAGGGATTTTTCAAAAGGAAATCGAAATTAAATAACTAAGAATGTAGGCTATCCTAAATAAGGAGCCACCCTAGTCCTTTTCCCCATATTTCATACTCGAAATGCATATCCTTGCCAAAACAATTACCAGACACTCCTGACTTTCAGATGGTTTTTAATCCTATATTCCTGATCTTCAATGTATGAGTTTCTGACACTGGCTACTACATAACAGTGTTTCTAAATTACGATATTTAACTGAAGTTTATGTTTGCTCGTTCATGTAAGTGCATTTATTGATATACTATTGCTCTACGGCTTCACTATGAATGTTCATTAGTGTGTAATAATTAATAGAGATAACAAACAATTTCAAGGTATATTGTGATGGAAGTAATAAAAGAACAAATGGAATATTCTTACAAAATATTGAATTTCAGTTAATTATCAAGAGCATCATTTTAAGTAGTTTTAACTGACAATTGCCAAACGTGCACGTAGAATATAGGAAAATTAATCTAAAATCGGAGAAAATATATCGGCCCTGCCTCTGTTGATTAATTATAGTAAAGGCCGTTAGATAATTAGCAAGCTGAATTGTAATCAATCGTTCCTAAATTTCTTGGGACCAGGAAGATTGTCTTACCACAACGAATAAACACTTAATTATGTGGAATCGACATATCGTAATTACGATATCGAATCAGGGTAATATGTGTGAAACAAACTTTGCCAAAAGGGACAGCAGTTACAGAAGCGGCAATACTTACCGTTAAAAGCGTTAAAAGATGTAATGTGTACTTCCTTTAATTACTACTGACATTCCTTTTGATTGTGATTCCCCTCAAAAATTTTAAATAATTAAAAAAATGAAATAAATAAAAATATTTTAATATAAATTGATATTAAAATTTTAACAATGCACATTTTAGTTACAAATTTTTATGAAATCTTATAATATCTTGACAGGTTGAATATAAATGGGAATATAAAAAATTATTATTAATAAGTGCAGCTAATATTTATTAATTTATAGTGATATTTCTAATTCATATCAAATAATTGATTTTTATATTATATATATATGTATATATATGTACCGTAAGATGGTGTTACTTTGTGACGGATTTTAAGTTTTTTCCTGTGCCAGCCGATCAGTTTTAAAAGCAGCCCAAAACGAACAACCGCAAAACATTGGTGCATCCTTTCCTTACAAAGTAATTTATTGTGCTAACCTGGATCTTTAATTACCATTGAGAAATTAAAGTTAAAATGTGTCACAAAGTTGCCCCGCCGAGTGGGGTTACTTTGTGACATGTGTGTTTGCACCTTGAAATCCAAGAGTAAAAATTACTTGACACAAGGTTAGATAGTAAAACGCTTATCAAAAGCTTGATACACAATTGTATATAACTATTACAAATATTGGATAGCTTTATCTATATCTTTGATATCACAAGAGACCTCGGGTGCCTAGGGGAGCGATCAGTTCTTTGAGAGAATAAGGAAATTCGACTTTCGGTACATTCTGCTCCTTCGGGTAGTTTTTTTCCAGATAGTAAATACTTCTTTCTCTCCAGAGGTATTTTAGAGGACTGAAAAATGCAACATCGAGCGGCTGGAGGAGGTGGGTCGACTTGTGGGTTATTTTGTGACACTGTCAATGTGTTACAAAGTAACCCCCTTACGTTTCGATATTTAGGTTATGTTCTCATATCACTCGGAAATATCGCTACGCAAAAGTTATATTGCCCTACAATCTAACCAACAGAATAAAAATAAAAAATAATTACTTGTGGTAATTGGTTGTATAAAGTGTTAGCCTTCAGCACATAAAGTTTCCGAAATTTGAGTAAACAGCTTGACAACAGGTTTGAACGATACACTAGCCAGTGAAAACAAATGGCGAGCAGAAGCTTCGGACACTGGCCACTAGGTGTCACTGTATGTCGGATTAGCTGTTGGCTCTGATTTTTGCCTACCCGGTATCAGGGACATGGCACAAGAAATACGTAGAAAAAAATATGTGTCAGAAAGTTACCCTTGCAGTCACAAAGAACATCTTACGGTATATATATATATATATATATATATATATATATATATATATATATATATATATATATATATATATAAGACAAAGTTGAAAGTGAAAAACTAGTATGAGCTCTAAAACTACTTGCAGCCAGGAACTAAAAACATGAAAAGATAAGTATTAAATAGGGTTTAGACAGTATCTCTTCATCAGCGGTGCCGATACTGTCTAAAATCCAATGGATTGTTTCTGATTAGTATGATCTCAACAATAAACATACTAAGACACAGTACAATCCATTAGAAACAGAAGAATTGAATATATAGTTGCTAAATCAAAGAACCCCAAGCTTGGCGCTAGACAGAGTGGAAGTTAAGAATAGGAAACCGCAAGAAGACTGACGTCACAAAACTTGCAACCATGGAGCAAATGGATACACAGAAGCAGACTTACTATGGAGACTGTGTTATAGGACAATTAAACCTAAGTTAAATTAGTAATTTTATTATTACTAAGAGTAATATATTATTACTAGTCGCTGCGCGACCGGCATGGTCGCTTTTAGTTTTATATTTTCTTTTGCAAAATAACGCAACTGAAAGTAACATATGTAAGGAATGTTACCATTACCTGTCATCATAAATATACATTGCTAAGGGGTATTCTCTATAAGGCTAATTCTAGAACATCGTGATAAAAAAATGTGAATTTCCTATGCCTCAGAACAGAGTTAAAGATAGGACTGAGAAACCCAACATCAATGATTTTAAAAATTACATCCCTCTTCGTGTGTACTATTTTTCAAAATTAAGATATTTATATTTTATCATTACAACAAATAAGAAATTGTTGAGGAAAAATTTTAAATATAGTGTTGATTACATCACTCTCTGTATGTATTACTGTTCAGATATCTACACTTAATCATATTAAATAATAAATTGTTGGGAAAATTTCTTCACTTATAAAATGGAACAAAAATTCAGCAAGTACTGAAAAAAGTGTAGAGTATTAACTATTACTAATTGTTGATTGCTATGCCGGCGACGGTTAAGCCTAACCTCGCGATTATTTATGCTCTCTCTTTCACGCCTCTCTCTTAAAGAATTATTCGCTTTCTTTCTTGAGACTGTTCCCAATTTTAACTTGATCGTGCAGCGCGCTTTCGAACATTCCTGATTTCAGTGCATAAATCCATGTTGACACGCCGTTGTAAATTGCAGACGGCCGCTAATGTTTACATCTGGTAGTGGCAGCCATTGCCATTCGGAGTGTAGAAATATCGTCGAATTTTGTGCCGCATACCTATGCGTTTTATATATATATAGATTATTTATTTATTTATTTATTTTTAATACTATTTTTACTTAAGAATTTAATTATTATTAATTAATTTTAGATTTTAGTAGTTATTTTCACTAATTCATCATATTATTTTGTATTACTAATTAATTGCAGCAGAAAAAGCCATTCATTAAATCTAAAACAACCAATTATGTGCTTGGAAAGACTATTTGGGTAATAATTACGTTTTAGCACAGCTAACAAGTCTAAAATATGCTTATTCCTATTGTCTTATATATATATATATATATATATATATATATATATATATATATATATATATATATATATATATATATATATATATATATATATATATATATATATACTCTGTCACAAAAAATATATATGCACCCATAAGGAAACGAGCTACAATCACGAAACTTAACATGTATGTAGTGTATGAGGAGATAAGCAAATGATTACAAATTCAGAAGAACAGAACATTTTATTAAGAAGATCTAGCATGAAAAAGGTTACAAATCAGTAAGTAGTAAATCCATCACTGTCAGCTATACAAGCCAAAACACGGCGTGGCATCGAATCAATGAGGTCACCTATGACCTCCTGCGGAAGATCATGCCATAATCTTTACAACTGGGCAGTTAATTCACCAGTATTCCGGGATGGCTGCAGATGCCTTCCAAGCACGTCCCAGACGTGCTCTATTGGCGAGAGGTCTGGTGACCTGGCAGGCCATGGTAGTACGTCATATCTTTGAAGACATTGTTGGGAGAGTCGCACAGTATGTTTACGAGCGTTGCCTTGCTGATAAATGGCACCTGAACGACATGATAGCATAGGCAGTACAACTGGTGTTAAAATCTCGTCCACGTAACTGCGTGCCATCAAATTGCGTTGAAGGACGACTAGAGGTGATCGCGTGTCCGAAATATCGCTCCCCACACTCTCACACCTTGTGTAATCGCCGTATGCCTCTCGACAACAAATGCCGGATCGAACCGGTTGCCTGGCTGCCTCCACAAGCATATGCGCTGGTCATCAGCATTGAGACTAAATAGGGATTCATAGCTGAAGACCACAAACCTCCAGTCGGTCACACTCCAGCCTGCCCGAGGTCGGCAAAAATCCAATCGACACTGCCTATGATGTGGGGTCAGTGGTAGGCGTCATAATGGACGTCGGCTCTTTATACCTGTGTCGGCCAGTCGTCTCCGAATGGTTCTCTTTGATACCACCGGATGTCTGGAAGGTGGTAAATGGCGTCGAACCGATTCTAGCGACGTTGTTGGTGAGGACGTGGCCGCTCTTATTATTGCGCGATCCTCGCGTGCATTTGTGTTCCTGGGACGCCCTGACCCACCGCGACGGTAGACTATCCCTTTCATGATTCATTGTTAACAACACATTGATCCATTGCTACCATATCACTCCGACTGAGGTGGCGACCGATACGCCTGTTCGACCAACCTGCTACTCTGAGGCCAACTATACGCCCCCTCTCAAAGTCCGACAATTGTTCTTACTGTCTCCGGTTACGTCTCATAGGTATCTCTAGTTACAATACAGCCCATCTAAGTCGACAGATTTGTTTTTATAACCCTATGGCACGAGCAATCATGCTTTTAAACTCTCCCAGCTGCGCATCCCATATGCGCATAGCGCACTTACCCTTGTCTCATCGGCGTCGAAATTTTAATCATTTGCATATCTCTTACCAGACTACATTCCTGCCAAGTTTCGTGATAGTAGCTCGATTTCTTCTGGGTGCATAAATTTTTGTGACAGAGTATATATATATATATATATATACTCTCTGTTTGTTTTAATTTACCTTTCCTCTCTCCCTTAATTCCCGAATGCCTCGAGCTGAAACCTGTTTGAGCTATGGGAGAAAGTATTTCAATATGTAAATGCAGAGAAATAAATCTAAAAAAGCTGAGAGGAAAATGTCATGCAGAAAATAGGTTCAGAAATATAGACTAAGGATTAAACCCTTACGGGGAGTGTAGCGTTGCTTTATTAACTTAAAGGGAAAAGAGCAATTCAGATAAGTAATAAGGGCGCTGTGACAGTGGAGTTGTTGTATTGCTACCGGACTTGAAGTTTCCGTCCGAAGCTGCTACTTGTATATTCTCCCGGTATCACTGTTAGACAAGTATCTGTAATGTTAGATATTCTTGCACTTTATCTGAAGAAACGAGCAAGGATTGGAAAAAAATATAAAATGGGATTTGCCTGGGGCCCATTCGGGATAGTACATTTCTGTTAGACTGAATACTTCATGAGGTAAGTAATAGACTAACTAAGGAGATTTATTCAACTAAATTTAAAATAAATATATATTTTAATTTATTAGATCTAATTTAGGACGAATCTACATTAAGCAATAATTATAAGCTGAAATTATTTACCTACTAATTTTATACAGTGGGGAATGAAAATATTAACATACATAGATTTCTAACTCGTGTTTAATACTTGAGAAGAACTATATAAGTGAGTTTCATTGCATACAAAATCATAACACGATTAATCATTAATTGATTTGCTAGTTTTCTTTAAACTAATTAGTATTTAAACTAATTATCATTGCTTTAATATTTAAAATGAATAAAAAAGAACAAAGTACTACAGAGATAATGTGATTAAAATTTGAAAGATAAAAACAAATAAATTATTATACATCACCGAAACACTGACATAAAATACACTGTTGCTTATTAGTTTTCCTAAACTAAAAGTACATATATAGCTGCTTCATTGAAAGGTGATACGTTTCGAAGGAGGTACTGATAGAAGAAGACACTCCTTGTTCATAACAAGCAGTATGTTTCAAAGGAAACCTTTCAGCCTGTAAATGCATAGAAATATTCAAATTTGAGAGTTGTAAAAGTAGGATTTAATTAGCTTAAGCCCTTGATCTGAGCATTACATTTGATTCATCGAAAGAATAATATTCAAAGAATGAAGAGAAACAATAATTAAAAGCGATGTTTTGTTAGACGAAATATAATTGATTTAGTACCAGAGATGCGTGATTTTGTCAATATGCCGACTTGAATGAAACATTTTTTGGTAGATACATTTGGTCTGCAGTATTTAAAGTTTGTAGTTTTGTTTTGCATTTAATATGCAGTCATTTGCATTTAATATACCTTGGTTTCCTAGTTTGTAATTCGATACAGAGAAAACTAACCTCAGTAGCGCCTTATTTTCAAGAATATGGAACCCCTTATACACAGAATTAGACAAGGATTCTTTAAAGTCAAGTAATGAGTTACTATGTTATTTTTATTAGATTTTTGGGGTCATATTTTACAACAAATATAGGAAAATTCCTTTTGAACTTCTGTGCTGTCATATACGGACTGAATAAAGAACATTTCATTTACGATAAAAATCCATAATTTTCAGAAAAAATTCATTAACTTGTTAACGTTACTATAAGTGATAGGAAAAAAAAAGGAAAAGTTCTAATTCTTTGAAATATACGTTAAAATTATTGCCATCAGGATATTGCATCAATGAACAGATAAAAGTAACTTAAATACATAAGTTATTCTAAATGAGAGGAACGTTCCGACTCTTTAATTATGAATATGGAATTGATTGAAATGGTTAAATTAATTTAAAATAAACTGTCGCAACTTCGATATTATCCTAAATTATTCATATTCTGTAAATAGTGGATGAGTTCTGTGAATATCACTCGGGGTGTAATTTATTTTACAATATATGTACGCATGATTTTTTGGATGAAATAACTAGCTTAAAGCAAATGTATATTTTATGCGTATCCCCATGAAAGGCACTTCTTCCCTATTTAATTTTTTTCTATTATAATTTAATATCTTGATATTATCTTATACCACATTTTACAAGACTGATATTAAAGATCTTTACAACCTATTAATAAGTAAAATTCCCAGAAATGATAAAACCCAGCTTATTACTTATCCTTCGCTATCCTAAAGAATACAAACTTTCAGATTGAGAAAGCCTTCAGATCAGAAAATAATAACTTTCGCCCATTACTGAAGTTTTTCTTAGGTTGTATAAAAGCAATATGATCCTGATTGTAATTAATATATATATATATATATATATATATATATATATATATATATATATATATATATATATATAATATATATATATATAATATATATATATATATATATATATATATATATATATATATATATATATATATATATATATATATATATATATATATATATATATTTGAAAAGTGGAAAAGTTGTCGATGTGTTTGAAATGTTTCTTAACACTCTGTACAAGTGCCAAGAAAAATTTTACAACGCCGTAAAAAAATCAGACGCTGCATGGTAGAAAACTTACGAAGGCACGATTTATGCTGAACAGAAACAAAAATAGGTGACAGAATTTCTTCGAAGGTATAAAATATTCCTTAGATTAACACTACGAAGAAACACTGTATTCTTGAGTGCAGGCGTTTATTTTTCGAAGAGAGAATAATTTTTAAAAAAGGCAATTCTGGCAGGAACTTACCCTTCTTACATTTTTAATGACCGAAAGACTTCTTGAAAACATACTTGCCTGAAGGATGCGACCTATATGTATAAAATTGTCTTTATATTTCGTTGTTCTTGAAATATAGTCTATTTTATCGACATAATTTAGAGTTCGATTGTTTGCTCTATCTGTTTATATATATATATATATATATATATATATATATATATATATATATATATATATATATATATATATAATAACCACAACATAATCTCGAATTAAAATTTTTAGACCCGTTATAAAAGGTTTTTGAAAGATTTTAAAATACAAGTGTCAGAAAAGTAATTTTTTATTGGTTTTAATAGTTTGCTAAAGGTGGTGTTTATGCCGACATGTACTATGTCGAAATTCTAAGCCAGTTCCAAGCTTGAAATTTCCACATGAAAGAGAAAATAGAAGAGTTAGAATTTTTTAACGTGATAAATAGCCTATTAACTTGAGAATACAGTGGAATCTCGATCGATCGTTTTTCCGTATGTGTCGTTCATTTTATCCAGTCCCAACGATCTTATTGCTTTGTTATGTTTCCGCATCTATCGTTTTCCCGCATTTATCGTTCATTTCAATCGGTCCCTTGAAAAACGATAGATCGAGATTCCACTGTATTACAAAAAATACAATGCTGAGAATAATGAAAAAAAGATAAAAGGGAAAGGTTAAATGTAACAGTGTGTTGAAAAAGGGGATTTTTGAAATGGGAATTTAAATTTTTGTGATAAAACTTGAAATGAAGAAGTCAAATTTTCTAAATTTACTAAACCATTTTATCCAATTTTTGATATTAGATACTGATAAAATGGGGAAATTTCCTCGTATGTTAATCAAAACATAGGTAGGCATAATAGTACTCCGAAATTTTAACTTATTGTTTGGTCCTTAGTAAGAGTTTCAACTCTTTCAAACTTCTCATAACCGAGCAAATTTCTTGCGGTTTTTCAAAGGAATCACGGGGTATGTCAAGGTTGCATTTTTCGTGTTTTAAAAATACAAGTAAAATTAAAAATTGGTCATGTTTGTCTGGAAAAAGACCCCAAAAGTTAAAAATTTGCAAACATTATCAAACCAGGGTGGTTTGTTGACTACAACCGACGTCATCAGTTCTCCTATCTACATATGGAATTGAAAAGAATTCCCCAGATGTGTAACAGAATTTAGAGAAATGTCAAATCTGTTGCGTAATGAGCAAAATTACATTAAAGGTAATAAGCATCTCCGATATGGTGGGAAAATTGAAAGGTAAAACCTGGGAGAACATTCAGGACTGTTTTAAATCGTACGGTCACAAACCCTTCAAGGAAGCAGTAGCAAATTTTAGGCTACAGACTGGACACGACTGCTTGGCAGAACATCTGTTAAAAATGGGTATATTTCCTACCAACGTTTGCCCGATCTGCAGGGAAAGCGTTATGAATGAGGATCACCTCCTAACTTGCCATGGACTTGACAGAACCTCACAGATAAATGGAGACATCAGAAAATTGCATTGGGATGCAAAGGCCAGTATGAAATCTCTTTGTAACTGAACTTTTTGATTGTGTATATTTTCTAGTTTATTTTGTTTCTAGTTTTTATTGTTGGTGTCTAGTTTATATTGCTGTTTCTTTTTATGTTTTACTTCCTGATCTTTTGTAATGTTGTGGGCTGCCTGATCTGTATGGATTAATTTTCGGAATAAAACCATATGTAACATACATTAAAGGTTTGGCAATGCAGTGACAACAATGCAATAGGGTAAAATAAGATCAGATATATGTTGAATTTTGGCAGTACAGTGTATTTATACATTAACTCTAAACTGACAGATTGGAAGGTCCGTGAGGTGATATACAACTCACTAAAATGAAGTTACTTCATTTTCTGTTTGAAATAGTTCGAAATCAAAAATATATGAGTCTGCTTGACTTCGGCGCATTTGCAACTCATGTATTCTTAGCATTTGATACCTATTTGTGTTAGTCGAAAACCTCTGAAATATACCCAACTGTTCCTTTCTACATCCCTCGTTCTAAATAAAATAAGCTGAAATCCTGTAGAGTGAAAAATAAGGAAAAGCCCGCGTTCTTTATAAAACAGTCTTAAAACCGTCTCAAAATATGTGCAATTCTCGCAAATGTGCTGGCATTTGATAACATTCCTTCCATTCGACATACAATATATATTCACGTTGATTCAGAAATTCTTTCGGGTTTCTGACAAACTAAATTGGTACAGAAAGTTACATTTGCAATCGGTACTTCACATTCTGACGTCAAGATGGTTATTATATAGTGTTGCAGGAGAAAGAGTAATTCGAAGAAAATATTCACAGTAGCTAAAGAAACTGAAATGTCATCGAAATAAAACACGAAACTGATATATCAGGAAAATACGAACCTGGCAAAAAATGAACTGAATTGTAAGGAAAAAGAAAAATTTAAATTAAAGTGTAAGTTAAAATGAAGTCGTATGAAATACATGGTGAAAAAAATTGAATGAATAAATTTCCGATATAATCATTAGAGATAATTGTAATTATAAAATAATCATTGGGAAATATTCAAATTAAATGCTTAAGAAATGTTATCTAAATCTAAATGCAATGACAAATTGTTAAATTTAATAACAAATATTATAATTTAAATTTGTTAAGGAAAGGAAAGTAAATTGAAAATTTAGAAAAAGTTTAAGTGCCTCACAGGATACTGAAAAAAGTCGTAAAAGTTTTACAGCACATGATGAACCAAGAAAAAAGACTAGAAAAAGTATAGAATTATCAACGAAATAAAATTGAAGAAACCTAGCAGCAGTTATTCAATTTTTTATATGCCTTTGTGGCTTTTGCAAAAAATGTTCGGCATTTTTAATTTACACTATAAAAGTCTAAAAAAAATGGTAGAAAATATTAGCGTTGTATCGTTTATATGTTATTGACTTTTTTATTTTAAGGTAAAAACATCAATTATATAAGCCTTAAACTTATCGTAGAATATGGAATTCCACGAAAAAGAAGGAAATATAATTATATTAAAATCTTATGGATTTAGGTACAGGTTGAATATTCGGCACCCGTCTTGACTTGGACGAAGTTTGATTATTTACATATTCATAAAGAGATACCTTGTGGATGAGATTGAAGTCTAAATACAGCATGAACTAATCCTTCTTATACACATTGTTTTCATAGGCTGAAAATAATTTAAAAAGTATTTTAACTAGCTTTTGGCATGGGGAAATGTTTATTCTTCCCGAATCATTAGAAAACCATTGTCAACTTCAGCCTCCCATGTGAACCAATTGGTAGTTGTGTTTGGCATCAACATATTCTAATTTAAGCTCTTTAGCCCCAATGTAATTTCTCTAAAAGTTCTGCTTTTGAGTCAGAGATAAACAACGATTCTTGTTACCCGTGAGAAAATTTGCAGCACTGTTGTCGTTTCTCACAGTATCTCTGTCCCACTGAATAGAGTATAAGTAAAAATTACATAAAGTAACTAACGCGTATTATAGGTCTGATCTTCGTTGTTGCTGGTCAATAAGAAAATGGCTCAATGTGAAGTATAAATGTATAAATGTAAGTTATATCAAAAGTGGAATATTCAACATGTGTTCAAGCCGACACTCGTTTTTTTTATTTTTAAGCCTTTCTAATGTAGGGTTTTTGGATCAAGTTTGCTAAATATGCATCCCGATTAAGTATTTTATTCAATTTTACTCCTAATGGATGTTATAAATATATAACTGCATTTATTCAGAAAGTAGGAAGTTTCAAAATCAATTCTCAGACCATCTGTTGGCAATGTAATCGCAGACGACATCATCTGATCTCAGTTCCTTCCTAAGGGCCTGTTCACATAGGAGTCCGTTGCGTAGCGTTAAGGAAAAGATGACGTCGAGACGAAAGTAAACCAATCATAGGCGTTAAAAATTTCATTGCTAATCGTTTGGAGGCCTATGATTGGTTTATTTTCGTCTCAACGTCATCTTTTCCTTAACGCAACGCAACGGAATCCTATGTGAACAGGCCCTTACTCTCTGATTTGTTCTCGTATCAAAGATTTCTATTGGATGTCTTATTTAAAGTTACTATTGGCTCTCTCTGGGATCCTGTATAAGTTTATAAATACATATGATGCCCATGTTTATGTCAGTCAGTCTGTCTGTGTTTAATTCTGTTGTAGCTTGTATGTGTTTGACCTACTGTAAATAAATATCTATTTTCCAGTTCCATGGAACTCTTTAACTTAAAAGCAGATGTCTCTTATTTTAACACCATCCAAGGAACAATTACTAAAATGTGAAGTAATGAAATAAGTTGTTCTGATATTCTAGACTGTATCCTTGACCATATTTTAATCTCTGATATGAGGCGGTGAAAGTCAAAGTGGTGTAAGTCAGTAAGTCAAGTGGTGTAAGTCAAAAGAGTTTAACTGCAAAAACTACAAAAAAGTCCACCATAAATTGAACAAATTATAATTCATAACAATTATTACAATATTGAAAATAATAACTATTTACAATTCCACTATAAATTGAACATGCAGATTACATATTTGTCTCCAAATGAAAAAAAGGGGAAAATGTGACTTACACCACTTTGCCTTTCAACGCCTCATATGTCTCAATAATAATAAAACTCCACTAGGGATAATTAAATACTTAAAAATTTCAAATCTTACATAGATAAGGTAAAGAAGCGTTTAATTTTTGTTGAAAAAGTTTGTCAATAACATAATCATTGATTTAGTTTTTGATATATCAAAATTTTACCGTCTTTATGACAACTTAACTTTATTTTTAAATTCTTGCAATCCATAAAAAAAGTTCTTGAAAATCAATATATTGTGAAAATTTTGATTTAATAAATAATATTCTTATTGTGTAAAGGGGGTTTTAATTTACAAAACATTATATCATTCCTCTAATTTTATATATTGATAGTATTTAGTAATTTAAATATCTTAAAATTCTACGTTGCTTTAAAATTAATTCTAAGAATGCCTTATACTATTGAAATTAGCAAATAATGTATCTGCCATTTCACCAAATTTGAAAAATTAATCCGATTATATTTAGCTTGATATTATTCATTGTTTCCTAGTAAAGTAGATTTATGAAAGAGATCTTTCTAAAAAAATTGTTAGCGGGGGGGGGGGGGGTTTGTAAAAAAAAGATATTCTCGAGGTGTCAGGTTTTAGTTAATTTCTTGCATAGTTCTAACTTCCTATGCTTCAACAACGAACTCATAAAAAAATGAAGAGTTTCTAATTACTTTTTTTACAACAACGTGAAGATAAATCTGAAACGTTATTAGCAGACCTTACATAGAACACAGAGTTTTTGATAAAAAATAACTTTTTTAATGAGCCATTTCATTAACGTTTTTTTTTGCTTCCCTTTAGTAACAAACTTTAAGACAAGCTGCTATTTGAAACATGAAAAATTTTTACTCACGTTTTAAAAACATGTAGATATTTAGTTATAGGAAATTTCGTGATCGACAAGGCAAAGAAAACTTTCATGACTACAAACTAAATGGAAATTTAATAATTAACATGAAAATCCTTTACAAATAAGAAAAAAGTTTTTCGTGACAAAACTTTTCTACTGATTTCTTCTTGCAAGCAAGATATTTTAAAGTTTCAATTTTAATAACCAAATAAATAAAATGTTGCGTCTAATTTCTCATTTTGGACGAAAATTTATTTTGTAAGGAAATATTTATTCAATAAAATTGTAATATTACGTAGAAAGAGAAAGATTTAAAAAATATTTTATAAAAACAAACTTATGAAAAATCTTAATATTGCTCGAGTATAGAAGATTAAATTGAAAATATCCGTCATTGATGGTATAAATGAGTAAAGGAGAAACTATTAAACTTTATTTACATTGAGAACTATGAGTATTCTGAGTTAAAGAAATAGTCAAGGATTGTACAGATAAGTCCTAATACAATAATCTATATACATTGGTGAAATAAATTAAGAGAATTTGCATATTTTATCGAATTTCATGAAAAGAACTGGACTGAATGTACAACCACTGCTTCTAGACAAAAATGCAAATATTGTACGTCAAATAGGTAAGCGTACACATGTGTGTAGGCAAAGCCAGTATAGAAACAGGCTTTATAAGCGTACGTAAGTTAAGACGCATTTCTTTCGCTAGCACACATCGGCGAATTTCTTTGTGTTATTTTGCAGCAATCGGTTAATTTCAAATTGTAACAGTAAAAATGAGTAACCACCAACGTTTAGATGATGGAATGAGGTGGCGAATTGTGGGGAGGCTAGAAGCAGGCCAATCTCAAGTCCAAATTTGTAGAGAGTTCAATTTAACGCCCAGCATCGTGTGTAACTTATGGAAACAGTTCAGGGATACCGGACCCATCGAGAGAAAGCCTGGGAAAGGTCGTCCAAGAGCCACGACGGCCAGAGAAGATCGCCATTTGTCGATTATAGCAACGCGTAACAGGAGTGCTACAGCTTCTCAGCTCTCTCGTGACTTGTATGCAGCCACAGGAACCCGTGTATCAAGGGGTGACTGTTTCCAAAAGACTTCATGAGAGAGGGTTGTTTGCAAGAAAACCTGTTGTTTGCGTTCCGCTCACTTCTACGAACAGGAGAATCCGTTTATCATGGTGCAGAGAGCATAGAGATTGGAGTATGGATCAATGGGCGACCATTCTCTTCACTGATGAGTCCCGGTTCAGCCTAAACACCGATTCTCACCGTACGTTCATATGGAGAGAACCAGGGACTCGCTACCTACCCTCCAATGTCCGCGAAATCGACCATTATGGCAGAATAGGTTTAATGGTCTGGGCAAGCATCATGTTGGACGGCCGAACATCTCCCTATGTCTTTGAAAGAGGCACTGTGATGACTGGTTTGAGGTATAGGGATGAGGTCTTGGAGCCCTATGTTCGCCTTTACAGGGGTACAGTTGGCCCTGAGTTCATTTTAATGGACGATAACGCAAGGCCACATAGAGATCTTCTGGTCGACGAATTTCTAGAAAGTGAGGATATTCGCCGGATGGATTGGCCAGCCAGATCTCCAGACCTTAACCCTATAGTGCATGTCTGGGACGCTCTGGGGAGGGCAATTGCAACTGGCAACCCTCCTCCGAGAACTATCCAGGGAATGAAAACAGCGTTGCTGAAGGAGTAGGACCAATTGCCACAGGAAATGATAAACTGCCTTAATTCAAGTATGAAATCACGCTGAAAGACCTGTATATCTGTAAGAGGGGACCATGTCCCCTATTGATCCATCTATTAACCCATTCTTTTGTTTATTCTGCAACCTCTGTTTCATACCTTCCGACTCCAACGAGTATTACGCACGATCATGCGTGTGTATTACAATTATTGAATGGTTATTTGTTTTGTATTGTATCAATGTATGTACATATCAAATTTCATTAAAATCGGTACAGTAGTTCTAAAGGTAATCGATCAGGTCTGCAAATTCTCTTAATTTCTTACACCAGTGTATATAAAATAGTTCCGTAACTGACTGAGTGACTGACTGACTAACTTACAGATAATGCACAGACCAAACCGCTGGACCTAAAGGGCTGAAAATTTGCATGGCGATTCTTCTTAGAGTGTAGGGGTGCACTAAGAAAGATTTTTAAAAAATTCTTAGATTTTTTCAAATTAAATTCATTTTTAAGCTGTTTTGTAACTTTTTTTAAGTTTGCATCTAAAATAATAATCTGAGGGTTATAAAATTTATATCACAAGATCATAAAAATGCCTTTAAAATGAAATCTTTTTCGAATCTGTATCTCCACTTTCTGATTTTTGGAGAATTTTTAAAGTTTAATTTTTAGTGTTTTATTTATCAAATGCTGATCACGTGGTTTCTTTTCTTTTGTGATAATTTAAATTAATTTTGCTTCACGTGCATAACAGCGAAATAAATTGACAAAATATTTTTTTTCTTTCTAATGCGGCAGACGATTGGACATTATCCACAAAAACATTAAAAAACAGTAAAATAAATGTTACTCAAACTATACTTTATTCTATAGTATGTTCTATTAGATTTAATTCGAATATTTTCTTCTACATTGATTTGTTTATAAAAATATCCATTACGATTTTTTGTAAATGTATGTATATATATATATATACATATATATATATATATATATATATATTCATTTATTTATTTATTTATTGGCATTAATTGCATACATTTACCGTTGTATTTTATTTGAATGTACTCCAAAGCGAAGCACGGGTATTCAGCTAGTAACGTTATAAAAATATTAATATTTCATCAAAAATTTCATTTATGAAATAACAGTACAGTTGAAAAGAATTCCTACCATTTTACTGATATTTCTAAAATTCTATACATCGATCAGTATCCGGTGGGAAGGGGGCAGCAAGAATTGCTACGGGGCTCAGGTGCCTCTGTTTTCCGACAAAAATTTCATTTTTAAGAGACCACATTGTTTAAAAGAACTAGACCAATTTCTCTGTTTTAGCTTTGCATAAAAAGTTAAAAAAAGAAAAAAATGCTTACACATTTTACGAGTATGGGGCGCATTTCAATATTCATAATGCCTTTCAATTTGCAATAAAATTTTTAGGAGGATCCAAATTTGAGACTGGGAAAATGGAAAGGCATCTTTTAAGGGGAGGGGGCCCAGATACACTACACGGGGTTGATGGATACACAGATGACTGAACAGATATATTGGTCACCATCAAAATTAGCATTATAGGTAAGTGGTTATACAGATTCGGCCTTACTTGCATAACTAATGATGATAAAGGTTTAAGTCTAGCTGTCTACTCTCGTAGAGCTGTAATGTATTATGATTCATACGTGGCTCCGCAACACTTGTATGTAATACTAGCTGAAAACCCACACTTCGTGACGGAGTACATTCAAATTAAATACAACGGTCAATGTATGTAATTAATGCCAACTATATATATATATATATATATATATATATATATATATATATATATATATTTATAATATATACGACGATCAATGTATACATTTGATATAAAAAAAACAAAAAAATATATTTATAAAAAAATCGTAAGGGATATTTTTTTAGACCCCTATTTATATAATGTAGAAGAAAATATTCAAATTAAATCTAATAGGACATACTAAAGAATATAGTACAGTTAAGATAGTACAGTTTCAGGAACATAATATCTTTTATTGTATTTTAATATGTTTTTGGATAATGTCCAATCGTCTGCCGCATTAGCAAGAAAAAAATATTTTTTTGTCTATTTTGTTGTTATGCACGTGACGACAAATTTATTTAAAGTACCAGAAAAAGAAATCACGTGATCAGCATTTAATAAATTAAATTCTAAAAATTCATCTTTAAAAATTCATCAAAAATCAGAAAATGGATGTAAAGATTCGAAAAAGACCTCATTTTAAAGGAATTTTTATGATCTTTCTCGTGATATAAATTTTATAACCCTCAAATTATTATTTTAAATGCAAACTTAAAAAAAGTTACTAAAACAGCTTAAAAATGTAATTTAAAAAAATCTAAGAGGAATCTTTCAAAAATCTTTCTTAGTGCACCCCTACACTATAAGAAGAATCGTCATGCAAAATTTCAGCCCTTTAGGTCCAGCGGTTTGGTCTGCGCGTTGTATGCCAGGGAGTCAGTCAGTTACGGAACTGTTTTATATATATAGAATATATTGTCTTACTGCAGTTTTGAGGGATTAAACAATTACTTTGCGTATGGCATCAAGTAGAAATAAAAATAATCGAAAAGTATGCAATAAAGTTTAGTAAATAACATTCATAATCTCTTCAGAACTTGTAATAGATATAGAAACGGAAATTCTTATGAATAATCATAAATCATCTATGTGTTGTTGTTGCTTATGCCACTTGACCGACAGCAACATCAGATCAATTCCCGAAGGCTATGGGCGAAGAAGGTGCGGCTCCTGTTGTGACTGGCACCACAAGGGTCGGAGTCCGAATTGACCAAAGGACCAGTACTGTAATTTTGTACGAGGTCAAGTGACGATACTAGAACACTTGACCCCGCACCTCCAGAGGTAATTTTGAGAACTTTTGCTGCCATGAACAAATGTTACGTGCACCAACCACCATTAGTGTACACGGCAATGGATTTGTCAGCGTCGAGCATCGAACCAGTGACTTTCAGATCATTAGCCCGCTACTTTTGCCAACTGGGACACCACTCCCGTGGGCACACAATTATGTGGATATAGTTATCAAATAATAGAAATTTGTAAAGCAGGATGTATTTTGTATTTTTAAGAAATTACCATTGGCTATAGCAAACTTGAAACAGGACTTTAATTTTTTTTCCACGTGATCCTTTCTGTCATTTTAGTGAATGCGGAAAGACAACAAAGCAGTAATTTTGAGGAAAATGTAGGGAAAACAAAAATTAATTTGCATTCATTTAAAGCTCTGATTACTATAAAAAAATATTTCCTTATATTACTATAAAATAAAATAAAATAATTATATAAAATAATTATATATTACTATAAAATAATAAAAATTTCCCCTTTTAAATTTTTAGTTAGTGTACCATAAGCTAAAAACTTCAGAAGAAACTTTGAAAAAAATCGATGAGAGTAAGTTCATTTTGCGTAGTGTCTCAAAAATCAAAAAAGAACACTGCCTTGAAAACACATCAAAGCTTTGCGAAATACCTACAAAAAATTTATATGATAGAAATTACTGGTTAAGCACTCCAGTACTATACTTGAATAGACTTAAAGTTAGGTTAAAATTTTTCCTTTCAGTTTAAAATGAGGAAGAAAACGATTGCAATTAATTTTAAGAGCTAACCGGATGAAGTATTATTCTAATCAGAGAGAAGGATTAAATCACACCAATTCACTGCAAAAGTTTGAGAATGACCTAATTAGCAGCTTCAGAAACGAGCAGATATAAACTTCTTTAAAGAATCTATCCCATTAAATTTGTTTTGTTTTACAACATGCTTTAGATATAAAGAATATGTGAATTGTATTTTATATATATATATATATATATATATATATATATATATATATATATATATATATATATATATATATATATATATATATCTGTGTGTGTGTATATGTGTGTGTATATAAGCTTAAAATTCTTCAAAACTCATGCTTAAAATGTTGTTTTAGCAGCTGTATGCAACTTTGCAGATCTAGCACAGGATTTAATGGAAAGATAAGATGTTTAGCAACAGATGGCAGCATGTAATTGGATAAGTTGATTGCCATTGTGTCTTCCATAGAAGTGTCAACACTAATGAACAAAACGGTGTATTTCTGAGATGTCTGATTTCAAATTAGATACACAGTTTAGGGCTGTAGACTCGTGGAAAAGAAAGAGTATAATTAAACAGTATAAATAAGTTTAAGAAAAAAAAATAGAGAAAAGACGTGTCTGAAGTAGATTTGTAGTAAAATGGGATTGACAAATAAATAGGATCCAGTTACTTCAATAATTTAGATTGAAAACCTGTTAAAGTTACAGGTCAAAGAAATTATATAACTAAGAGTGGCCAAACGCTGGAACTTGTGCAAACGTCAAATGAGGCAATAAAAGCTAGTTGAATTAAATATATAAATTCATAAACATCATAATGTATGGTTTAGTAAAATATAACATACATAATTATTCAAGTAAATTTAATGCGAGAATGACATTATAGAAAATCAAATTAGAACCTTCTACTGAACCGTAAAGTAAAAGCTAACATAACGTGATGTTTCTCAGAATAATTATTCGTAGACTACAGAACACAACGTAATACATGTCTCTGTTCATGTATTGTGGGTATTTTATGTACATATATATACATACATATATGTATTATATGACTTCGAACTCAAAACGAATAATTTATCATGAATAGCACTGAAGACATGGAATTCATTAGATATATATGACAAACATATATTTACTTACTTACTTACACACACACACACGCATATATATATATATATATATATATATATATATATATATATATATATATACAAAGGGGCGGCGTATGTCCTGTATTTTTTTATTTAATAGTGGAGCCAAAGAAATATGCATCATTTATTTTATTTCTTTACATTAAATAAAAGGAAGTAGTATGAAAATTAATATTTTGATAATTACCATTAATAAATGCAATAACATCAATACATCTACAAAGGTTAAAATTTACTATGTATTCAGTATATTTTTTAAATAAATAGAATATGATGTCGTGTGCTCATGTATAAACGTTCATGAAGGGCAGAAAAAGACACACGAAAGGTTTAAGAGCATCAGCTGCCTGTGGGCAAAATTCCAACAATTTTTTTTAATCACTTTTCAGAAAAAAGTTGCAAGCATTTGCCACGAAGAGATTTCTTGCGGTGAGGATTCTCGTTTTGTTAGATAATGCATCTACCTGGAAAACAGCTTAATAGCATATGATAGCATATAAATTGCCAAATTGGTGTATTAAAATTTATTCACATTAAATTTTGAAACAATTATAAGCGAAGGAAATAATTTTTAAAAAAGAAAGTTTTATCGTCATAATTGTATAAGCAGGAACGAATGAAGATGATCACAGGTAGCATATGATAGCATATAAATTGCCAGATTGGTGTATTAAAATTTATTCACATTAAATTTTGAAACAATTATAAGTGAAGGAAATAATTTTTAAAAAAGAAAGTTTTATCGTCATAATTGTATAAGCAGGAACGAATGAAGATGATCACAGGTAGCATATGATAGCATATAAATTGCCAGATTGGTGTATTAAAATTTATTCACATTAAATTTTGAAACAATTATAAGCGAAGGAAATAATTTTTAAAAAAGAAAGTTTTATCGTCATAATTGTATAAGCAGGAACGAATGAAGATGTTTACAGGTAGCATATGATAGCATATAAATTGTCAGATTGGTGTATTAAAATTTATTCACATTAAATTTTGAAACAATTATAAGCGAAGGAAATAATTTTTAAAAAAGAAAGTTTTATCGTCATAATTGTATAAGCAGGAACGAATGAAGATGATCACAGGTAGCATATGATAGTATATAAATTGCCATATTGGTGTATTGAAATTTATTCACATTAAATTTTGAAACAATTATAAGCGAAGGAAATAATTTTTAAAAAAGAAAGTTTTATCGTCATAATTGTATAAGCAGGAACGAATGAAGATGTTTACAGGTAGCATATGATAGCATATAAATTGTCAGATTGGTGTATTAAAATTTATTCACATTAAATTTTGAAACAATTATAAGCGAAGGAAATAATTTTTAAAAAAGAAAGTTTTATCGTCATAATTGTATAAGCAGGAACGAATGAAGATGTTTACAGGTAGCATATGATAGCATATAAATTGTCAGATTGGTGTATTAAAATTTATTCACATTAAATTTTGAAACAATTATAAGCGAAGGAAATAATTTTTAAAAAAGAAAGTTTTATCGTCATAATTGTATAAGCAGGAACGAATGAAGATGATCACAGGTAGCATATGATAGTATATAAATTGCCAGATTGGTGTATTAAAATTTATTCACATTAAATTTTGAAACAATTATAAGTGAAGGAAATAATTTTTAAAAAAGAAAGTTTTATCGTCATAATTGTATAAGCAGGAACGAATGAAGATGATCACAGGTAGCATATGATAGCGTATAAATTGCCAGATTGGTGTATTAAAATTTATTCACATTAAATTTTGAAACAATTATAAGCGAAGGAAATAATTTTTAAAAAAGAAAGTTTTATCGTCATAATTGTATAAGCAGGAACGAATGAAGATGTTTACAGGTAGCATATGATAGCATATAAATTGTCAGATTGGTGTATTAAAATTTATTCACATTAAATTTTGAAACAATTATAAGCGAAGGAAATAATTTTTAAAAAAGAAAGTTTTATCGTCATAATTGTATAAGCAGGAACGAATGAAGATGATCACAGGTAGCATATGATAGTATATAAATTGCCATATTGGTGTATTGAAATTTATTCACATTAAATTTTGAAACAATTATAAGCGAAGGAAATAATTTTTAAAAAAGAAAGTTTTATCGTCATAATTGTATAAGCAGGAACGAATGAAGATGTTTACAGGTAGCATATGATAGCATATAAATTGCCAGATTGGTGTATTGAAATTTATTCACATTAAATTTTGAAACAATTATAAGCGAAGGAAATAATTTTTAAAAAAGAAAGTTTAATCGGTATAATTATATAAACAGGAACGAATGAAGATGATCACAGGTAACAAAATATCAATTATTGCCTGCTTTATATATAACTTCTTACAGTTCCTACAAAAAATGTAAAAACAGCATCATATTTTTATCCCAATGCAGAAGGGACACGGGTTTCCCAATTTGGTCGGCAGATCTGTACTGTCTGTCCGGCGCGCAGGCCCATACTAATTAACCGAACAGGTGCAGAACCATCGGCTGAGTATGCAGAAATTGCTACGTGGCGACTGGTTTTCAGGTTCTACAAAGATTATAAACGAAAGTTGTGGTAGTTGTATTATTATCGAATTATCTCAGTTCAGATTGGTGACGAATACAAGAGTAGCTTATACAAAATGTAACTGATACAATTTGCTTAGTATTTGATACATATTTTAAATTCTTTTGACTAGGTAGATGCGCTTCGTTCTGTGTTATTCCCGAACTAATTTCTTTGAATTGCCGTCCACGTAGTGGTTAGTCCTGTGAGATTCTAAGCGGTGGGCTTGGGTTTGTGGGATGTGCTGTTGGCTAATAATTGTTAGGCATAACTCCTCCACTTTCTAAGCATCATATAGGTAGCAAGGAAGAAATCCATACTTTTTCTTCAAACTACATTTTATCCGTTAAATAAAAACATGATGAGAATTATCTCCGTGAAATAAAATAAAGATACATGCTATACACAGGCTAGCATCAGGCTACGGCTGCGAGTGCAGAATGCTGAAATGCTGGAATGCTGAAGTGTACATTTGGCGTTCTGCTACTCTAAGTATACTAGGACTTACTTTATAACTCATTCCTTTCTTGAAAATAATTTAATGAAATCCTTGCCTTGTTCTCCATAAACCTTTCCATAATTGTCCAAAAATAACTTAAGATGAGAATCTACGACGAGAATTTTTACACTACATCGCTCATAGATCTGTAATCATTAGAGGTCATAGATGTTTAAAAAATAGTTGAGACTTTCGCATTTACTCAGGAAATAACTGCAACATTTTTGAAAAATATTAGTTCTATTTTTTTTACATTTTTAGATGCGGTCGACAAATAACAAATCCTTGAATCATTCACTTCTAATTAAATCTATTTTCAGGTGGCCGGAACAGCTATAAAAGAATTATTGGGACGCAGTAAACAGGCGAATGAATTAAAATAGTTTTATTTGTCGTTCATATGGAGTTCCCCATAGGGAGGGAGCTAGACCGTGTGACATATTATGTGTACAAACACTATCAGAAAAAGACCCGGCTTTCAGCCGTGTTCACATTTTTATATCGGGAAAATACAGAAGAAGTGGTGCAAGGGTTATTCCCTATGATGCTATGTTACGTCATAGACCAGGGCGTGTCCGATGATTCTTATCGGCTCAGTCTCACTAGACAGGGGCTGTTCTAAGTCTATGAGGATATTTCTCTGTCTACAGGGGAACGAAGGGATTAAGTACTGCAAACTTTATGAGCTATTACATCATCTTTAAAAATCGAATAAATTATGTTTTACAGGAACATGGGGAAGTCAGATTATTAATATATAAATTATTTTTATACTACATATATATAATTTTATCTTCAAAGAATTCATAGGATTGTGGTACGTTTTTAGGCGCAGTGCTTAGTGGCTAATGGTGGTTCAAGTCATTCGAGCTTATGAAGTTTTGTGTAGATACACGAGCATGCGCAGATCCCGTGACAACATAAAAACAAAATTTACATGTTGCTGGTGTAAAGCCGACGCCACCACAGGTCCAAATTTCGAATAAGGCTTCGTCGTTACCGTGCTCCTATTATAAATTAGCAAGCAAAACTTCGCGGTGAATAACAAAAGGCGAATGTGTCACGAAAAGTGCTTCCGCATTTGAAAAAAAATTTCTTCTAACCAGTATATAAATGAACACTAATACAAAGGATGATTTACATATTAGTCTTATTCATAATCTTTTTAACAAATAAACTATATTGTAAAACGCATTTTTTAATAACTCATATAACTTATTTCTGAATTCTCAAGGTATTTGCACAACTTTTTCAGGAGAATAGAGAATAGCTCAGAAAGCATAAAAAAGAGACTGGCATAATGTGGTTAAAGACATGAAATATTCATCGCGTAATGGCCACGATAAATAGAGAGAGACATTGCAAAATTTTATTACTTTCTCAGTGGTTCAGATCTACGACATTGGGTGTTTTGTATTTCAGTAACAAAAGGTGCTTTCTCTCACAGAACGGCAATGAACCTCTCAGATGACATCGTCTCTACATGTGGCACAAGAATTTAGTGCAGATTCCAGGCCGTCGTAGAAGGTTGACTGAGAAAGAGCTCATATTTCCAATATTGAAGGAGCTCACAAATGTTTCGAAAGAAACTACCGAGCGTCAAAACATGAATCTCCTCATACCTGAAGCTCGTGAAACACAACCAAAACCATAATTTATTATCTGGTCTGCACAGATGAGCTACCTTTCAGAAATATCGCTTAAGACTTGGTACAGTTATGCCAGATACGCTCTTCCCACAATGGTTGGAATTTATTGCAGATGGGACGTCTGCAGTTTTACCGATTTTCTTTTAACTGTATACAGGGTTCCCACCTATATCCGTTACACGCTCCTTAACCCTTTCAGGGACAACAGCTTCCGGAGCAGATTTTTTTTTTCCTAAATAATCTTGAATTTTTTTTCTAATTAAAGGTTGCAAAATATTTTTACTTCATTAAAATTATAACAGATGGCAGGAATAGCCATTTTTCTGCTCATTTAACTGAAATACATTGAATACAAGTGAAAAGAAGACTAGATTTAGCCATTTGCACTGTGCAAACGGCTCCCTTGAAAGGGTTAACTTATAAACAGTGACAGCTTAGGCCATAAAGTTGGTATCTAGGTATAGTAAAAGGGCTATGCGCTACTTGATGAGATAACTTACAACGCTATCTATCGGCACATTTGGGAATTAGCGTTTTTATCTAAAAAAACGGTACAAGATACGAGAAAAAAAGTCAACAACAAAGTTGTGCAGCATCATCGATTTAGTAAGAAAAGACACTTTGCGCACATTAATACTCTAAACAGAATGTAGAAATTGAACATTTGTCTGATCATTTGTCTAACATTTGTCTGAACATTTGTCAAGATTTTCAACACTAGGCGTCGTTGCACCAATGTGCAGTGAGAAATCCAGTCCAGAGTGCAAATGTGGCTAATGGAGAGCATTTTCAGCAACATAAATAAATGATCCTGAAGATGGGGAAGTGTCTCAGTTTCTATCTTCCACTTTTTATGACATGATAATATTCGAAATCTTGACCAAACAAATGTTCATTTTCTACATTCTGTTTTAAGTATCAATGTGCGCAAGGTGTCTTTTCTAACTAAAACGATGATGCTGCACAACTTTGTAGTTGACTTTTTTTCTCGTATCTTGTACCGTTTTTTTAGATAAAAACGCTAATTGCAAACTTTGCCGATAGATGGCGTTGGAAGTTGTCTCATCGAGTAGCTCACAGCCGCTTTACTATACCCAGACACCAACTTTATGGCCTAAGCTATCACCGTTTAGAAGTTAAAGGAGAGTGTAACGTATATAGGTGAAAACCCTGTATAATGAAATTTTAAGTCTTATGCTACATCTGTATGGTAATAAAAATTGTTCATCCATCGCTATCTACCATCTGTTTACATTTAAAAACCTTGTACATATAATTTATATACCCCCATAAAAATGTAATAATAAGATTGTCTCAGAACAAAGTACGGCCTGATTGTTTGTCTTTTACCTGTGTGAGAAAAAAATCGGTAAAATTTCAAAGAGACACTTTTATAGGTGATACATTTACAGTTAATAATGGAAAAAATGGACCTATTCGTCACGCACCATTTATGTACCACAGAACATTTTTCACACTGCATCAGGCATTAGCTTTAGGCATTCTTTCGGTGGGCAGCTGGCCAACCTCGTTCCTTAACCCCATGCCAGTTTCCGATGTCATTCTCTCTCATTTAGAACAAACTCATTCAAGAACTATTGTTGGGAACGAAGAATTATCGAGAGTTTTGTGGTATTCCAAAGAAGAAAAGAGTTAACGTGAAGGCAAATAACTGTGACAAAGATTAACAAAAATATATATTTCGCATTGGGTGAGAAGACATTGTATTAAACAACAACAAACAAAATTTATTTGTGTATTGTTTGAACATAAAAACTTTTTTCCCAGCTGAAAGAATGTCGCTAAACTTTGTACACTGTAATAAAGAAATAAGAAGTAACAAGAAAATACGTCTGTGGTCTCTAAAAATTAAATATAAACGACATATTACATCAATTGCACTATATATAATAATCATGCTCGTAGAAAAACTATGGACGAAATTGTAATGAACTCTAGATAAGGCTACATTACCGAGGTTAGTGCTCAGATGTTCAAACTGCTATTAATTATAAAATAAGTTTTTGATTATGAATTGTTTAGCCATAATTGTTTTCCAATGTATGGGATTTTATATATAGGATATTCACACAGAATATATATATATATATGTGTGTATATATATATATATATATATATATATATATATATATATATATATATATATATATATATATATATATATGTGTATATATATATATATATATATATATATATATATATATATATATATATATATATATATATATATATATATATATATATATATATATATATATATATATACACACAGTGTTAAAAAATTTACTATAAAATTCAACTGTAATTACAACATACAAATGAATACGCATGCTAATAAGCCGTGGAGAAAGAAAATAATTCAAGACCGAGTATGTAAAAGTTCATGAAAATTTAAATTTGAATTTTAGAAATACAATCGGATTACCGTTTACTCAAAAAGGAAAGCAAAAAGAGAAACGGTGTCAATAAGAGGATAACATTAACTTGTCACAAATCAACTAACTTTAAAGCACAGACAGAAAAAAGTTTTAAAAATGTGGTAGTTGTTGAAAAAAACATTCTTTTTAAAGGTCAAAATTTAATTTTTCCGCTTAATATCTAATAACGAAATATAAATTTGGGAATACATCTATGGTTCCTGGTAAGCTTAAGGGCTTAAGTTAAAAAAGTGATTTTTAGATATTTGTTTTCTCATTAAAAAAACAAAAATCTTCTGACTTGTATAAAAGGCTTGAGTCTATCAATTTTGTATATGAATGTACATTTCTTTGTACAAAAGACTCAAGTCGAAATTATATTTCAGCGATTGGTACAAAAGCCAATAACTTGGAATACTTAAATCACTGTTTTTCACTTCATTTCTTTATACCGGGCACGATACATATGTATTTGCTATTGCTTAAATTTCAAAAAACTTCTTAAGGGTTCCAGTATAAACAACTTTACTTCTTTTGTTAGAACATATTTTTAATGATTTTTTCCCTTCCATGTTTGTATACATTAATTTCAATATGCATGCAAAAATACTTGATTAATTTAAAACTGTAAAAATATAAAGCCTGTTTGTCTTTTGTTATACTATAATTTTTTATCCTCTTCATTCGCAAATGCTTTCAAAATACTTTTTCTTCGGAAATAATATATATATATATATATATATATATATACGCTTATTTATTTTAACACTTTAAATGCCCCCCAAAATTTTTTTAAAGTAATATTTGAAGAGGAGACATATTTGGATTTTTTTTCTGAATCAAAATTCTTGCTATTAGTTCAACAAAAACGGAGAATGGCACATATAGAGATAACATGTAAGGGATACAAGAATTCATGTAGGATATGGTAGGAACAAAGGCACTAACGAAAACACTTTGCAGTAACAGATGTTATTGCAGTAAATTTCAACTAACTAAAAGCTACCAGAAAATCAAACGAAGTTCCACAAAGAAAGAAGATTGTCCAATAGAATAATGAAAAGGAAAGCTCTTATCGGTCTGATTCAGGTAGAAGTGCCAAGTTTAGTTCTGACACTTTGCAAAGGGTAGAAGAACGTTTTATTGCCCACTTCAAACGTACATCTCTTATTCAGGATGTTTTATACATTCATTTTCAAATTATGTGGAGATACTGTCAGACAATTGCATTTTATTGCTAAACTTTTCCTTCTATGACACAAGGGTGAAGCACGAAACGGATAAAGCACATATAGGGAAATTCTGAGCATTTTAATTCCAGACATGAAATATACTTTGTAGGGGAAGATTAGCTTAAGGCTGATGTGTAGTAACCGTACGGAATTCGCTCATATGAGTGTAAACTTACGCAGAAAATGTGTCTACTACTTACAGCTACGCAAATGCCGATAATCCAATAAAAATGGTATTTTCAGATAGCCTGAAATTTTCTGCGCCTTGCAAAAGGTTTCATTTTATTAATTTCGTTTACCAAAGGATTTTAGGAGCGTTTAAAACACACTAAACCTGATTTTTTTTCTAGAAAAATTTAAATTAAAAAAACGAAAAATGCCTAATTTCTTGCAATATAAATTTTCTCTCTATAGTACAATTTTTTAAATAAAATCTTCCAATCCAAGTCGAAAATCCTTGGACACAATTTCTCCATAGGTTAACATTGACGTGAGCGTATCCACTACGGTTAGTACCCAGCAACCTTAACGCATATTTTTCTATGTGAATAACTATGAACTTTTTTGTTCAAATGTTCAGCAACGGAGACAAATTTGTATGCCATTAAAAACTATTCTAATACTTAAAACTTTTACAAAAAATGTTCAAATTATATGACATTTGGCACCCTTTCAGAGGTAAATAAAAAAAACTGTAAATTGCCAGAGGCCTAAAATACTCAAAGACCTTGGGTTCTTTTTTTTCGCAACATACAGTATCATAAATTCTTTTTTTTTTTCGTAAATTGTTTTTGAAAGTAAGCCAGGACAATTCCTTTGTAAGTTAACACGTTAACAAAGGATTTAACTGATTCTGTCAGGTGTTAGATTCAATTCTGAGACATTTCATTCTCAGCACAACACACACACACACACACAAATATATATATATATATATATATATATATATATATATATATATATATATATATATATAGTTCCGGTTAATCCGACCCCACATCGGGACACGATTATTTTGGTCATAATAACCGGCTGGTGAATTATATTAGGCTTATGCAATAGGATTTATTTCGGTTCTTTAGGATTTGGTCCGAATAAGCGGCTAGTCCGATTAACCGGTGGTCTAATTAACCGGATTCGACTGTATATATATTGTATCCCCTCAATCAGAATTTTCGAAATTTCAGTTTTACAACAGTGTATTTATGATTAACTCCGGGAAAACAATGAAAACAGTTTATGACGTATCAAAATATTGTAAATAAAATAGAAGTATTTAATTTCTCCTACTTTAAATGACATAAATATAATCTTTTCTTAAGATCCATCGGAACCAATTTGAAACAAAATATTTTTTGCAAATTAACAAAAGTAAGAGTAAATTTGTAGGAAATTTTCATATATTTTCCCAACTAATTTGTTTACAGAAAAGTAAAAATTCACTCACGGCAAAGGGAGAGTGATGGAGTAAATACACTCCGAACAAAGATTAAACGTAGTTCCATTGTTGACGTAGAAAAATTATTATTTGTATTCTACGCAGAAAATTGTCGCAGTGTTAATTGTGTATCTACATCGTTACATCCACATCATATTACGCCCACAACAGTTTATTTTAGGTGAGATTACGCTTTTATTAAAACAAGTTTGTAGACAAATACTAATTTTTTCAGCAGTTCAGTATTTATTTAAGTAACCATTTTATAAGCAATTTTCTGGTATATACTCAATGTTAGCTTAATTTCAAACATAAACTATATTGAAATTTTTGAATTCACGTATTACATCACTGCATGATTTACTAATGACCAGAGGTAAAGCAGTCATGGGACACATTGTAGTTGTTGTCATATTTTTTATATGTAAAATTTTTCTTATTTAAGTTTTACATATAAAAATTGAATAAGAAATTTTATAAGCTATTGCCGGTATATACTCAATGTTAGCTTAATTTCAAACATAAACTATATTGAAATTTTTGAATTCACGTATTACATCACTGCATGATTTACTAATGACCAGAGGTAAAGCAGTCATGGGACACATTGTAGTTGTTGTCATATTATTTATATGTAAAATTTTTCTTATTTAAGTTTTACATATAAAAATTAAATAAGAAATTTTATAAGCAATTGCCGGTATATACTCAATGTTAGCTTAATTTCAAACATAAACTATATTGAAATTTTTGAATTCACGTATTACATCACTGCATGATTTACTAATGACCAGAGGTAAAGCAGTCATGGGACACATTGTAGTTGTTGTCATATTATTTGTATGTAAAATTTTTCTTATTTAAGTTTTACATATAAAAATTAAATAAGAAATTTTATAAGCAATTGCCGGTATATACTCAATGTTAGCTTAATTTCAAACATAAACTATATTGAAATTTTTGAATTCACGTATTACATCACTGCATGATTTACTAATGACCAGAGGTAAAGCAGTCATGGGACACATTGTAGTTGTTGTCATATTTTTTATATGTAAAATTTTTCTTATTTAAGTTTTACATATAAAAATTGAATAAGAAATTTTATAAGCTATTGCCGGTATATACTCAATGTTAGCTTAATTTCAAACATAAACTATATTGAAATTTTTGAATTCACGTATTACATCACTGCATGATTTACTAATGACCAGAGGTAAAGCAGTCATGGGACACATTGTAGTTGTTGTCATATTATTTATATGTAAAATTTTTCTTATTTAAGTTTTACATATAAAAATTAAATAAGAAATTTTATAAGCTATTGCCGGTATATACTCAATGTTAGCTTAATTTCAAACATAAACTATATTGAAATTTTTGAATTCACGTATTACATCACTGCATGATTTACTAATGACCAGAGGTAAAGCAGTCATGGGACACATTGTAGTTGTTGTCATATTTTTTATATGTAAAATTTTTCTTATTTAAGTTTTACATATAAAAATTGAATAAGCAATTTTATAAGCTATTGCCGGTATATACTCAATGTTAGCTTAATTTCAAACATAAACTATATTGAAATTTTTGAATTCACGTATTACATCACTGCATGATTTACTAATGACCAGAGGTAAAGCAGTCATGGGACACATTGTAGTTGTTGTCATATTATTTATATGTAAAATTTTTCTTATTTAAGTTTACATATAAAAATTAAATAAGAAATTTTATAAGCAATTGCCGGTATATACTCAATGTTAGCTTAATTTCAAACATAAACTATATTGAAATTTTTGAATTCACGTATTACATCACTGCATGATTTACTAATGACCAGAGGTAAAGCAGTCATGGGACACATTGTAGTTGTTGTCATATTTTTTATATGTAAAATTTTTCTTATTTAAGTGTAGACAAATTTATAAAGAGATCATTACGCTTTTATTCCCAAAATATTTTCAAAGTGAGATTACAAAAAAGCTTAATTTTCAGTATACGGTCCACCGCAATTTGGCTAATTTTTTTACGCCATCTACTTTACGCCAATGCCAGTACTGGTGAAAAGAAGATGGCGGATCAGCTCGTGAAGCCCGATATTTTTCTTATAGCAACCATGTTTGAGTTTGCGAACAAAGAAGATATAGAAAAACATCACACGGATCCGTCTACCAACGGCTACGCCATGAAATTGCTGGCGATGCAATCAGGGAATATGGCGAATAAAATATAACGGAAACCAGCAGAGAAGACAGAGAATTAATAGTAATTAAAACGCATTAGAAAACTAAATAGAGAATGAAATTAACAATATTTTTACGACAAAATAAAATATATATATATATATATATAAACCTTATATTTTGTCATCTAAATCGTTATTAAGTGGAGTAGGTAACAAATTCAGATATCTTACAAAAACAAAGAAGATTACTTTCAACCAATTTTAAACAGCGCATTTATAGATACAAGTAAGTAAAAAAAGCCAAGCGCCAGCTTTTGAATATCGCATAGCCTTATAGGAAGGTCGAGCGCAGAGTAGACCGATTTTAGAAGAGTGCACATGGGAATAAGACGTATCATTAAAGGATAATAACATAATCGCATTTGGAAAAAACAAAAAATCGATAAACCTTATATTGAGATAAAGCCCCCAAAAAGTTAATTAAAAGGTTAATTAACATAAGAGACCAACATTATTTGATATTTAATGAGAACAAAAAAAATTTACTTGAACTGAGAAAGTCCCATTCTGACTTACTGTTTGCCTGTGAGTAAAATCCTTTAGACAGAATTCTTACTCACCTGAAAAGAAAAAAATATGACTTGGTAACATAGACATTTAACAATAAACTTAGCATATAATAATATCAACAATCTATTATATAATATTGTTGATATCATATGAATAATATCAAAAATAATAATTAAAACTGATAGAAAATAATTGAATTTGAAATATTTTATATAAAGTGAGTCCGTCTTGTTTCTATAAATTTTCAAATTTCATACCTTAGGTTGCACAAGAAAATAACCATAAAAATATATGATATATGAAAGAATAAATTTGTTTTCTCATATTAGTTTCTTAATAACTGCTGACAATATAAAATTTCACTTTGGAATAGTGTTGGCAGTTTAACTTGATGTTGGTGAATAGAATGTTTCCAAATCTGACCCCGAACCCTGAACTTATATTCAGATGAATGAAATGGTGACAAAAAGTATCTTATTTTCTGTACTACCCCTTGTGTCAATGATACAGAAATGGAAACAAAGAACTGACTCGGATTGAATATTTCAAGGAACATATCACAGTAGTCAGCGAATGTATCCAGTTTGGATCCAGATGGAGGAATAAGAGTTCAATTTCAGTTGGAGCATGGAAGTGCCCTGGGAAGCAGCTAGGTCATCCGTCAATAAAAGAAATAAATAAAATAAAATTATATATATATATATATATATATATATATATATATATGTATATATATATATATATATATATATATATATATATATATATATATATATATATATATATGTATATACATATATGTATATACATATATATATATATATATATATATATATATATATATATATATATATATATATATATATATATATATATATATATATATATATATGTGTGTGTGTGTGTGTGTGTGTGTGTGTGTGTGTGTCTGTGTTTGTTAGTTTGTGGGGCTATTCTCTTAACTTGCTCTTAACTCAGAATCAGGCATTAACACCACAAGTAATGATATTAATTAAACACATTTATTATTTTTTGATTAAACATAACTATGTACATATTTTACAAAAAACCCAAGCGGGAAACAAGTACATCCAACACTTATCTCGTACGAAGCCGGTCTGATTCTCTCACATACAGAGCCTTGACTCTTATCGTCACCTGAATGTTTTATCCAATCACAAAGCCTAGTACCAAGGATGCTAAAGGTGGCAAGCTGTGATTGGCTCATCAGCTCGATCTCGCTGCCAGAGTTCACAAACTGTTGCCATGCGAAAAATGCCGATTTGAGAAATTTTAGGTTATCACTTTAATATGCATTACATATATATATATATATATATATATATATATATATATATATATATATATATATATATATATATATATATATATATATATAATGATAATAATAATACTGTAATTATGTTGCATGAGATAAACACGTATTTAATATCAGAACTGTCCCGCAACTTAAAACTAAACAAAATAAGATTATGGGTTACTTTCTATAACATTACAAGAAATTTTATTATTAATATTTATGAAAAATTTCTTTATGCTAGGAGAAATTGGAAATCTATTGGAAAGCTAGATTCCTAATGAATTATTTGCTAAATGTTCTGCATTTAAACAAATATTTATGAAAGTATTTCAGAATCGTCCCCGTCTACAAAATATGGAATGATTGATTTCTGCCCAAAGAATAGACCGCTCCCATCTCAAAAAAATCAGTGACCCCGTGGTAATAAGTCAAATATTCCCTTGCTTACAACCAGTGTGTACAGCCTTCACCTTTAGGGCCTGTTCACATAGGAGTCCGATGCGTAGCGTCAAGGGAAAGATGACGTTGAGACGAAAATAAACCAATCATAGGCGTTAAAAATTTCATTGCTAATCGCTTGGAGGCCTATGATTAGTTTATTTTCGTCTCAACGTCATCTTTTCCTTAACGCAACGCAACGGACTCCTATGTGAACAGGCTCTTACTCTTCATTTCACTACATCTGCCACAACAACTGGCAACGACCACCTGCTAGGCACGATAATCAAACCGAGGTACCTAAGACTCAAGAATGGTTTTCATTCTTATATGAATTATCTTTCCGTTACCTGAAGGTATTATCAGTGACTTTCCTTTAGAATGTATGGTTCAGTTGTAGCATCTGACTATCTCAACGAAGCTAAAAACCCGTACCCAATCGTCAAGTATGGTATTTCACCTACTAAACTGTCATGGTGCTGGGTGGATATATCATTTTTCTAATATCACTCCTCATTTCAACAACATTTTCAATACCCTCGTTTCAATACCCTCATTTTCAATATCCTCTTTATTTTTGAAACTATTCACTTAAGTTTTAACTTATTAATGCAACGTCTTAGGTCTCAAGGCTGGTATGTACTAACCCTACTAGATTTTCTCACCTCAGTGTTAACCTATGGAGAAATCACAAAACTATAAGTTTCCCCTCCAGTAAGGCATCATCTATGATTGAACTCAAGACTAGTCACTGCAGTAATTCCTTTATACGCAATCGAGGGTCCGACAGTTTCTTCAATTAGTATGGGCCTGGGTGCCGGACGGACAGTACATATCTGCCGACCGATTGAGGCAACCCGGGACCCCAGTAACCTATGCAGAAAATTTGTCTACTATTTACAGTTACATAAATGCTGATAATCCTATAAAAATGGTATTTTCAGATAGCCTGAACTTTTCTGCACCTTGCAACAGGATTCACTTTATAAATTTCCTCTACCAAAGGCATTTATAAGCGTTTAAAACACACTAAACCAGATTTTTCCCCCGAATAATTTAGATTTTGAAATATTATTTGCATTACTACAAAAAAAAAGCCCCAAAGTGTAAAATTTCTTTGTCTATTATGCAGTGCAGTTTTTAAAAATCTTTAAATCCAAGTCGGCAATTCTTGGACAAATTTTCTCCGTAGGTTAACAATGAGCTCAGCGAATCCAATAGGGTTAGTACACAGCAGGCTTAAACATTCTTTTCAGAGGCCGATCAACACTGTAGCAACCACCTGCGAAGCCTTTGACTCGAACTGAGGTCAACAAATCTCGAGAAGGTATTTTAACAGCTGAATTATCTTTATTATGTGAGTAGCTCTCTTGCTTCGAATACCATTCCTTCCAAGATAAGAAAAAATTGCAATACTTCAAGGAATTCAGTTTGGATTTCGTACGGTTATCTGAGGGTGCTGTAGCTTTACTTTCATCTGAGATAAACTTATTTTGCTTAGCAACTATGCTAGTCGTTTAAAATTCAGATTTCCTCAGAATTTTGACCACAATATTTCAATGAATGTTTGATTTTTGGAACTAAGGAGGTGAGATAAAAAATTCTCGGAACTGCCCATTTCTATTTTTTTAGCTTAAAATGTATTATAAAATTTTAGAATCAAAGAACACAAACTGCACGTTTGTACGACTATTATACTACCATATACTATATTTGTAAGTTGTGTGACGTTACATACTCTGCTGCTTATATCTGTGTTTTTGATTCTATTCTTCTACTACGAAGGTGGTTCCCACAGGTGGTCCGCGGACCACAGGTGATCCTCGAGAGCCTAGTGAGTGGACCGGCACCACATATAAAAAAGTTTCCAAATAAATGGGGATTTTGAAAGCAATGTTCATTGAACTAGATGGGCGGAATATATCCGATGACTATCAGGTGTTTAATTAAAATTTCTTAAAAGTTTAACATAATTATTTTATTATTAGAATATTATACGTTAAAATGTGAGTTAATCCTGTATCCCTTTTGCATTAGGAATATTCTATACCCCCATAACCCCCCCCAGAAGTTCTCCCCTCCTCAAGTCGGTGTGGGGGGAGGGGGTCAGCACATGGTTCAGTTTCTGGCTTTGTGGTCCGCAGATGTCTATAACAGTGGTTGGGAACCACTGCTCTAGAAGAATAGATTATCCTTTTTTTGCCATCATTAGTAGGATTAAACAGAAAATACAACGTAAATAAAGCACAAATAGCAGTAAGATGCAATTCCTTTGCATACGGCCGTTTCGAAGCAACAAAGGAGCTTCTTTATCAGTGCAAAGAACTTAGTGGCAGCTCAAAAAGCCGAAAACTAAGCGACTAGATACGTGCGCATGCACTTAAGTACATGCACTTAAGTACATGCACTTATAATGCTAGTAGTATAATGCTTATAGTGCGCATGCACTGAAGTGCTTGCGCACGTGTCTAGTCGCTTAGTTTTCGGATTTTTTGAGCTGCCACTAAGTTCTTTGCACTGATGAAGAAGCCCCTTTGTAGCTTCGAAACGGCCGTATGCAAAAGAATTGCATCTTACTGCTATTTGTACTTTACTTACGTTGTATTTCCTGTTTATTTCTCGAGCACAAAGGTTTTTATCTTTTCTTTTAGTAGGAATAATCCAAAACTCCACGTAAGGTATCTTTGTAAAATTTTGTACAACTGTCTATTCTTTGTATTTTTCCCAAATTTGCTGTTGGATTTTCGATTTAGAGTAAAAAATTTAAAAATATTTTCCCGTGAAGAGACTGCTCTGTTTTTAACTCTATAAAGTGTTTTAAAAGGCCTATGAATTAAACCTTTACTAACCCGGTGATAACCTGTTTCTAAGTCTCTTCTATGTACAAAAATAAAGAAAAAATTATGCTGATAAAGTTATTGACTCCCAAGATATGTAATATACTAAACATAAACTGAATTTTTTTCTACCCTGAACATTTAAAATAAAATTTTAAACTTTTCAAGTATTTTCATTAGTAAAACGAGTTTTATATAAAAACAAGGGAAAAGTTCATGACAAAATTCATGTCAATGAAAATCTAAAATTTTGAGTCTGACTTTTCCTTACAAACAACGAATTGTATACAATATAACACAGTACTTTTGATACTATTTCAGTCTGTGTAAGCGTTCCGTAGTGGAATGTTTCATAGATTTATCTGCGTGGCCACGAAATCGTTAAAATATAGACGGCTAAAACGTCACTAAATGAACACGTCATTTATATTTCAAACATATTACGAATTATTCTTACTCCATTGTCTTAGAAAAATAATGAAGAGTTTCTTTACCTTTACATCTGAATATAATATACTAGATAAAAATTTCTTAAATTTTAGGACGAAAAAAAAATTTTTTAAATTTTAGAACACGGATATTTTAAAAATTTTATTACAAACTATATATTGATTATTTTACTATTTGAGGAGGAAAAAAGGTTTAATATAATTGTCCTGAATAAATTAATCAACTTAAAAATTTAAAG
>OU015491.1:35338809-35398809 GCA_907164885.2 Dolomedes plantarius
TAGGGATAGGAAGAGAAAAAAATTAGATAAGAGAAAAAAAATTTGTGGAAAAAAAATAGTAATATCAAGAACGATAAAAAAACATTATTACAAATAAAAAATTTGGGGAAATGACCTTATTCAAATTTTCTTTAACATTAAATACGCATCGCCATTATTACTAAAATAAAAAAAAAGTATTTTAATGACAAAGAAAAAAAAAATATGAAAATGTGAAATTATGAAAGTAATTTTTTACACTCACAAGGCTTTCATTTACTAAATTGATTTTCTCGATATGTGTTAAAAAGATGTGTATAAGCTTAACAGACAACAAATGAACGTGTATGTGCTTAACAGACGTTCGTTTATGTAGTCGAGTGTCAGTTTGTACTTGTAGTGAAATCTTTAATTTTTCAATAGTTTGAATATGTCTTTAATAAAAAATAGGCCTGAAATAATATATTCTTTTTGAAGGTTGGCTTTAGTCGAGTTTCAGTTTGTACTTGTAGTGAAATCTTTAATTTTTCAATAGTTTAAATATGTCTCTAATAAAATATAGGCCTGAAATAATATATTCTTTTTGAAGGTTGGCTTTAGTCGAGTTTCAGTTTGTACTTGTAGTGAAATCTTTAATTTTTCAATAGTTTAAATATGTCTCTAATAAAAAATAGGCCTGAAATAATATATTCTTTTTGAAGGTTGGCTTTAGTCGAACAGGACCAGTTATAACTATTCTACTTCGTACTGCACTGTACACAATTGCCATGTTTCCAAAAATTTTTATAATTTTAAATTGAAGGGGATTTTGCTATAAAAATACCCTTATGTACTTGATTGTATACATTTTAAGTACTGGGATTTTATTATCAATCCTTCGATCAATCATTCTCTCTATTTTAGATCTCTATTTTAGATTGTTCGATCTACATTGGATGTGTCATCGACAAAGTCTTTTTGAATTTATAATATACTAGTTGATACCCGTCAAAACATGACGGCTAGATTGTAAATAAATGTACCAATACACAAATTATACTCAACACATCATTGCCAAATGTTGAAAATCATAATAATTCGCAGAAACAAATTAATGTGTTTAAGCGGCCTCGTGCTTAGTGAGAATTTGAAGCCAGATTTAAAAATGTCACTGAGCATGCGCGGAAAGCTATTTTTGTTTAATTGTAAATTATCGCTAATTAAACAGCACGAAATAAACAATTTCCACGAGGTTTAATCTTATGTTTCACAAACATAATTATCATAAAAATAAAAATGGCAGAGTGAGATCTAGAGAGACTCCTCGAAATAAATGTGTTTATCATTAAAACATTTCGCTGAGCGTGCGCGGAAACAGTGAGTTTCTAAAGACAGATTTAAACATACCACTGAGCATGCGCAGAAATCAATTTTCAATTCTAAATTATCGCTAATTAATAGAAACTGCGGTTACAAAAACCAAATTTGACAAATATACAGATTACTATATTTCGTTTAAGACCAAAATGAAGTAAATTGATGCAGTAGTTTACTCTCAAGGACTGACCAAAAAGTAGGCTTAGCAACTTAAATATATAGATGTTGTTGCAGTAAAGTGTATAGTTTTGTTATGTGTATGTGAGTCTGTTGAATATAATACCTGTATTGTGGTACAATTTGTGGTATGTACAGATCTGCTGGTTTCGCCAAGGTCTTCCACGATCCAAGCGTGTGTGAATGACATAATGCATTTGTAAAAAAAATTTACATTGCTAGATTGTAGAGAGGCTCGTACACAATACTTTTGTGTGGAACAGCATTTTTTTTTCTTTTTTCCGGGGAGTGAAGAGGGGGGGAGTTCGTGTAGTATTGTTGTAAAGACAATTTATAGCTTGCAAGCAATATAATAAATTGCGTGAATAGCTGAGAGCAATTGTTTTTTTTATTAATAAGCAATCCCTTGGGTAAAGCGTCTGTTTTTTTCCTTCTCCGTACGCTGAAAAACCGCAGAGCGAGAAATGCACTCGCTTGTATCCACCCACGAAGGGTTACTATACTATTTACAGCTACCACCTCCCAGTCACAGCTTGCAAACATGTCAGCATCAAAGTTTAATCTTTTCTCTCACCACATCGTTGGAACTGTTGTTTACGGGCAGCACAAACAGAGGTAGAATGGATGAGCAGAGATTGAAAGCGAGGCGCGTGGGCTGTGAAGTTAGCGTTGAAGATCCGAAAAAAGTCTGTGAGCTTTAATGAACATGGGTTGAATTTGAGCCTTAATAAATGAGCACAATCTATCTACATCTTTTTTTTTTACATGTATCTAAATATGTAAACTACAAAGTCTCTGGTATCTTTCAGACTCATGATATTTGATACACATTAAGGTAAATTAGAGCATGTTCCCAGAGTGTATTGTTCTGTTAAAATGAAATGCCTAGGTTTGGCTTCATACACATTAAGGTAAATTAGAGCATGTTCCCAGAGTGTATTGTTCTGTTAAAATTAAATGTCTAGGTTTGGCTTCTTAGTAAGCTTAGATGTATTTCAATATAAAAAGAAAAAATGTTCCTTAGGTCGAAGACACTTTCAACTTTTAAGGGGATGGTGGACATTACAAAGCAGTTTTTGAAATTTTTACCTCGGAGATATGAAATGTTGCATATATATTCATTATAATATAACTATATCATACACCTAATAAAATTTTATAAATATTTTAAGTTTTGCGATCCAATTTTTAACTTCCCCCTTAATTTTGCATTTATATTACGTATAAATACATTTTGAACAGAGTTATGTATATTTTGTGCTTTCATTGAAAAGTTAATTTTTAGGAAATATTTTTATGCTTGTATTCTGAATTTTCGTGAAATTTTTGTGCTTTTCTACGCTTAAGTTAAACTTTGATAATCTTAATGATGTCGAAACCTGAAATGGATACATAACTTTATTTTAATGTACTAGGGGCTTCGCCCCTAGTCTCGCTACGCTCACTCCTGTGTTATGGCTAATAGCGAGATACATAGGGGTGATTCTCGGGCAATATAACAGCCATTTACTGTTGTCAGTCACCCTTATGCGAAAGGCGTTTCATCACTGTTAAATTATCAGCTTTAAAATTCAATTAAAAATCGAAAATTTAAGATATAGGCTTGAAATGAGGTTATATAAATAAGAAAGCGTTCAGCTTCCAGATGATGTAAATATTTTCTTTGTAAGATAAAATCTCGAGGAGCATCGATATTACATCCACATAGGGGACGATATTTCTTGAAAAACTATGTTTTATTTTTTGATGAAAATATTAGTCTGTTTTAAATTATTTTTAAACAAATGAGGTCTAGTTTGAAAGAGAAATGTCTGTAGTCTTAGATTGTAAAAAGATCAAAATTCTACGATCATTTTTTGGCAAGTTATCGTAATCTGAAGATGAAAAAGTCAATATTTCTTGAAAATTGTGTTTCATTTTTGGATGAAAATATTAGTCTGTTTTAAAATATTTTTAAACAAATGAGGTCTAGTTTGAAAGAAAAATGTCTGTAGTCTTACACTGTAAAAAGATAAAAATTATACGATCATTTTTTGGCAAGTTATCGTAATCTGAAGATGAAAAAGTCAATATTTCTTGAAAATTGTGTTTCATTTTTGGATGAAAATATTAGTCTGTTTTAAAATATTTTTAAACAAATGAGGTCTAGTTTGAAAGAAAAATGTCTGTAGTCTTAGACTGTAAAAAGATAAAAATTATACGATCATTTTTTGGCAAGTTATCGTAATCTGAAGATGAAAAAGTCAATATTTTCCCACAAAACATAAAATAAATAAATAAAAACTTAAAGTCCGACTAAAATGAGACATGTCTTACTTTGTTACCCACATTTTTCTACATCAATTGGTATCGGTCTCGACCCCATACCCCCAGCGGTTTTAGAGGAGATAGCGTGACAAGCTTTTGACAGCGGCTGCGGGACTTACTTTTTTTTAGAATACTTTTTTTTAGAATAGAGAGATAAGAGGAGTCTTTATTATAAATTTTATAAAATTTCGTCAAAAATTGTAACGCAAGGAGCATTTCAAAGACATGCAAATCTAGAAATGACTCATTTTGATAAAAAGCCATTTAAAATATATTTTTTCACCTACCTTTAATATTTACTTTTCTAAAGCCACCAAGTTTTCATTTTACTTTTCATCACATATTTTAAATGCATTTTATTCCAGTATTTACATATTTTAAAACTATTAATACACCCCCAAAAAATTTCCAATTTTTGTTCGATTTTTGGTAATTTGAAAGTTCACCATACCCTTAAACAACGTAATCTAAGTATTTTCTGATATCTGCAAATAACAGTGTTACAAGTTGCCAAATCTGACAATGTTCGTTGTAACTGGAATGAGTTTGGGAGTTACAGTCGTCAACATTTTATGCCAACATTTTATGCAGAAACAAACCTACAAATGTACACATACAGGGAATTCATACGCACATTCGTGCGTAATACGTGCTTATAGACGTATATATACGTGCTTTAATAGACAAGTGAATAGATATGTATGCATGTGTATGTGTGATTTCTATCGATAAAGTGACTTATGTTTTAATATTCTTATCAAAAATGCGATTTTTTTTTCAACATTAAATAATAAAGTGATTGACTAACTTCTTTTTTTTAGCATTATCTGAAATTTCTCTTTACAAATCCTTATTTGTTAATTTATTATTTCATTATTATTTTTTTAAAAATCAGTAACATAGTAATAAAGTTACCTCAACATGATATAGCAAAAAATTTCGTGATATATTTCTGAAGAAACAATTTTGTTTATTTCTTAAATGGTTTTTATGATCAACTGTTAATTAGAGAGAATTTCTTTCAATTAGGATAATTTTCATACAGGTTTTATATTTACTTAATGTACAATAATAATATAATGATATTTATTAAATGTATATAGTATAATACGGATCTACTATTTTATTAAATCAATAACTGTGTATTATCCTCTATTTAAGATTTAAAAGGTCCCTTGTGAAATGTCACACGCGTTTCAATTACCTACTTATTTCTTGTCGGTTGTTTCAAAACAAGCTGCCATTTGACATGCAACAAAAAAAGCAAGGTATAGCATTTACGGCCATTTATCAATATCTAAGATAATAAAGAACATAAGCAGTAAAATTAATGATTGGAAATTTTCAAAGTACTGAAGTTTCCCAAATAGACTGCCGTCATGCAATGCACTATTAATCTTTAATGATCCTTTGTTACGAAAAATTTGTAAAAAGTAACAAACTTGGCTTTTGAAGACATATATTTTTGTGGAAAATGTCTTTCAAAACAAATGAAAATCGATAGGAAAAAATATAACCTTTCAAAATACTTTGCGTAAGTATATCTACAAAAGATTTTTTGCCATTCGCATTGCAAACATATTTCATTAAAAATTAAATGGAGTTATTTTAAGTAAAAAAGCCTCTATTTGTAGCATAGTAAGAACGTATACAGACATTGGCCTTGGATAAAAAATAAATATTATTTTGTCTAACTTGCTATTTTCTCCTTTACAATCTAATACGTGCAATGGATTTCTTCAATTTTCTTATTGATTATTTATGAAATGGTTTTGTAAGACCTAAAAATTAGCAAGAACTATTACCAAGGGAGGACTTTATGAGTGTTATATACAGGGTTTCCGGGCTAAAGGTATCCAAAAGTTATGACTTATTTTTACGGAACTACCCATTAGAATTTGAAAATATTTATTTAAATAGAAAGAACATCTCACCAAGTTTTGATATCAATCATAGATTTCGATCATAGTATCATAGATTTCGATGTGTGCATCTTTTGTAGCACGACTAACGTCTAAATGGTAATCCAGTTTTCTCTAAGTGTTTCGTAGCATATCAGACGTTATTAGATATTTTGCTTGGGGATTCATTAAATCCGTTGTGTATAAATAAAAAATTGAAACTGTGTATGAGTTGAAGAAACGTATCATTCAAGCAATTCGTGTAATAAATCCCCATATGCTACGAAACACTTGGAGAGAACTGGATTACCATTTAGACGTTTGTAATGTTACAAAAGATGCACACATCGAAATCTATGATACTATGATCGAAATCTATGATTGATATTAAAACTTGATTAGATGTTCTTTCTAGTTAAATAATTTTTTTTTCTAAATTCTAATGGGTAGTTCCGTAAAAATAAGTCATAACTTTTGGATACCTTTAGCCTGGACACCCTGTATAGAAATATTACAAAGGGCAAAACTTCTAAGTATTGCAATATTACAGTTATGCATATTTTTTTTTAATTAAAAAGAAAAGATCCGACTTCTACTACCGGAATTTGAACCCACATCTTTAAAATACTATGCAGGTATTCTACAAATGAAACCATCCCTATGAAGTAAAGGAATATTTATTTTTTAAGTAACATTTTTCACCTCCACTCCTTTTTTTTGGCGACAACGACACAGGAAGTGGCCTACGCATCTCTTCTTTTCATTTATCACTTATTTAAAAAACTGACTTCTTTCCACCAAGAATATTTGTCATTTTCCTCGTAATAGTTCATAATTGCTATTTTCAGCGGTCGTAAGTTCTCGTGACGGCAAATTCACATTTCCTTCCTTTGAACCCGGGTTTTTCAAATTTCGAGGCCACTGACCATCAACTGAAATATCCAGGTGATAAGAGATCTCTTATTTTTTTCAATTCCCTATTTTATGAGCTACAAAATTTCTTACCCATTCATTTTTTTATACCTCTAAACCCTTTGCGATTGGGAAAAAAACCAATGAGAATTATCATAATTTTAATTCATTGTTTTTAACCTCCTGAAGAAAGACCACCGTTTTTCAGCTTTTAAAATTTTTAAGAAATTTTACAAGAGAAAATACTTAAAAAAACCGGTTATTTGCCAATGTGGGGCACTTGTCAATAAGAACATAATCGCACATAATCCGCGAGAATTGTTGGGGGCAATTTCAATGGGGTTACCGTATAGGTGAAACAACACCATCACTCGGTGCCACCTCAATTTTGACTTCTCGATATCGTCATGTACACCGTGTATTTTGACAATACTGAAGACACAATATTGTCAAAATACTATTACAAATACTTCAATTTTGAGAATATTGAAGGTATTGAAGGTACTCAACACCCTCGTGTATTTTTACCACCTCAATATCGTCGTGTCTAGGTCAGATATGAGCATGTTAAATACGTAGACCGGAATGTTCTTCTATGAAATCGGAGAGGGTGGGAGAAGGTACGATACCCTCAGATGTCGCTCCTGGTTGTGCTTGGTAAAAAGAAACTGGTAATAGCCATTAGGTGCTCTTCATCCACAACTTCCTGAATTTTCAGTTTCATCTTTTATTACTTATGATTTCTTAGTATAAAATAAGCACTGTACGGATATCTTTAGAGGTAATTTAAAATTATTTTTATATTTTCATCTTAGTTTTGATTATTTTATGTTCTAACCTATATTTCTAAAAATATAGATTTATCGAATAAATATGAATTTCCTATATATATTTTCCTATGCCTATATACACTATCTACCAATAAATATTTGTACACCTGTGAAAAAAAAGAAAAACAAAATTTATTCATATTCAATAGTTGGTAGAGTCTCCACGAGAGGCAATTACAGACTCAACCGTCCGGGGCATGCTTTCCACAAGTGCTTGTACGACGGCTAGTGGTATTTTCTTCAACTGGGCTTCCTTCACCGATTTTGGACGGTTGTTGTACCCCTTAATTTGGCGATCCAACTTGTCTCAGAGGTTCTCCATAGGATTCAGTTCTGGGTTCTGGACAGTGCAGTCCACTCGGTTAACCCCATTGTCACCATACCAATCCATGGTGGACCTCGCAACATGGCAGCTACCGTTGTCGTCCTGTAAGTAACATGGGTACAACCCGAAAAACTGCCACAACATAGGAAGCACACTGTCATTCAAAATAGTACAGTAAGCATCGGCGTTGAGCTTACCATGAATTGGGACCAAGGATCCCAGTCCATTCCAGGATAAATACCCCTAGACCATAATTCCACCTCAGCCGAACTTTACTGTGGGCGCAATGCATTCTGGCAGGAGGCGTTCTCCAGGCAGACGCCAGACCTAGACCCTGCCATCCAAACGATAGAGGGTGAGCCTTGATTCGTCGCTCCAGAGAACCCATTTCCACTGATCTACGCTCCCCTTTCAACGGGCTTTGCAACACATTAACCAAGCAGTGCGGTTGGGGTTTGTGATCAAATGCTTATGGTCGGCAGCACGACCATGAAAACCAAGCAGGTGTGCTTCATTGCGGATGGTATTCATCGAAAAAACTCTCCCGTATGCCTGTTGAAACTCCTGCAATATGTGGGTCATTGATTGTGGGCGGTGCTTCTGAATTTCTCTGGACAGCACCCGTCGGTCTCTGTCTCGCAGTTTCGAGGGTCTACCGACTCGGGGCACATTCCGACAATCCCCGCCCTCTTTCCAAGTCTGAATCACACAGGACATTGTCGATTTTGGGTAATTCATCTAGCGAGATATGTCCCCCTTAAGGATTGGCCATTTCTGTGATACCCGACGATTACACATTTCTCGAAATCACATAACTCTGCACTTCGTGGCATCTTGCATGCGAGTAATGCTAGGGTTGTTTCCTACACGATATTTAACGGCGGAGGGCGTGACCTATATCAGGACCTCAGATATCGTCCTTTGCATGGATGTCCAAAAACTTAATGGTAGATAGTGTATATCGAATAAATACTATTCGAATATATCGAATATATATATAAATCGAAAAATATATATTATAAAAATATAAGATTTATAACAAAATATATGGACGCGTTTCTGTGAATCTTGAATTAAATGTTTGAAATTAAATTCTAACAATTTTCCCGCACTAGTAACTGATGAAACACGATTTCAGTTTAAGAAAATTTATTATGACGAGAGACTAAACGTAAATAGCATTCTAAGAGTTGGAAAAATTTGTAGAATCTAATCATAAGATTCAAATCGTTTTATCATATTCCCTATTTTTATCTATTTTTAACATACTTAAGACAGATGGAATAAGATTAAAGAAATGAAAGTTTTCTTTCCCTAAATATTTGACCAATTTATCAAATCACAAAGGTAAACGATTTCTCCAACTTCTGTTTTTTCTAAGCATATAAGTGTATTAAATATTATGGCAATACTACAAGCTTTATTTATTAATTAAATTTTATTTTCTTTGAGAATACAGTATTCTCTCATTTTAACAAATTTGATCTTTTTCCGGGTACTAAAATTTTCTCTGTTCTTTTTGCCAAAGAGAGGGGAAAAAAAAGAAGTAGTAATGGTACTTTGCTAAATCTAAGCTTGTTATTTGTGTAGTTCCCCGTATACGGAATTTTCTTTTACGATTTTCTAAATTTTAGGGAATTGGAAAACTTAATTGCCGATAATCTCAAGATCCCAAATTACAGTAATAAATTTTCTTCAGTAAAGGCAATTTTTAAAATAATTTAAAATAAATATTTTGATAATGATTAGACTTTGTCCCTGCATTCAAATATTCTAAAATAAATAATCTTAGAACAAAGCAAGTTTTCCTAAAATAAATTTTCTAACCGGAATTTATACTAACTTTAACCGCCTTTATGTGTAAATTCGCATACTTGTACAGTGTGTACATAAATGAATATCCCAACTTTGAACGGCTATTGAAAGTAAACTAAACAAAGTACAAACTTGTTTATTTTTCTAGGGCTACATCAAACATCAGGTGTTTGTTCCACCGCTACCAAATGACGTTGACGAATTAAGACACGCATATCTGCAGCCTTTCAATGCTGAAAAGAGTGTGGGATGAGTTATCATACAACCTCTATATCCTTCGTCTTACTAGAGGGGCTCACATTGAACTCTTATAACTGTGTCGAATTTAAACTTTCAACTGTTAATTTTGATTTCCGATGAACAGTAAGTTTGCACTTTGTTTAGTTTTCTTTCAATAGCCCTGCAAAGTTGGGATATTCATTTATGTACAGACTGTACATTCAACACATCTTACCATAAATTTTTTTTATAGAATTTTTTATTTATTGATATAAAATATGATTTCATGCTAAAGATACTTTACTTCTTCGTTTGTTTGCATAACGTGAAAAAAGTAAATAAGTTTTTTCAGTGGAAAAATATCTGTTCCTACGAAAATTTTTTCAAACTACACTAGAATGAATTTCCTTGAAGGGCTCTAGAAGTATCAAAGACCAGTGAAAAAGGACTCATGGCACAGAATATTATCCCTCAGTAAATAAAAAAATGCATATAGTTTACGGTTTAAAAGAGCGAAATGTTTTTATTAAGCCATCAATCTAGAAAAAAAGGGAAAAAAAGTTCTTTTTCTTCCTCGGGGATTCTCAGATGGAAGATTAAAGAAAATTTTCGATTTATTTCAGATTTAGATACAGTGCTTCTTCACACAGATATGTGGTGAGAAAGAAATCTTTTTAAATTTATGGAATTTTTTTTTATAAATTTATTCACCTTCATAGTATATAACTCCTAAATCGTGTCAGAGAATCCAATGCATATTTCTTAAAGTAAAACAAGCGCGAAGCATTAATGCTGAACTTTAAGATTGCAGATATGCTCGATATTTTTGCAAAATATTATTTACATGGTAAGCGCAAATAACAAATATTACTTCTTTAAATACGTATTGCATTGATAAATCATTTTATTCACGCTTTTTTGGTCTTGGAATCATTGTACTATTTACTTATAATTCGAGAAACTTATATAAGATATCTACATTTAGTATACATTTATAATATTTACCAATATATTATAGTAGCTCATAGTAGCTCTATCATTACTTTTCAGATTTGATAACGCACTAAATGATGGGAAAAATTCCTTGATATAAACATTATTTATTCAGAAACCTAAATTAATTAAAGTAGTAACTCTAGTACTTTTTAAATAAAAAATAAAAAATTAAATTAAATTAAAAAAATTTTAAATACTTATTTGTGGATTCTAAGTATCTTCAATGTAGTAGAAAAGAATACTAATTATACTCATGGTGTATATAGAGTAAAATATTGAAAATTAAGGAAGGACGAGATTGAAGGTCCCTTGTTGACTTAAAACTTAACATAATTCACATATCAGGTTTAATGTCCTGTTTGTAGGTTATTTGAAAAGTATTGTTTCCAAGACAAGTCTTAGAAACCTCTGTTTCTAAAACTACCTCTGTTTCTATTGCTATAAAATTACTATTCTTCTTAAATAAAAGAATAAAAAATATTAATCACTAGAACTCGCTGCTTCTCAAGCAGAGTTATCCTCTGAAAATCATCTTAAAAAGTACAAGGGACCTTCAAATTCGAATTTTTTAATTTACAATTTTTAACTCGATATACAAAATGAGAAAAATCAATTTTTCTTTTTACTACATTGAAAACCCTTGAAATTCAAAATAAGGAATTTTTCGCAGAATGATGCTTGTTTTTCAAAAAAATTTCAAAAGTGTTTCAAAATGCCCTATGCGTATTCCATGTCAATCAAAATCCTTAAATTTTGTATTATACGTTTACCATATGTATATAAATATAAATGTGCATTTATTTTTTTTTCTTGTATGAATCAAAAGTCTTAAATATTTTTATTTTCTATTTATCCTGCTATTTTTTATGTTTTTTTAAAATGTTTTTACTATATTTTATGGTCTATTAATTTGAAAATATATGTAATTTCAAAGAATCATGCATAGTTTTGTGACAAACACTTCAATTAACAATCCTGAGAAATTTGGAAGATATAAAAAAAATGAATTTGCATGGAGCTTTTTGTAAAATTCTAGCATTTTTGAAGAATTTTTTGATAAACAAGTCTTATTCTTCCACAAAATACTCATTTGTGGATTCTAAGTATCTTCAATGTAGTAGAAAAGAATACTAATTATACTCATGGTGTATATAGAGTAAAATATTGAAAATTAAGGAAGGACGAGATTGAAGGTCCCTTGTTGACTTAAAACTTAACATAATTCACATATCAGGTTTAATGTCCTGTTTGTAGGTTATTTGAAAAGTATTGTTTCCAAGACAATAATGCAATCTGCTACCAGGTTTTTCTCTAATAACAAATATCTTTTAATGAAGAGATATCGGGCATTTAGGATACTGATTTTTGTCTTCAAATTTCCATGATGACATCACTAGACAGGAAGTAATGATACATTTCGGAAGTGCAATCTAGGGGGACAGGATAAACCGATTTCTTTCTCAGCTAAATTGATGGTTGCGTTACATACAGCATAGATTCTAATTACTCGTACCTATAACTGAATCCATGCCCCATATTTAGCTGTCTTGCTTCCGAAAAGAAGTTAATTTATTTAATTCTTTGATCATAATTCATTGATAAGTATATATTTCAGTTCAAATTTCTTAGCAGCAAATACATGTATTAATCCTTTTCATTACAACAGGTGGTTATCAAAATAATGGAAACACCTATCAATATCAGTGGTGTTTATGAATGTGCTTCGTATTCCTTAAAAAACAAGTCTGGCCAGCGGTATTTTTTTATATAATATAGTGTATGTATTATTATACTGTCAAGTTGCAATAATGAAGCTAAGGGCATCGTGCTTTTGGGGGGAACAGCGTAAAATGTCAAACCTTGCAGACCTTGCGAAAAGGGCAAATTGTTTGAGCGCGTTTAAATTGGAGCATCTGTTACTGCAACCTCCAGGCTAATGGGTGTTTTTCGAGCTATGGTATCGAAAGTCATGATAGCATACAGAGTGCAAGGAAAAACATCCTTTGCCAAACAGAATATTGGATGAAAGGGAGAGCTGAGTAAAAGAGACGGACGAGGTATTGAAGAGGATTGTGAAATGAAGAAAGAAAACAACTGCAACGAAAATGACCGAAGAGCTCAATCTGCATCTGCATGTTCCGGTATCAACCATCAGAGGCAGAAGGGAACTTCACAAACAAAGCTTTACGGAAAAGTAGCTATTCCCAAACCTCTCGTAATAGATGGCAATACAAAATATCTTCCACGTCATTGCCACGAGCGCAAATCCTGGTCGAGTAATGTGTCGAAAAATAGCATTTGGTCCGACGAATCATTGTTCACATTGTTCCTCGCAACAGGACGTGCGTATGTCTGGAGAACACCTATACAAGCGTAAGATTCTGGCGGTCTCATCTCAACTGTCAATCGTGGAGATATATCTATGAGGGTTCGGGATGGCAGCTCATGGTTTTCTTCAGGCCCAATTGTAACCCTAAAAGGGAGATTGAATGGAAGGACTATATCGAAATTTTAGCTCACTATTCCATCCTATGGTGCAAACATTGTTTCTTGCAGGAGAAGGCGTTCTACAGGATGATAATCCCCCTTGTCACATCGTGGACATCGACACTCCTCTTATTCGACACAGCCGGTGGAATTGATGAGTTTTCCACATGTGTTGCAGGCACATCAAAAGAAACTCTAATGTGCAAAAGTCGCTAAATAACCTTCTTTTCTTCTTCCCGCAGTCAGCACGTATGTTGCCGATCAGCGGCGGCATCCATTGAGATAACAATGAAGTATGTCCCGGGCCCAAATGGATTTCAGGTTTCCTTGAAAGGGTCGGCACAAGCGGAAGTGACCCCCATCGGCCCGGAAGTCAAGGCTGTTCCAGCAATTTGTGGAGTCTTCTGGATTCTTCTAGAAAATTGAAAAAAAGGATAAAAGGACTAACCTTCTTTGTTTGGGGGACCTTTTTAGCTCATCGACTGGTTAGACTGACAGCGCTGGAGTGCGTCGGGTCTTGTGACGGCGGAAAGCCTATTAATCTCTTGAGAGATTGCACGGGTTTGCTCTGAACAGAGACCGTGGATAAAGATATTTGGCTTGTGTTAGCCAGGGAAATTTTTGTAATAAATTATTTTTGTAAATATTAAGGTTTAATAAAACCTTTTGTACAGTTGTAAACAAGTTTCCTTCTCGAATTATTCCGTTTCGTGTTTTAACTTGTTTCACTAAGTTTGGTTTGAGTCGCTATGGGCCACGTCTTCATACCCTATACATACAGCTTAATCTATAAATTTTTGGTTTGAAGAACATGAAAAAGAAGTCAAATATCTTATCTTGCTCTGTACAATCCCCCTCGACTATATATCATCCAACCACTGTGATCTATATAAGTGGATAGAGCTAGGTATCGATATCCACCCCAGCATCTCTACAGGGACTTTCATGATTTTTCCCTGAGGAATGGTATAATATATTCTTAACCACTATTCATGACTTGTATAATCCAATTCCAAGGTGAATCAGGTCACATGACAAAGATGATTCTGCGCCTTATTAATAAAGGTTTTCATGATGTTTCTTAGTGTTTCCATTATTTTGATAACCACCTGTAATTAGTGTATCGATAATATTCTAAATGTCTACAAGTCACTTGAAATAACAGGATGAGCTAGGCACAGGGGAAATATTTCCCGGGACTGTGGGATTTATTAAACGTCGACTCTGCCTCCCCCTCCCCACCAACCAACCAACACACACACACACACATCAATGAAGAGCGGGTCACAACATTCCCTCTTAATAAAGTATAAATAAAAGTTATTTTGATAAATAAAATCAGAAACTGATTTCTCATGATTTGTATATTGTGGTTCCCTTTACTACCGCATAAACGTCACTCCACCATAGAGAACCCTCAATATAGCACCAGAAATGATAAATGCGTACAATGCATACAACCATCACTCGGTTCACGTGACAGATACAGGGTGAGGCAGAAAGAACGTTCCGAGGGTATAAATAAATTAATAAAAAATCAATAATAATAATAAAATAATAATTAATAATAAATAAATAAATAATTTTTTTTCGTTTTTCTCAGGCATAAAAGATTTCTTTCTCTAGCTTGATTTGCATTTATGTTAATGACGTTCCAAATTAGAACGTTCTTTCTGTCGCACCCTGTACCTTCTGCGTTAAAGCGAAACCACTAAAATTCAGTCTGAGGAAATGCATGTATGTATATATGTATGTGCATACATGTATAAACATTTACATTTATTCTACCGATAAATTTGTGCATGCATTATTGTAAAGTAGTGTTAACGGGAAATTACCGAATGAAAAAAAAATCTTTTAAAAAGCGCGTTAAACTGAAACCGCGTAAATCGAGTAAACCGTAAATCGAGGGATGGGTGTACTTTAAATCAAAATATAAACGAGTATTACATTCAGGTTAAGCTTATGAATATTCAGACACAGGTAAGAAAAAATCATTAATGTAAATAAATGAACGTATAGAAAAACCTTAGTATAATGAATTATAGATAACAGCAAAATGGGCTCAGTTCGAATTTCTAAGATATATTCAGAATTTTTTTTTTTAATTTTGCATTTTTGTAATGCAAAAACATTTGGTATAATTCTACACCTATTTCAACTTTAAAACACCAATGAATATTTCATCAGAATTTTAAAAAACTGACAAAGCACATTAACTACAAGTCAAATGCTCTAAATTCTTAGTAAAACAATGAAAAAAAAAACAATTAGGTGTTTAGTTCACAAATTTTAGTTCAAAAATTTAGATCACAAGCTGGTAATGTTAACATCAGTACTACTTCTTTCACGTTATAGTTTTGAATTTTCTAATAGGAATATTTTAACGCGGTTTGTTTTAAATGATTCGGAAATGCTCAAATATTCTAAAAATTCAAAAAAATAGCATTTGATTTTTAGATGATTTAAAAGTGATGATTCCCTAAAGGGTGTCATCACTTTTAGGGGAGATCACTTAGGGTTATTATATTATCCTTAAGAATGAAAAACCGTCACAAAAGAATACAATTAATTAAATATTCATAATGCAAATGCAAAGGCTAAACAGATGGGAATTTGAGGTAATTAAATTTTTTCTTTGTATTATATATATAATAGCCGTTGTCTCTGTATAACACTTCCGGGCTGTACTCATCTTTCAATTGAAGCTCTCAGTAAACAAACGGCCGGTTAGGCTTAATTTCAATTTCAGATGTGGATCATGATTTTTTCTTACCTAAAAACTAATATCTTCTCCATTAAATCACGTTTGTTCAGCCTATTTTTCTATAAAACATTCAGAACTAAAAAAAATTGGATGCTTTTAGCTGTATATTTAACAGTTTTTAAAAATCTGCTTACTTTTGCGAAGAATTCTGAAAGTAAACAAACTTGAATGTGAATGAATCAAGTAGCTCAAGTATTCATATCGCGTAGTGATCTGTAAAAAACTGGATGGCAGTCTACTACTCCAATCGCATGAAAAACTAAATAAATAAAAAATAATGAAAGGGTTTGCTTTTACAAGGTGTGGATTAAATGCAATATTGTTAGATAACTCGGGATATTTTTTAACTTTCATATACTTTTTCCATTATGACGTCATTATTAGTATTATGACGTCAAAATGACGGGTTACCTTCTAGTAGTAAAAGAAAAAAAATGGCCAAAAATTTTTATTACAAATAAAATTTCCTTACATAAATAATAAATTAAGATGATTTGTCATGTGAAATTTTCTGGTACGAACTGTATACATGCGTATGATAAAACAGCGTACATTACTTGTTTTGTTTCACTAAAAAATTATTCTTCCTAAAATAAATAGAAGAGATAGAATAATTTGAAACGCCTTTCGATAGCCCTTCAAAAACAGCAAATAAATCAATAATCAATACACACGTTACCGTTACGAATTCTTCCTCAAAATGTTGCAATTAGAAGCAGAAAACTATAAAAAGTATCTTTTCATCCACATTACCAACATAGTTACTGTTCTGTTAAAACTTCAAACCGGTAACGATAGTTAGAACTTTTGAAAAGGGTCAATGAAAAGTATTTCAATTAATGTAGTGTTTGTAGGGAAATCAAAAGTTTGAGTGCAACTTGAATAACAGGAATTTTCTTTGAATATAATTTTTTTGTCGAAAAATGCAAATATGTCATTATTAAAGGCAGTCTTTTTCTTTTTTGTTCAAGTTATCCAAAAAATAATTCAGCTACTTTTATAAAAGAAAATCTTTTACAATTACCGGCAGAAACATGTTCTAAAAACATTCTAGGCAACTCATTATATTGAACATAACATGCAAATTTTGGATTATCTAAACATATTCTACATTGTAGAACAAATCGATAAAAGACAACAGTTTATGGTATAAAATGAATTCTAAGAATGGAAGACCGTCGCAAAAGAATACAATTAATAAATATTCATAATACAAGCACAAAAGCTAAACAGATGGAAATTTGACGTAATTAAGATTTCTTTTTGTATAGTAAAAGAAAGAAAAATAGACAAAAATTTTTATTATAAATAAAATTTCCTTACATAAAAAGTAAATTTAGATGATTTGTCATGAGAATTTTTCTGGTACGAACTGCATACATACGTATGATAAAACAGCATACATTACTCACACAGCCTAAAAAAAAGTAAAAGAAATTTAATGAGGGAAGATAAAATTAAAATTGGTACTGTTTTATATTTTTTCCTCAAATTCTTTCAGCTCGAAAAGTGTTTAGGACGACACATTACATTCTGTATTTACATTTTCAAAGACGTCAAAAAGTCGTCATCTCAGACGCATTTGAACATCAAACAAGTCAACCATAAACGACTCTCAAGCTGAGAGCAAGCAGGTAACAGAAAAATGTATTTTAGGATGGCTAATATGTGAGGTATGTTTTGGTTGCTACCATTTGTATTCGCTCCTGTCACAAATCTTTAAAAATTATTTGCAACCACCTCACATTGTCTTCAACTAGAAAGGACAGAAATATTGCAAGTGAAGATCAATGCCATGTTGGTTGAGAGAGCTACGGTCATTTATTTTCTACACGAGGGCTCATCAGACCGGAACAAACTGCTTAAAGCCGATTTCGAATGGATACAAACATTCATGCAAGTAGTTGGACTCGGACCCAAAGTCTCAAAGATCAACGACAAAGGAGTGAGGTTTTGAAGGTAAAGCGATATCTTGTTTTGATTTTAACTATTGTTTATTTTTTTATGAAATAGAGTCTTAAACTATGTCGAATTTTAAAGGTTTATTTTAGTTACGAGTTTCGCCCTCCTCAGGAAATCTATCTTTACAAATTCGTTTACTCTTAGCACGAGAAATTCAAGCTATTTTATTTTAGAAATTCCAAGTAAATTATAACACAAAGAGCTTTATTGTAGGTTATTGAGAGGTTTATTTATTACATTGAGCAGGATAAAAAGGGGAACGAATGAAAATTTATGACCATATTTTGTCATAAAAGGAGGTTATATTATATCAGTAAAGCGATGATCTGGGATATATGAAAAAAAAAAATTAGTAAGATATGATATTAGGTTAGCTAAACAGAAGTATTTAAAGCTAAATAATATTTTTCGTGAAAGGTATGGTTTATTTAAAACCGCAAAGTATAATTCACACACCCAGAGAATTTTACTCTTTCAAATTATTCCGAGAATTGTATAAGCTTCTCAATTAAATAATATAAGCTGTTCAAGTAAGTTAAATACATTTATTACAATAGCGTCGACAATTAAAGCTTTAAAAAATAAAACAGAAGTTTTATTTTTTAAAGCTTTTCCAAATTGAAATGCGATATTCAAATTTATAATACATTTAATTTCGTTAAGTGTATTATCCTATTGAATATATAGCTACTACCTAAAAGAATAACTCAAATTACTAAATTTGACAAAAGGAGTTTACCCCTTGTGGGACGGTTTGAGAACACTGAATTTCCACTGTGACATTCAAAATATGTTTGTTTCTTTGGTGTTACATAATTGAAAATTGCGAAAAGTATCACGTTATGCAAACGTTATGTAACATTATGAAAGCATTAAACTGAATGATATAGAAAATGTTCGTAACTTTGACTTTTTTATCTTTTAAATGATCGTGTTGAAAATTTTGAATAACGTTTTAAGTAAAAAACTTAGATGGTAAAATGCAAATTTGAACAGTATAAAATAACATTTCAAAAGATATAAGGAAAATTTTTTTCTCAGAAATAGTTATATTGAGAATATTGCTTGATAAAAATTCTAATTAAAAAATTGTTAAAGTTTTTAATTAAATGGTATGGAAAATGTGTATTGATTTTATGTACGTTTTTCTTTAACAGGAACATTGAGAATTTTGTATGATATCACTTTTAATATATACAGTTCTGCTAAAGGGTAACTGTATGTAAAATGTGCATAATTTGCATATTTCCTTGAACACCTAGAAATTGTACTGCCCAAATATCTGGAAAATATATAATATATTCTTTACTTAAACTGAGTTAAATATTTCATTCAAAATCTTTTGAATTAGTATGACAGTCAGCAATATAAACTTCAAATATTAAAACGAGAAATATATGTAAAAAGGGATTCAAAAATGAAATAACCTTCAAAACACTTATAAGGCTCTAAAACTTATTACAGGAATGTGCTCTTTTATTTGAGAAAGTCACATTATTGGAAATTTTGAATCCAATGCTTTCATTAAATACAGTTTTGTCAAAGTTTGAAGTTAACTAGTAGATATATTTTTTTATCCTCTAAAAAAGCTACTGAGAATCCTGTATATTAAGCCTTTTAATAAAGGCAAAATTGTTAGAGCGTAAATGGCGTAAATGCATAAAGTATATTTATTCCTAAGAAAAAGTTATACATTTGAAAATTTTGTATTTTAATAACAAATGTCGATTCGATCTGAGTACTTAATTATTTTTAATAGTGAACTTTTTTAAGTTATGATTTATTTGTGATAATAAACATTCTCTGACAACATCTAAACTCTTCAAAACATTTCTAGTTGTTTGATGTTTACGTTCACTGTTATTAGTTTATTGATTATTTTATTGATTACTTAACAGGGTAAGAACAAGAGATAAACAAGTGCGCTGCCATTGTATCAGTACGAAAAAAAATGTTCACTTCACATATTTAAGTAATCAAGGCTTCAAAGTAAAGCCGATTAACCTTTCAACTACTTCTACCTCAGTTCAGCTGGAAGCCCTACGTAACGAGAATAAATTTACGGAGACGGGTAGAAGGATAATGTTATAGACAAATATCAGTACATACACAATGAAAATATCTGTTATTCCATTTTCACGAACGAGTTTCGATCACGTTTTGGTTACATACATTCCATGTTAATACAGGATTTATTTTCTCTACAATGATTTAATTTCTCAATTGGATTTCCACAACATAATTCTCAATAAAATTTTAAACAGGGTGTTTCAAAAAGAATCATCCGATTTAAAAAAAATCATAACTATTCATCCTTTAATCCGTTTTGATAGAATAATGGCAGAGTATAGGCAGAAAGAGAGAAATCCCGAGTTTCACGCAGTTGCCGACAAGTAGCGTTAACGCTCTTCCTTCTCCGGCCACTTCAGTGTTTGTAAAGATGGCGACTGCACAGCAGAAATCATTTTGTGTTCTACGCTTTCAAACGTGCAAGTTTTTGGTGCAGGTTACACAGTTTTGCAAGCAAATAAATGTATGTAAGAAGTAGAATGGTTAATAATATAAGTTTGTAAAAAAAAAATCAATATATTGTATTGGTAAAGTTTTATTTAATTACTATAGCTGCAAAAATGTTTATACATTTGGGAATGTTTTAGAAATTACACAAAAGTTAGTGTATAGGCAATAGTGTAAACAAATGTATAATTGCGCGAATAATTAGGTTAAATTGTTTTGTTATGTTTTAATAGAAAGTCAAGATTAAATATTTAAGTTTGTATCAATTGAAATTTGTATTATTGTACGTATGTGAATGTATTAGAGTAAATTGTTTTTATGTGGGTGTATTTACGTAATTGTTAGGTTAAATTGTATTGTCATGTTGATGTGTACGTATATAAACTTGATGTAATTATGAAAAAAATAATAATATGAAATAGTAATAATTGTGTAATGATATTGTAAGCATTATAATGCAATCTGTAAAAGTAAGCAAAAAATAATAGGAAGAAGAAGGAAAAGAATGAAAAAAAAACAGGGAAAAGTGAACATAGGAATGATGGTTGCCACTAACCGCTAAATTTTAAAAACAATTTTGTTAATGAATTATTAGACGGGCTTCGGCTTAGGGGCTGGGGTTGAAGGCCCCGGTGTCCTTGAGCCAGTGTGTCCCAGTTGAGCAGGATTGCGCTCGGGACGATTAGTTAACAGTTTTCCCGTATACCTTAACGGTTGGTCGGGTATTCAATTGATTCTACGCTTGCTAAGTGTGAGTCCGTAACAATTGTTCAGCGTAATTTTAGCCGACGAAACCCTGGTAGATTGAAGTTCCTACCTCTCAGAGCATTAGGCGATGGTATAAACAATTCCAAGACACGGGATGTCTGTGTACGCATAACAGCCGTGGAAGTAGTGTATGCGAACATGCTCGCAAAAGTTTGGGAGGAATTTGCCTACCTTATATACATATGTCGTGCATCCAAAGGTGGGCATGTTGAGCACCTTTAATTTGGTTTTTAAAAAAAAAATTATGATTAGCCATGTAATATAAATTAATTTTAAGTTCCTATGTTAAGTTCCAATATTTTTCATAATATACTCATTTCAAATCGGATGATTCTTTTTGAAACACCCTGTATACAGAGCTCCGTTATTCAAAATAATAATACTCAAAACTTTTGATGAAGTATTACCTAAAAAAATCATATGCAATAGCTTAAATTGCGCCACACGTAAAAGCAATATATTTTAAACCAATAAACACTTTTTTGATGAAATATGTTGTGCACTTGGTCACCTGTAATCCGTTTAATTTCCCACTGTTCATAAATGTTAGAATTGCAAGCGCTTTTAAGGGAACAATGGACTTTCAATCTCGTTCTTCTTTAATTTTCAATATTTTACACTATATACTACATGAGTATAATTAATATTATTTTCTACTACATTGAAGATACTTAGAATTCACAAATAAGTATTTTGTGGAGGAATTTGACCTGTTTATCAAAAAATTCTATCAAAAATTTCTGGAATTTTTCAAAAGGCTCCAAGCGTATTCAATTTCTTCTGATATCTTCCAAATTTTCTATAATTGTTAATTGAAGTGTTTGTCACAAAACTGTACATAATTCTTTGAAATCACAAATATTTTTCAAATTTATAGACCATAATATAAAGTCAAAACATAAAAAAATAACAGACAGAATAGGAAAAAAAAATATTTAAGACCTTAGATTCCTTAAAAAAAAATAAATGCACATTTATATTTATATGCATATGATAAACTTATAATAAAAAAATTAAAGACTTTAATTAATATAGAATGCGCATAGAGGATTTTGGAAAACGTTAGTAATTTTGAAAAACAATTGAAAAACAGTCATTCTTAGTTTGGATTCTAAGAGTTTTCGATGTAGTAAAAAATAAAATTAATTATTCTCATTTTGTATATAAAGTTAAAAAATTGAAAATTAAAAAGTTCGAGTTCGAAGAGATCCCTTGTCCCCTTAAGTACTGTACAAAATTATTCTTTATCTTGAGTTAATTTAATTACATATTTCAGTTCCATATTGTTAATAGCAATTTAAAAATGGAATTAATCATCATTATAATTAAAAGAAAACTACCATCGTTTGAGAAGGTATGCTTTCGATGACAGAACTTTAAATAAATTTACTTTAACTCAAAAACACACTAAGCTTTCTGGTCTTTCTTATAGGAATGGAGCCAGAATAAATGTATCTGAGTAGAGTTACTAAGGCAAAAATTCATAACCATAATTAATATTTTAAAATTAGCCGCAAAAATTCGAAGGACGTAGTTAAATATTTTTAATTTCGAAACCCGAATTTAATTTTATGTACACCCTTGTTAAAAGAAAAACGATTAGTATTTTCTAATATTAAGCTTAAAACATCTACCAGTTCTACCTAAAAAAAGTTTGAAAAATATTCTTGTTTTATCCAATAAATATAGAAATGAAATTTAGCGCCCGAGGTAGCCCGGAGGTAGCGCGTCGGCTTTCCTTGCTGAGGGTGATCGAATCGAATCCCGACAAGCGCCATTAAATATCTCTGTGTCTAGTACGGATTTGGGCACGTTAAATCCGAAAGTCCCCCTATGAGATCAAAAGAGTGTGGGAGAGCGTACGATCCCTTCGGATGTCGCCTCTGGTGGTACTCGGTCAAAATTGAGGTGGCACCGGGATAAATCGGACTCCGATCCCACTGGAGCCATTATAAACCGGAGACGCTTCCTTCAGTCTACTAGCCTATATGGACCTGGTCTGGAATACTTCCTGCCAGGAGGCATAATTAACAACGACAACAACAGCAGAAATGAAATTTGAAATCCTCATGATTGTCTAAGCTTAAAGAAGAATAAACTGTGAAATGCACAAAAAGTACCAATAACTGTATTCTCCATAGTTCGATTTTATTGAAACTTCTAAAGTCCCACAGTATTAACTTTTGAGGAGAGTATTCAATTAGAAATGATGCTAATGAACATAATTTGTGAAATTTACATTGTAGGCCAAAATTTAAAATTTTAGCATTCATAGATGAAGAGTGAATGTGAAATATGTATTGTCTCTGTCACCGTTTGATTCAAGCAAAGAGTGTATTCATTGTAAGTTTTGTGGTTAACTAAAAAAAAAAAATAATAATAAATTTTGAAATATTACATTTTTGCTCTAGTCCAAATAATTTGCAGACTATCTTTTTGTGTTTGTATGGGGTTCACTTTCATTTTAAATAAGATAAATAAATGTATGAGAACCAATCAGTTTAAACTTTTGATTTTTATCTTATTTCAGGTATTGTTCACCTTTTTCGTGGGTAAAAAATGTTTGTGTGGGAATGGGAGGAAAATTATTCTATTCAACTGCTAATTGCTACTAAACATAAAATAGTACAAAAGCATCATTTTGATGAAAGTGAAAAGCCATTAAAAGCTCGAAAATTGTAACTCCTCTAACTTGTGTGCGCATGAGAGAGTGAGTTTAAAATTCAAGTCAAAAGTATACGTTTACTAATTGACTAGAAATACTGAAAGCTTATTCGGAATCCAATAATTTTCCATGATATTTTTTATAAATGCAGCTATAAATTACCAACTAATATACCTAGAACCAAATCTGTAGTCCACTACATTCTTAGTATTATGAAAAACATACGTGAAATATTTCATAGACATATCATGGTTAGATTTTGAGTTATCACAAGAGTCGTTTACATTTTTGATGAAAAATAAGTTCTTCAGAAATCACGATTAAAGTTTTCAACTTGTATCGAAAAGATAAAAGCAGATTTAGAAACATAAATTTGCAATCTTAAAAAAAGGGAATAAAAACAATTTCGGATATTTCGTCAAAATCGATGTTCACCTTTTTCGTGGGTAAAAATTGTATGTGTGGGAATGGGAGGAAATTAATTCTATTTAACTTCTAATTGCTACTAAACATAAAATTGTACAAAAGCATCATTTTGATGAAAGAAGTTTCACCAATAACGTATGTAAAGAGTGCACAGGTCTATTCTCTAACTTTCACCGTTTTTCACAATAAATAGACACCATAGCCATTTTATTAATGTTACTAATCATTCTGCCTGTCGCTTCCTTGGACTTACGCCAGGGGCCTAGAGCCGCATTTGACGCCCCCCCCCCCCCTCTCACCACAGGTCTGATATTTTTGAGAAAAGTGAACCACAAATTTCTACTTACAGACCGCAAAGTATTTCTCCAGTTTTTCGTATTCACATGACCTTTAAAACACTGATTTTAAGGTATCCCACAACGTTGAAAACATCGATTTTGACGAAAATTCCGAAATTGTTTTTATTCCTTTTTTTTAAGATTGTAAATTTATGTTTCTAAATCTGCTTTTATCTTTTCGACACAAGTTGAAAACTTTAATCGTGTTTTCTGAAGAACTTATTTTTCATCAAAAAATGTAAACGACTCTTGTGATAACTCAAAATCTAACCATGATATTATGTCTATGAAATATTTCACGTATGTTTTTCATAATACTAAGAATGTAGTGGACTACAGATTTGGTTCTAGGTATATTAGTTGGTAATGTATAGCTGCATTTATAAAAAATCTCATGGATAATTACTAAAATTTTGCATGTAAAAGCATAAAAGGACCTGTTTTTTTTAAAGATTTTAAGATATCAATTAGCTTGTAGGTCATTACACTTAGAAGATATTTACGTACATATGACAAAAAAAAGTAAATGTTATATTCATAATATTTTTTTAGAGCTAGATCCATATTTCTAAAAATTTGCTAAATTTCGACACAATTTCCTCAATTTTGTAAAAATGTGCATAAAGTCTATTTTTACATTATTTTCCAGTTTTGGTGTTATATTCCTTCGAAAAATAAGATAGAAATTTTCGCAAGTACAGTTTTTCAAAAAAAAAACGGCTCCGAACGTAGTCTGATACCTTATTAAACTTCTAATTAAAATTTCGACGGGATAATTTTCTGTGGTAAGATGATTTGTTTTTCGGAGCGATATTTTCATCTCTCTCTATCGAAGGGCTAAATGGATCAGGTCTTTCACAGTTTAAAGTGAAAAAAAATGACTACAAACACTTATGTCAACCTCCGAATTAGTTCTTAAAGACTGTGGTTCTATAGTCAAGCGCTTTAGTTGTCCGTCTGTAGTCCCGTAAATAGTAAACTTCTGTATGTCAGTTTGAGACTTGCATGCGGATCTACTTTTAAAGAGTAGAAGAAAACTTGATGTCCAAGATCAGCCCTAATTTAGCCTTTTTAATTTTAATATGAGTAGGAATAATCAAGTTAAACAGTAGAGATAATGACACTTTATATTAAATATTTCTTAACAGTCGACTGTAGCAAATATCCCTTATGTGATCATAAGTTTTTATATCATATTTTGGGACAGGGAATTTGCAATTTTATTTGTTGCTTATTTTCCTATAGCATCACATCATTGTTACTATATTATAACATAAGTGATTTTTGTCCTATTTCTTTACCTCAAACATATATTTTTACCAAGTTTTTATTAACTCGCTTTCTTGTTTGTGTGTGTGTTTGTCCAGTACAAATCTTGCAATTGATTTTTTACTAACTTCCAGACTAGCTAGACATTTGAAATTTTTAGAATAGCTCAGAACACGATGGCAATGCATTATTTTAATACTTTTAGCCATCTTTAAGCATATTTGAATTCATTTTCAGTTAATTTTGTTTTGTAGACTGGTGCAGCCATCTATCGGCAGCACGAGAACGAAAAGTTAAACGCAAGTTAACTTTCAATTAACTTCATTTTCATTCAAGTTGATGGAATAATTCATCAAAAAAATTTCAAAAAGTTAATAATACATAGAATTGTCAAGTTTATATGAGTCAACAGAAAATTTAAAAACATGGTATATAAAAATTTCTTTTTATCTTGTAATTATTATCAATATTGAATTAATTTTCTGGCCATTTTTTCATTTATATCTGCAATCTTTATAACAATGTTTTTATGATCCTGAAAGGCCTGAATGAAAGTATTTCTTTATTCGTATTCTGTCACATTTCGTAACATTATATGTATTCGCAATTACTTTTCCCGATATGCTGAGTTGTATGTTAATGTCATTGGTAACGTAATATAAAAGCAGGTATTTTACCAAGACTTATGGAAACAAAATGAATAGTCAGAGTGGAAAGATGCATATTACGTTAGTTTCGTGCAATATTTCTAAAAATTCTTACAACTCAAACTAAATTCAAGTACTATGATAATCTTACATTGATAAAAATACAAAAAAAAATTAGTTTACTGCGCTGGTCCTTGCAAATAAATTTTTGGAATGGGAAAATTTTGATTCTCAATTTAATAAAACTTTAGAACAGAGAACATTCCTGGTTAGTAAGTCTGAAGTTTAGTATTACCAAGTATAAATCTATACTTATATATAAAGAGAGAGATATTTTGTACGTGGAGGGTAATCTTCAGAACCACTGTACCTATTTGAAAAATTCTTTCACTGTTTGAAAGGTACATTATTCCAGATGGACATAGGCTATATATTATGTATATCTAATCAGTAGAAATAAAGTTAGGGGCTTAATCCTAACAATCTCCATTGTTATCGCTACTGTCCTCTACCGCTTTTTGTGCCGAAGTCTTCAACGATCCTTAGTATGGTGCTATCTATCTATACTAATATATAAAGAGAGAGCAGATTTTGTACGTGGAGGGTAATCTCCGGAACCACTGCACCTATTTGTAAAATTCTTTCACTGTTTGAAAGGTACATTATTCCAGATGGACATAGGCTATATATTATGTATATCTGATCAGTAGAAATAAAGTTAGGGGGGGGGATACTCTAGATTTGTGTGCACGGCCGCCATCTTGGATTTTTCCGCCAGGGTTTGGCGCATTTCGCATGGCGATAATTATTGCGTTCTGGTAAAAATAACCCAATGTCAAATTCTCTAATTTTAAGATCAAACAGTTATTTCTGATGTGATCTTTTAATTACAGTATAATAATTTTAGGTCAGATCTTGGCCTTGACCTGGAAAGCTGAGTCAAATTGACTAGACTCAAAAGAGTAAATTATTTTTAAAACTAAGTCTTTTTGTTGAAAATTTTTGAATCCATTATCAGTTTTTCGTTAACTTATTAAATTTAAGTTGCTTTTAATTTTGTTTATCGATTGTCAATTAGTATACTATAATGATACACCATTTCATTTATTTGAATTAAAAATTATCTGCCATCATTTTTTCGTAAAATGTAAAATACAGTATACATTTTAAATACAATATATTTTAAAATATTTTATAATTCCAAGTTGTAGTGGATTACAAATAAATTTAAATAACTGAAGTTCAACTTCTCTCTCCCCAGGAACCTAAGTTAAAAGTTAGTTAAGGTTAAGTTATTGGTTTAGGAAAAGGGTTTTTTTTTTCTTATTTCCAACACAGCAGGATAAATGGTCAAATAATCCTTGTCCCGATTTTATTGTATGCACCATAAATTTATGGGTTCATAATTATTTTACATTTTTCAAAGCTGAATTTTAGATAATTTTTAAATTGCAAGTTATTTAGGTGGTACGAAAATGCTGTATTGTTTTTCTAATTAACAATATATTGGCATAATATTTTGGTGATTCATTGGTATTAGTCAAAGAGTTAGGGCAAACTGAATAGATGGCATTGAAATTTTATCTGTAAGTAAAATTCATTTGACCAAATTTTTCATATGGATCATAATTTGAAAAGGTAGTTTTTAATTAAAAATGACAAAAAAAAATCTCAGTCCAACGATTAAATGATTTTTCAAAAATATTTCTAAGTTTCACAATTTAAAAAGGTCGTTTTTATTAAAAAAGCTAAAAGAAAAACCCAAAATTTCCAATAATTGAGAATGATTTTTTCAGAAAAAAGTGGTTTTTATCAAAAACCCAACAATAAATCTAAGTCCAACGTTTAAATGATTTTTCAAAAAATTTTCTAAGTTTCATAATTTAAACAGGTGGTTTTTATTAAAACAGCTAAAAAAATTCAAAGTCCAGCGTTTTGAAAACACCGCTTAAAACACATTGGCGAGAATTTTTCCACTCCTCAAAACACGGTAAAATCGCCAAGTTGGCGCAAAAAAAATCCAAGATGGCGGACGTGCACACAATTATTAAGTAACGTAATATTAATTTGAATATTATTTAGGTGCTTAAAATAATTAAAAAAACATTCTTTACTTAAATCCTTTTTTATTTTTGTATTTTTATTTCATCTCTTACTCTAATTTTGAGATACCAATGTGTATCTATAAACGTTTGTCAATTGTAAACGTTTATATTGTAAACGTCTATATTGTAAACGTTTTGTCAATTAAACGTTTCTCCAAGTGACAAACGTTTAATCTATCTATATATATAAAACAGTTCCGTAACTGACTCATTCATTCACTGACTGACTGACTGACTGACTGACATACAACGCACAGACCAAACCGCTGGACCTAAAGGGCTGAAATTTTGCATGGCGATTCTTCTAATAGTGTAGGGGTGCATTAAGATTTTTCAAAAATTCTTCTTAGATTTTTTTAAATTAAATTTTTAAGCTGTTTTTTAAACTTTTTTTTACGTTTGCATTTAAAATAATACATTGAGGGTTCTAAAATTTATATCACGAGAAAGGTCATAAAAAAATCCTTCAAAATGAAATTCTTTTTGAATTTTTGCCTCCATTTCCTGATTTTTCGTGAATTTTTAAAGATTAATTTTTAGAATTCAATTTATTAAATGCTGATCACGTGATTTCTTTTTCTGGTACTTTCAATAAATTTATCGCCACGTGCATAACAACTAAATAGACAAAAAAATATTTTTTTTCTCTTTCTAATGCAGCAGACGATTGGATATTATCCCAAAAAAATGCATATCCCTTACGATTTTTTTATAAATATATATATATATATATAGATAGATATATATTTTACATCAATTGTATACATTGATCATCGCATTTATTATACATATATATATTTATTTTTTGGCATAAATTGCATACGTTGACCGTTGTATTTAATTTGAATGTACTCCGTAGCGAAGCGCGGGTTTTCAGCTAGTACTTATATATAAAGAGAGAGCGATTTGGTACGTGGAGGGTAATCTTCAGAACCACTGTACCTATTTGAAAAATTCTTTCACTGTTTGAAAGGTACATTATTCCAGGTGGACATAGGCTATATATTATGTATATCTGATCAGTAGAAATAAAGTTAGGGGCTTAATCCTAACAATCTTCATTGTTTCCGCTACTGTCTTCTACCGCTTTTTGTTCCGAAGGTTTCAACGATCCTTATCGTGGTGCTATCGCGGTGGGCTTCTGTTCTGACGCTAGCGGTTCGAACCTAGCCGTTCTGCGGCACGCCTTTTTCTTTTAAAAAATTCCTTTTAATTATTAACTAACATAAAATTAATCTAAGGTATTAGGTTATTATTAAGGTAAAAAAAAGATTTACAATTTATTGGCTATCAACTGGAAATTTATTGGTATAATATTTTGTTCAACCCGGACAAAGTCGGGACGGGCCGCTAGTCCTATATATAAATGATATCTTTTCTAAGTTTCAAAAACATCTCATCCTCATTCAGTTCTTGTTTGATAACGCTTCTGACTGTGGTTATAAATCAGGATTACTTGATGTAATTCTTATAACTTGATTATAAAGCGAAAATCGCATCAATATCCAGTTGCGTAAAAATTAAAAAATTATCACGCATTTTTAACACCTATCATTGTTTTCACTTTAATTAATACCTTACAGAGGTAATAAAATGTTGCTGAATGTTCAATTTAGTATTTTTAGTATTTAATAAGACCATAAAGATGCCTTATCTATATTTAAGATAAATTGGTACAGTTTCTTTCAAAAGGGATTATTACATAGCACCTTTTCTACTCGGGGTTACAAATTAGGGGATATAGGATTTCTAACCTAGTGTTATCATATATAAATCAGGCATCTGTTCTAAGTTAGAAAAATAGCAGAACCTCATTTAATTTTACTTATTGTATCACAACATATCTCCTAGTGTTAAATAAATAATAACCGTTGGATGTAGATTTTTATCTATGAAACAATACTAGATTTCCGGTTTCAACTTCCAGACAAAACTTTTTAAAGTGTGGGTAAAAATGCTCTAGAAAGTTTTTTCATTTTTTCATCAATAAAACTTGAAGTGAGACAGAATTATACAGTGATTTGCCAATTTATTATAACCACTTTCTTGTTACATCAATGGGCCAAGGTTTGTTCTCATGTCCGGAGCGATTCTCTTTGGCATGGACTCCATGATGTTGTTAGGTTGTTTTAGACCATATCCCATGAACTGCACTTTCCAGGTCTCTAATATTCCACGGTTCTGATTCCAGCTGTATAATACTTCTCTACACCTCATCCTATAAATGCTCAATTGAACTAATATTTGATGATCGTGGAGGCCAATTAAGTTAAGTCTCCAACAGGATCACCAAATCCTCTGTGGGCAATGTGAGCTTTATGCGTCGATCATTGTCCTGCTGAAAGTATTCAATTCCAGGGGTAAACCATTAACAACTGAATGTAATTGGTCTGTAACAAAATATAAATACCTTTAGAATTCAGACGTTCTTCCTCGCAAATTAAAAGTTTCAAACCATCCCAGGAAAATACCCCCCAAATCATAGCATTCCCTACACCAACTTAAAGTGTTGTGTCGATGCACTTAGGGTCCTTGCTTTCATGCTGTTTTCCTCATATTTGCACCCTGACATCTGCACTGTGAAATAAAAAACGCGATTCGTCTGACCACATTACCCTTTTCCAGTTATTTACCATCCAATCCTGGAGATTTTGAGTGAAATGGAGACTTTTGATCTTGTTAACTGCAGACAGAAAAACCTTTCAAACAGAGCCTTCGGGTTCCATTCCTGATACGGTATAATGTTTATCAAAGAATACATCGGGAGGCCGTCGGAGTTCGTCTCTGATTAATATTAGCTGTTATTTGAAGTACATTTGCCCTTCTATCCGACTGGATAAGTTTGGAAATTTACCTTTCAGCTCCCACTTTCGATCGCCGATGACGATCACCCGCCTAACGTTGGGACCCAGTTTATTTTAGTAGCCTAGTATTTGTAAATATGAACATGAGCTGCTTTCGAATACTTCATTTTTGCTAATGTTCGCTCCATAACTTCTAACAACCGCAACCATTCAACGTTCAAAGTAAGTTAAATATCGTTTTTAACCAATTCCTCCTCTTCAACTCTGTCTATATCAATCAGCAATCTCTTTCATACCAGTATCCCCTTAAAGCAGCAGCAAGGTAACGCCATAGGTGATTTGCACAAAATTGTCAGGTGGTTTTAACAAATTAGCCTCTCGGTGTATTTTAGTGACAACAAAATCTATATTCGCCATCTCCTGAAAATTTCTGCAAGTGGAGTACTATGTGAAAGTACGAAACATTAAAAAATGAATGAGCTAATAGCGTATTCTTCCGCCATGTGTCAGATTTTTTACGAACTTTAATTAGAATAATTTTACTGAAAAAGTAAATTACGGTCGTCCGTCAAGTAAAGGGGCGTTATACCAAAAATAACTAGACGTGACAAACGGGATCCCTATCAAAAGTGTTTTGAAGTGTTATTACACATCATTTAAACACTGTCTTGATACCACTGAAAGTTTCATCGTCAAAAAAATGTTTAGATTATGACGCGAAGTCACGACAAGCTTTTAAATATCTCCTAGAAGGAAAAAATGCTTGCTCTACTCGGGAATTCATAGGATAACCAAGCACTTCTTCAAATGTTCTATGTTATGCTTGAAATAATATTTTGACGTAATTATGAGCAGATTTCAAAATAGTATGATTTTATCCAGTGGAACAATCCAAAAAATGACTGTCCCATTAGATGAAAGCCATCAAGATAAAACCGGTAAAACACATTTTTCATCACATAGCAAGGTCCCTGACAGTTTTTTTAAGTTACAAAATAGCAGAAAAAAATTATTTAAAGTGAAGTTTGGCTATCTTCTGATAGCAGTTTGATACTGCTCCAGCTAAACGAAAAATTTATCATATAATTACTTTAATCCTTTCTCATGGGGAAATTTAAATCTCTCTTGAACCAGAAGAAGATAATTAAAAATTGTGAAAAGAATTTAAACATAGTTATTAATAGAATAATTATATTAAAAAAGGAATTTTATTAAGCTGAGGAGATTTAATACGGCCAAATTTAAGAAATCCCATTCAAAAAACAAAAACAAAAAAATTATTTTTTTTAAATTTCTTTACTTTTTAAGCATTTAGTGTATATTTATAAAATATAAAAAGTTCTTTTATGAGTATAATTAGCCTTTTAGAATTAAAATGGTAAATTTTATACAACTATATAATAACTAATGATAAATGTAAGTTATTTAAATATGCTTGCCTGATGTCATGAATTTTAATATTGAGAATGTTCGTTACTTTTAGTTCGATCTTTCTGCCCTCGAGGTTTTAAATGTTCCATGACTTTTAAATAAATTTCAGTACATTAAGAATTTTGAAGCCTACCTTTTGTAAACGAATAGATCATTTACGAAGGTTAGCTTTCTACTCCTGTAGGAAGTGCTTCCAAAATATACTTTTCAAACTTTTTATCGCCCGCGTATCATCAGAGTCATTTATTTATTTTTTTAAAGCTACCCCGAAAGGAACAAGGTGATGAATGAATTGATGGTTTATACCAAGGTAGGAAAATGTTTTTATTTTCTTTCTATAGAGATTAGTGCTATAATAAATTGCTTGTTATCTGTCTACTGTTTTATGTATTGAAAGAGATTGTGTAAAATGCCAAAAAATAACGTTGAAATGCAGGCTATGAACAATAGCACTTAATTCTTGATGAAATATTTTAATATTTTCCGTCACCTAGCAAAACAGTGTACTTTTAATGGCACTGAGGGGAATTATCTCTTCAGTGCTGTTCAATAAATTGTCAGCGTGCATTTCATTATTAGCGCAACTTACTCCTTCAAAATTTGGTAACTCTATTCTTTACGCAGGTAATGGAGAAGAAAATTTTATTATTAATGCTTTACTCCACAGTGTACTTTAATTTGAGCCTATTATTCAAGAGGATGGGCGAACTCTTACAACTCAACAGGTAAAGTTTTGTACTATTCGATAAACAAGAACACGTTTGTGTACCATGGAGACATAAATTGTTTACAGAGAACTTTCGCTGACATGCTCTATTAATATCGAATAGAAAATTTCTTTGATTGATGCCCGTCCAGAGAAGGGGGGGGGGGGGGCAACTGGGGCACTTTGCCCCAGGCCCCCAACTGCCGGAGGGGCCCCCAAAAATTGAAAAAAATTTATTTATTAGATTTCCTCCGAAAGAAAATTCTGAAACTTGTACCGTACTTCAAAATTCCAAAATAATATCCTGAAAAAAGGGGCCCCTCCAAAAAAAAAATTATTCGATTAATCAGATTTCTCTTACTACAAAATAGTCTTCTGAAAAATAGTCTTGAGGCCCCCAACAGAAGTTTGCTCCGTAAAGTCTCTAGGCGGCCCTGTGTAAGACTAAACACCCAGTCGTCATGTTCCGAATACCTGTGGGCTACCGCATTTGTTCAATATACTACGGCGTCATCCTTTTGAAACGTAGATAACAGCTTTGGAGAGAACTAACATTTGATTTCAGAAGCAGCTTCCAGGAGAAAGAAATCTCTAACGTCCTCTTTTAATTCCTTTCAAACATGTATCAAACGGCGGTAAGGCTCTACTTGCCTTCTGGAATACGTGACTAGAAATGCAAGTAACACATTTCCATATCATTTTCCATTTCAGATTAGTGGATAGTAGGCTCTGCATTGCAACTACTGGAAACGAAATTTAATAGTTCGGTTTTTTTAAGGTTTATACAACACTCACAAATTTATTTACTGGTTGTAGAGAAAACTAAAAATTTCTAAACATGTTTTTAGATTTTAAAACGTTTATTAGCATATGACGTATAATGATTTCAAATAATGTAAAGCTGGGGAAAATTTTAAAGTAGTTCGAAAATGAAGATATAAGTTTTTAATCCTTTTTTATGCTTCCTTACTGAGCAATTTTGTTAATTATGTTTTAGCTTGATTCTTTGTCAGTGAGTACACAGAAAAAATAGCTAGAATACGTTCAACATTCATTCATTTACAGTTTACAAAATGAATCAATATTATTATGAATTGACAAAAGTTGAATTTCAAACTGATTCAAACATAAACAACTTATTTTTTCAATAAATAGTAAATAAATAAATAAACCTCATATTATTCAGTATCAAGACAACTCTTGAACGGCCTCTCGATTTCGCAAAGTTCACCCCAAAATACACTAGGCATATTACGAGTATCAAAGCCAAAAGAATCTTAGAAGCCGTATTCAAATATTTGCAGGGAAAATCTTCATACATAAATGCAAGGTACATGCAATGGTAGTTTCTTCTGGCAAAGTGCAAACAAACAGGGAGATAAAGTAAATAATACTCGTATTTACCTAGACTCATTTTGTAGTCTGCAGTACCGTCTGAGAGGTTTACACTCCTTAAATGATATAGTGACCAGCAGGCGTTAGGCAGAATTTAAAAGTTAGCAGCTATTCTTAAAGGCAATTCTGCTCTCATCCAATATTATAGTAAGTCTGTTCCACTTTTAGAAGAGTAAAGGGCTAAACTTCTAACTGTTATTATTGAGTTATACTGAAGTTTCTTCAACTATAACTCCTATTATTAAGGAGTGTTTTAAATATTTTTGCACAAAACGCTTTAAAATTTACACAAAGCTTGTTTATCCGTTTTCTGTGTGCGTGCTCCAAATTTATTTGAATACGAGAAAACTTACTACCAGGGATTCTACAGGCACTGCTTGTTCTTGCATTATTAACTCCAGAGGCTATAAAATATTCGTCTTTAATTTAACTCCTGGATTGCTTCATAATAAACATAAATGACCGAGCAGTTTCAGTACTGTTTTGTGCGTGCCTAATAAAGAATTCAAAGGACCCTTAAAGAATTAAAGACGGTGATTCGGTAAATAGGTTTAGGAATGGTCCATGAGCCTGTCCCACTTGGAGGCGAGCCAAAGATGTTGAGAAATGTTGAGAAAGATAGGAATGGAAATAGGAAAGCGAAAATGGGAAGAAACTATGAATTGTGCATTTTCCTTTTAGTCGCAAATTTACTGCAAAACAGAGAAAGATATGCTTTAGCAACAAAACTACGGGGACCGTAAATTTCATTAAGTATTAACCAAAAATGTCTGGAGTACGTGCATTTCTGAACGCAACAATATATTACATATAAATGCCTTGACGATGTAAGCAGTACGTTTCACAAAACTCGGCATGAATTTTTAAATTACTTAAGTTTGTTAAGTGAGATAGAGTGCTCTCATTTACGTTCGAAGAAATTGACCCCAGTAATTCTAAATACTTTCCCATCTTCAGAGTCAAGTATGTAAGAAAAAAAAAATCCAAGACGAACTAAAGATATTATGCTGAAAAGTAAATTGAAAAAACATCGGGAATGTAAGATATATGGATGAAATAAAAGAAAATATAGATTGAATTTTTTTTTCATTTAGTATAATGGTGGCTATTAATGTTTTTTAAGGGGGCACACAACCTTTGACTACTGGGAAATGACCCTAAACATGATCAAATTCGAGCTACTGAAACTCCAATAATATTAATATATATATATATATATTTGTTTTATATCAAAATTACAAGTCTTCAGTTATATTTTATACAAAAATAGAACTTGTAAAGCCCTAAATAATTTTTAGATTTAATTTTTAAATATACACATTACTAAAAAGGGAAAAAATCATTGGATGTTTCGCGCATAATAAAATTAAGAATTATGCATACAGAAACTATTTTTTGGTCAAATTAAATTAATAACACACTCAAGTTTAATGCAAAACCAAAAAATATACAAAAAATATAGTTTAAATTGAAAAATTTACATAAAATTTAAAAAAAATTAAAATTTAGCAATTTTTAAAAACATTTTCAAGTGTAAACATTTTTTTTACAATTTTTTTTTTACTTTTCTCATTTTAGTGTGTAAAGAAGCTTATAATACAAATCTGATAAAAATTTTGTGTGTCTAGCACTCATAGTTTGGGAGTGACAGTGCGCGCAATCCAAAAATTCACATATTTGAGAAAACTGAAGTTAAAGTTGGAATAACATGGTTATGACAACAGAGTGGGCTTTACATAAACTCTCATAACTCGAGAAATAATGCAAATTTTTTTATGCGGTCTTTTGCATATTGTTCAGAAATGTCCCAAAAATCAGAATATAGCAAAAACGAAAAATCGATTTTTTGAAGTTTTAAAGGTTGTCCCTTAAAGCAAAGGAACAATATCGCGAGTTCATTAGTTAACTTCACTGTCCGCAGTAAATATGTCAATATTATTAATCCCAAATGTATGAAAAATAAATGCTACTAATGATGTACGCAATATGTAGAACAATATTAGGGCAAAATATAACAGGTTTTTAAAATACTGAGATTACATAATGTAATAAGAGACTAGTATTTGATTTGGTAACGACGGATCATATAATTATCGATATCTGTACGTTTTTTTCAATTCATGTTTAAAAAAAAAACTTTTTATTTCCAAATTCAGTAAGTCGCATTGATAACGTAAGAAGTGTAGATGCTACAAATTTACTCCCGATCTCCAGCATAAGGTAGATAATGTTTCATGTTTATTTAAATTCTTCGACTATTCTAGAAGAGAGTAATTCTTTTGAGGTTAAATTTATTTTTTCTATTTACCTTATTTATTAAACAGAGACGTAAAAGTACCAAAGTTTTAAAGTCTGTTGAGCATGCATGCTGAGATTAATTCTACATACTTATATTATGATTTAAATAAAAATAAATTTGTGCTTACATCATCCCTCGGGAATACTTCCGATTAAAATTCATTGATCGTTATCATCTGTCAGCTTCTCAATATCTAGAAATAATTTAAACTGACCTAAAACTCTTAGCAGATCGAAATTATATATATCTGCAGGCCATCAGAAATGACAACTCATTTAAATAAATTGCATTCTTCTAATTTTTCGAAAGCTTTTGAAATAATTCAGAAAATAAATGTACTATACTAATCTCATTAAGTAACGTCAATAGGGAAACAGAATTTTTTACTTCAAAATGTCTGAAAGTTCTTCGGTTTGTATTATTAATATTAATTTTAATTTTTCAGTTAGAAAAAAAAATCTATCAAAAGATAATTTCTCTAGTTTTTAGTTTACTGTTTAAATTATGTATAAGGATGTTGTTTAGAATTTAAAGCAATTTTAAGGACAGAAAATATTCTGTAAAATACTGTAAATAAAAATAGAAAACTACTGATTTTATGTATCTAAAACTAAACACTAGTTCTTGATTAAAAATTCAATCTTTCCAGTGCGTTATTGCATTGTCATTTGGCGAAAGAAAATATATCCTTCCTAATCTTTTGAAATGTAAACTCATATGAATCTTCAAATATTTAAATTAAAATATTAAGTTAATTATTTGTGTTAAAATTTTTAAAAAAAATTTCGTATCTATATTAATAAAAGGAAGTGTTTGTGTGTGTGTGTGTGTGCTGTCCAGACGAATCTATCGCACTTATAGTCATGAACTTCGGAACACAGGTAGTGCAGACGATGAGTACGTGCACCTCGAAGCCCGAATTTTAAATTTTATTTATGTCAGATTTTATACTAAAAAACTTATATTTTAAGACATTTCGAAGAATTACCGTTGATTTTTTGAAGAATTACCAGTCTCAGATTGCAAACAAACGTTCTTTGTTGCCATTTTCATTTTAGAAGTTCATTCCAAAACAAAATTTGACATTTTTCGTTTTTAGCTTTTAGTGGTTTTGTTATAAATGTATATACATTTATCATTTATACTATTATTTATTCTAGGTTATTTAAACTGTGTTTAGTTTTTATTTATAGTGTTTCCTTTTCTTTAATTTTGCACTTTTGATTTTAATCTCAGTCTTAAGACAAACCTTTTCAGTAATTTATTTTGTTTTTGTATTTCTATAATTTTAAAACATACTTTTCATTTCATTTTCTGTAATTTTGCTCTCTTGATTTTATTCTCAGTTTTTTTTCAGGGTCTTTCATTTATAGTTCTGATATAAGTTGTGCTTAGTTTTTATTTATACTGTGTTTCCTTTTCTATAATTTTGCACTTTTGATTTTAATCTCAGTTTTAAGGTACGCTTTTTCAGTAATTTATTTTGTTTTTGTATTTCTATAATTTTAAAACGTACTTCTCATTTCATTTTCTGTAATTTTGCACTTTTGATTTTAATCTCAGTTTTATTTTAGGGTCTTTCTTTCACATTTTTTTTACTATGTAATTTTTACTGTGTTTAGTTTTTAAATTGATTTTGGTTAACAAATAAACATTCTTGAACTCCCGGGCAACGCCGGCTCGCCAGGGAGGGGGGGGGAGAATTTTTCTTCTGCTTGTGACTGTTTGCAGGACATGGGATGCGTAACCACAAAATATAAATACCTTTATTAAATGCTTTTTAGTGCTTCCATTCTCTGACAATGATTGCTGAAGGCAGCGGGTCCCTAAACGGACCGGCTAGACGGGCGAATCCCGGCTAGTTCCTATTATGAAAAACGATTTTTATATAAAAAGATAAAAAAATGAGGTACTTTTCCGTTAGCCGGGTACAAGTGATGTATCATGAAATATGGTGCGCAAGTTGCTTTTCCGGCGTTACTTTTATTGACAGTAACTACTGTAATTAATGTTCATTAAAGAACAAAATATAACTATAAACATATATTTTATTCAATATTAAGTAACTATTCAGTTAGGAGTCCGAAAATCTATAATATCCTTCATAATGTCTTTGTGGCAACAGCGCTATGCTAATTACATTTCCCTTACCTAATTTTTTTTACGCATTTTGGTACTTTTCTGTTTAACTGTTTACTGCAACTGGGTTTGGCACGCTACCGAAATTATAACTCGCGACGCAGGACCGTTATTGAGTAATGTAATCCTACGTTAAAAAGCTTATTTATACCGAAGCTTATTATTCAGTAGCATTACAAAGTTCACCTTCAGATATCTCAAAATTATTCCTGTTACGGAACTTATGTCATGTGTTTCACTTCTCAACCGCAGATTACAGCATCGAAATTTGCATAAAAAAATGCAGCATTGCATGAAAAGTATTAGTAGATCCTTTGATGCTGTAAAAATCTATTGCGACTGCGTAGCTAATATAAACTAATTTATTATTTACAAAATGTCAATAGTCCATCATTTCCATAAAAAGTAGTATGCGTATAGCAAGTAAAACTGTGAGGTATTCCTGACGCCATCTGTACACAGTCACGATACATTTGTTACCTGTATAAGGTTATGGTAAATCGGAAGAAGCTGGGGCGGTTGGCGACTTTTTGGCGATTTTTTTTAAAAGTCGCCAAATTTGCGTTTCTGAGTCCGCCATTTTTTTTCAACACCTCATATTCTGTTGTTTTGCTGTTTTTAAAAGTTTAAAACACCAGAACAACGAAATATGAAGGAGAAAAAAAAAAGAAGAACTCAGAAATTCTGGCGACCTTTCAAAAAAATCGCAACATGAAAAGTGTAAGGTATCCAACTACGTTTCATGAAAAATAGTTTAATAATTACATTTAAATTTTAAGTTTTGGTTCTAACTATAGGAAATTTGTAATGAAAAATACATTTTAAAGATTACATTTTGAATAAAATGTAAGTTCTTCAGAAAAAGCAATTAAAATTTACATTTGCATTGAAATTCTGATTATAGTACAGAAAAACATAAAAATAGATTTAGAAACAGAAATTTACAATCTAAAGAATTTTTTTTAATCCTACGCCCTTCTAAAATATAAAAAATTTCATAATTTGTAGCCAGAAAAGGGGGTACATCATAACAGGAAGTAAAAAAATCGCCAAGTTGGCGACAGCCCCAAATTCTTCCGATTGTAAATGCCTTTTAAACTAAAGTCAAATATAGAAATAAGCACATATCCATTTAGTATATCAACTCAATTGAAAAATGCCAGCCGTAAGTATCATTCCTCCTTTCACTTTAAAGGGATTTTACTAATATGTCTGGTGACTAGCGTAATTGCTAAGGAGAGAGGAGATCGTGATGAACAAATTTTTCTGCTGCTATTCAAAACGTTATTTTGTTGCAAGAGCACTCGGTAGAAAAAGAGTTCATATCATTGGCAATTACCTAATTAAATGAGTGAAATAGCAATTATATAAGTAAAATGGTCAAATGGAACGCATACTATATATGAGTTAACAGATTTAATATACGTTAAATGAGGTAAAAGACCTTAAGCCTTAGAAATTGAATTTTTTATAATTAACTAGCGGCCCGTCCCGACTTTGCCCGGGTTGAACAAAATATTATATCAATAAATTTCCAGTTGATAGCCAATAAATTGTAAATCTTTTTTTACCTTAAATGTCCAATAAAAAGCGTGGTTCCAAATGTAGTTTTCTTCAATAAACCCTTTAACGTTGCCAGTTTCAAAAATCCTATTTGTATTTATCAATACCTCCTCTACTTGAATCTTAAAAATATTAAACCTTTTCCTTACGGGGTGGGATAGCATATATCCGAAGCACATACTCTCGAAAAATACGGTGTGATGTCGGCAGAGATATAGTCTCGAATTCCACTTCGTTGTGACTTCCTAGCGTCTTTGCCCCCAAAGAACAATTGGGTGACATTCTGGGAACGGAGGGTCAATCTTGCCGAAAAGGACTGAATAATAATCTTTTGTCGTTCTAGCTAGAGGCTATTTCTTTTCAGGCGAGAGACATCAGAAGGGCGGTTCACCCGCGGTTCATCCATTTTCAGCCTTTTGAGAGATGAAAGAGGTACGGAGTGCCGATGAACTACTATTGAAATTCTTCTTTAATAGTAAGAAAGCAGTAAGAAAGCAATTAACCACTCTTTCCCCTAACCCCCCACGCTCAATGTCCCCCACGTAAAATGGGGATAGGAAGTAGATAACATTTTCCCGTTGTAAAGAGCGATTTCGAAAAACGGACCCAGTAAGCTAAAGGGTGTTGCTATGGTTACTTGACTGCGGTTGACAAAAGAAAAGATATAAGGTACATTTTAATGTACAAAAGTTGTACATTACCCTGAACATACAAAATCTGCTCTCTCTCTTTGTATATTATTATAGAAGTATAGATACACATTGGTATCCCAAAATTAGAATAAGAGATGAAATAAAAATACAAAAATAAAAAAGGATTTTAAGTAAACAATTTTTTAAAATTATTTTAAGCACCTAAAATAATATTCAAATTAATATTACGTTACTTAATAATTGTGTGCACGGCCGCCATCTTGGATTTTTCTTTGAATAATATTCAAAGTAATATTACAATATTTATTAATTAAAGTTAATTTTTTAAAAGAAAAAAGCGTGCCGGAGAATGGCTAGGTTCGAACCACTATCTTCAGAACAGAAGCTCACCGCGATAGCACCACGCTAACGATCGTTGAAAACTTCGGCACAAAAAGCGGTAGAGGACAGTAGCGGTAACAATGGAGATTGTTAGGATTAAGCCCCTAACTTTATTTCTACTGATTAGATATACATAATATATAGCCTATGTCCATCTGGAATAATGTACATTTCAAACAGTGAAAGAATTTTTCAAATAGGTGCAGTGGTTCTGGAGATTACCCTCCACGTACAAAATCCGCTCTCTCTTTATATATAAGTATAGATTTCCTCTTACTCGTTTAATTTAATGTACATGAGCTCGTCTGGATAGATGAAAGTGTTTAAGAAACAAGCTAAATGGATGAATTAGGAATAGGATGATTTTGAGATGTTTTTGACATTGGGGACATAGAACTTTTGAAATGTTGTAATGAACAGGAGTCAAAATCTTTAGATAAAATGGATGAATTAGGAATGGGGGGATACTAGAGGTATTAAGAAAACGATTAGAAACATGATGATATTGAAATAAGAGATTTCTTGTCGCGATATTTTCGTTTTTTACGTATCATAAACAAACTACGAGAAGCGATAGAACTTTTCAAGCCGGTAGTGCGATTTAGTTAAAAGATTCACCGTAGAGAGAATTTTTTAATACTTAAGCATTATCCCTTCAACAAAAATGCATAATGCTGGCGAGTACTTGAAGAATTTGAGCCAATTAATTATCTACATCTCGTAATACAACGGCACATGAAATTGTGAAGTATTTTGTTTCTACAGTGACAATGCAAGGAAGTAGACATGAAAGCAGAGTTGTACCAGAAGCTATGAGAATACGGTACTTGTCCGTTAGCTGGGTACCAGACAAAAACCACCAAGCCTAAAAGTTGGCGCAGTTACCCTTAAGCCTAAATGTTCACGCGAATTTATTTTAGAGTCTTACTTAATTGAATTTATGTGGCGACGTTTACATGGCAAGACAAATTTATTTTCAGCAATTGTAATCGAACTTTACAATTTCATGCCTGCTGTGTAAATTGATCTGTTTTAGTTCATAATTATTTTTATATGTTTCAATTTATTAGTGTGAATTAAATGTATTAAAAATAAAAATCCACCGGGGTCAAATATTTTTTTCGCGTCAGCATTTAAGCTTGGTGATAACTGTGCCAACTTTTAAGCTTCATGGTTTTTGTCTGGTACTCAGCTAACGGAAAAGTACAGGAATAAAGTAAATGTCTAGTTTTTAAAATCTGTTCAAAGAGATACCAACAAACATACGATGGTAACCGAGTTACAGCACTTAAATACTCTAACTGATTCGTAAACCTCCATCTTGTTATTCAATCTCGCCAAAATATACGCCACGCAATACCTTTGTTGCTGTTTCAACGTAAATTTTCAAAACATGGATGTTATTCTGAAATATTTATGCATTTTAATTTGCCCAAAATTTATTTTTGAAAACTTCACCAAACCAGGCCAAGGGGTATCTGCTTATTTACAGTTAACTTTAGATTCTAAAAACATACATATAAATGATTTATTTGCCTTTTGCGATAAAGGGTAAAAGCTGTTTTCATCCAAATATATAATTTTCTGGTATTGTACATTAATGGCATTTCAGAAAAAAGCAAATAACCAAGAAAAATTTTCAATACAAAAGAAAACGTTAAAAATATTAATCAGAATATAGGTTTAGATACAGTTTCAGTACTTCTGGTATCGAAAGCGCTTTTATTCCATCTGGAAGTTGCCAGTTGTCATGAAGAAGTTTCCTTATTTTCAATCTGCATGCATGCTTCAATTTTACAGGCAAAAATATTCGTGATTCCAGCTCTAGCAAAACATTCGAGGCAACCCATGTGGTTGCCTCCTGAGCGTTTGAGAATCCTGCGAATCTGCAATTGTTTTTCTGGAAAATTAAGCGCTTTTCTAGCTGAGGACAGGCTCTAACAATTAGTTTTCCACAACAAACCAATCGGGTGAACCTTGGATCATCACAATGTAAACTTAATTTCCCGGAGTATAATTCCTTAATTTCTAATATCAGTCGAATGACATATAAAAGTGTTTTCAAAATGTTACCCATGCAGATGATTGAATACAGAGTTAATTCTGTGTCTGTCGTTAATGCTCCATACCGTAAAAGGACATGAAGCAAATCAGGGGACCCTGAAGCAATAGATATTTCACATGGATGCTGCAATACAGATCCGAAGTTGATAAGCATATCAGATATCCTCCTTCCACCAATAGTAAAATGTTTCTCGTTGGCATGTTTCAAAAAGTACTCAGCAAATTTCGCACAATTTTCAAACCTCAAAGTTTTTGGATAATATTCATCTCTTGGACATAAGAAATATCCGAAATGCGTCTCAGTATTGTAAATATAGCGCAAAAGTTTTATAATGTGTTTGGCCTCGTTGAAGTCTGACCAAAAAGCCCTTTCTGCTATATAGTGCAGCAATTCACGCTCCAGGGGTAGAGATATGTACGGCGCATTATTCGACCATTTTTCATACAGTCGAAATATTCTATGCAACTGTTTCCTGCTTAAATACAGTTGTGGGTTTGTTTGGACAAATGCAGCAATTTTATCAGTATAGCGAGAATACTTCGAAGGACATCTAAAGATTTCTTTAAATTTGGAAAACATTAGAGAATTCAGTTTATATAATATTCAGTTTTATAATTCAACAACTTATTATGGAGCAAAATTAAAGGTATCCAAGCTTAAAACTGTCTGAAATGTTTGTAATATCATAAATGTTTGTTTCTAAAATTACTGATGCCACTCACAAATTCTATATTAGAAATCCTTTCAATCTCTTTTAGAGAAATCATTGCCTAATACAGAATCGTGTTTCTTGTTTAAAACTCAATTGAGCTATTTTACCTGGAAGTTAGACAGCTTTCCTCTTGCTGAACTTAAAAAAATTGAAATATTTATAAACCAGGGTGTTATACCTTCAGTTAGCCTAAAGGAGTACATCGACCGTAGCCTGACAACAACTATAGTAAAGTGTAGCCAGGAAATTAAAAGGGAAATATTACCCTACATTTACTGAAATAGTTGTTAATCATGGATATTATTATCAAGGCAACATTGCAAACAAAATATTCTCAATGATTTCTTTGTGTATGATGTTTTTTTCCTCCCTTATGATTCCGAACTTAATATTCTCTTTAATATTCAGAGCTAATCCTAAGCCATCTTTAATTAACACAGTATTATGATGGAATATTTTTGCACTTTCTAATTATGAACTCAATGTCTAAAAGATAATGAAAATATAAAAAAAAATGTCCAAGTAAAATTTACCATTTGGTGTAAATTTCAATAATTTTTTAAAATTTATATGTAAATGTATGGATTGAGAAGAAACTAGCCACTATAGAACCCTCATAACATGGTTCATGATTTTATTTTCTCCTTCGACATATGTGCAGAAACACTTATGTTGAAAGTTAATTGTTACTACAGATTAGGGGCACCTGATGTAAAAGCGTTTCGTTACATATGCTTCCACCCAAAAAATGTATTATACTCTGTTAGTTCATGTGCATGTTTGTATCGTCTAAAAACACGGAATTGGATTATTAGTTTCACTTCTATGACGTTGGAGGAGAATAAAATTAACCCTCGAAGTGATATCGTAAACGTAAGGTTCCTTCGTTTACATCATAATCCTGTAAAGCAGTTTTATGCAACGCTATTGATGCAACAACGGGAAAAACGGCATAACATGGATGGTATCCCTACTCTCTTTACACCTAGAGATCAGTAGGTTACCATTTCCAATGGCACAGTTGTTTTTGAATGTGTTTCCATGAATTTAACCCACTCAAAGTCAATTTGTGAGTCGTCCTCCCTAATAATATCATCTACTAAGATCCTGGACTCTGTTTTGTCAGCCTATCAGGTTGCGCTACTCATTTTGCTCTCGACCAGTTGTTAAGATTGATCTTTTTTAACCTCTGTAATACAAATTCATCATCTTGCTTCCTTTTTCGGCCTGTTTTCAAGCACGGGTTGCTTGATAGTTCTTTCCCATCCTGGGTTTAACATCTTTGCTGCTCACGGTTCTCTGTGGGTCGTCTTCGACTTTTAAGAGTTTTATCTTTATATTTTGATTCTTATTTTCCTTATATTGGAACATTTTATTTTAACAAGTGTTGCTAATTTAATTTTTATGTGTTAACTTTAACTTACTCAATTCTAATGTTTTTATTTTTATTTTCGTATTATTTGTTGTCTTTAATTAATTTTGTGACTTAACTTTACCTTTTTTTTAAAAACTTAATACATTTCTTCTTGGACCATGCGAGAAAAGCTTCAGTGCTTCCCATATCCACACCGAGGGTAAAGGGCTTCTTAGCCCTATTAGGAACCTCACGAAAACTTTATGTCCATGTCCATGTGTAATTCATTCTTTGCCCAACGTTTCCGATTTTACATTTGGCATGCTGCGTGCCTTTTAATAGAACTATAACTTGCTACCCATTCAAACAGTAAGAGCATGTTCACATAGAATCCGTCAGCGTGAGCGTTACCAGTATTGAAATATATTTAACCAATTACAAACCTTCAAACGATTAGTCACGAAATTGTTAAGGCCTGTGATTGATTTAAAATTTGTCAATACGAGTGACGCTGATGGATTCTATGTGAACAGGCCCTTAGGGCTTGTTCACATAGGGGTCCGTTGCGTTGCGTTAAGGAAAAGATGGCGTTGAGACGAAAATAAACCAATTATAGGCGTTCAAAATTTCATTGCTAATCATTTGGATGCATATGATTGGTTTATTTTCGTCTCAACGTCATCTTTTCCTTAACGCAACGCAACGGACTCCTATGTGAACAGGCCCTAAGAGCGTTTCATTAAGATAGCTAACTGTTGCCATAGTACTACAAATTAAGCAGACTGAAGAGTTTAGTTGATTTTAAAACCAGAATTGTCGTTGAAGTTTACCCGAAAAGGTCACCAGACAGTTTCAGTGCGTAGTAGCCGTACATGCATAGCGTGACTACGCACTGAAACATGTAGAGAGAGAACAAAATCCTTTGGAGAGAGAACAAACACTTAATTTTTAGTGTTGAACAAAGATACTTATAGATTATACAGAAATCCATACTTTTTCCCGTTCAATATTGAAAGTTTAAATGCATACTCTTTAATGCGACTTCTTGTTTTTCCACTAATGGAGTAATGTTTTAGAGAGTAGTTTTGGTTAGCAACAGTTAATTATTTTACATATTTTAGAGTCCTATGTCAGAAATTCTGGAACATGAGATTTTCACATATATACTTTAAAGGATGATCTGCAAAAAAAACCAATAACTACACAGCGGAAACTTGAAATATCGCCAAATGTTAGACAAACGGATTTGAAAACACATGGTTGTAACAAAACGATTGATTAAAGTTATTATTTCTAATAGGCTGCGATGAAACCTTAATAATTTTATATGTGTTGCGAAATGCTGGAGAATAGTATATGATCCAATTAATTTTGACGAGATGCTATTTATATATTAACGTCTTTGGTGTGGTTACATAAAAGCGGTGATTTCCAGACATTTACTCTAATAAAGGAGAAATATAGTGAAGATATAAATATTCATGAAGGAAAGAAAACACATTTCGATTATCTTGAGCAATATTTCTTCTTAAGTTCATTACTGAGGGCCAATTTTCTTGAATAGGATGAATGTTACATAAGTATAAATTTTTGCAAAACGTTTATTTGAATGTTTTATTGCAATCGGTCTATTTTTTCAGTTCCATAAAGCTTTAACAATCAGTGGAGGCTGAATGTTAAATCACATGTTGTCAAATAAAAATCAGATATACTTACAATATCTATCATACGTTTATAGTATGGCACCTTAATATTTGATTTGAGAAGTTTTCTGATTATGATTACATATAAGAAAAGTTGGAACAGCTTCGATATAGGTCCCCATTATCTATATTTTGTATCGGCGACTTTTTTTTATCGCCTAGCCAAACATCGCACCGTTAATATCGTATGAATTACATAGAAATTTAATTTTGTAAAATATAAATTAAAATATAATACAATAAGGAAAATAGCTTAGAATTTGTAGATCCAGAAATTATAGATAAATCTACACGGAAAGCCATGGTTAAATCAAAATAAAAATTAAAGAACAAAAAAGCGGTACAACCTAGTTTGCGCCACGCGACTGTGGCACGGTTGATGAAACGAATTCTGTGTATACAAAATTACCAATATACGAATTCCACTATACCAAAACTGTTCCAACTGGGTACGAAGTTGAAAATGGCGTATACCATCGTGTTACAATCTGGAAAATGGTTTATTTCAGTTTAAAAAACACGTGACTGTGGCAGAGTTGCCGAAACGAATTCTGGGATACCATATGTGCCAAATGTAAAATGTAAAAAGTCGCCAATACAAAATATCGTCAATGGGGTCCTATATCGAAGCTGTACCAAAGAGGGAAATGTTTAATTTATTGTCATCAAAAGGGACCGATTTTGTTTTTTATTTACGTCACTTATCAAATAATGATCGACGGATGGGGGACGTTGGCAGCTCAAATAAACCACAGCTCACGCCTCTGAAGTTTACTACACAATATTGTCAAAGCATTCTAAACTCCTCGTCACGCATTGGGTCTATTATTAAAAGTCGTAACGGTGTTGGGAACGGTGGACATTAAAATTTACTTTTTTTACTTTTCATCATAGAGATACGAAATTTTGTACATATACACATTTCACTATAAATAAATAGAATACCTTAAAAGAAATTTCCAATCTTATTATAATTTTAAGATTTAAAAAAAATTAAATTTATAAACAAAATTTTAAAATGCTCCTTGCTACTTAATTTTTGAGATATTTCCTCGATTTTGCATTTTAATCTCTTTAAACTGTATAACAAACAAATCTGGGTATCAATTATTTAATCCCTTGAATAGTTAATTTTTGAGAGAATCTTTTCTGAATTCCGTCCCGATTTTCCTCAAAATTTTGCCTTTTAAAATGTTATAAATCAAATTTAACGACCTTAATGAAGTCGAATTGTAAAATGCATACCCAATTGTTTTGTAAACTACATCAGGATTATTCCTTATCAATTTCATGAATTTTGAATAAGAATTAAGTAGCATGGAGCATTTGAAAAATATAGAAACCTTGAAAAATCTGTTTTGAGAAAAATAGATTTAAAATTTATTACTACACTTACCCATTATAAATTACTTTGTAGAAGCTTCATAAATGATTTATTACTTGAAAAAAATTATCTTTGTACTAATAATCTACAGAAATATATATATTTTTACAATAACACATTCAGTATTACAATGACGAGATTTGCTCAAATAAAGGTCCACCGTTCCCTTAAGTATTAAAAAATTCCTCAGTCTCTTTCAGCTTCAATCATTGCTTGAAAAGTTTTCTAATGCGACAACAAACAATCGAACATGAATAGTTTAATAGCGCCAATCATAAATAGGACTTTTATTCTAAATTTAAAAAATGACAGTATCACTTTACCTCAATCATTGCTTGACAGCAATTCTAATTATGGTATTAAATAAGTAAATGTTGGATATTGACCTTTATATTGGGAAGAAAGAGTTTCCAGGTTGAGCTCTTTGGTCAAACCAGCTGTGTCTGATGCATGAGATGAAAATATTTGAGAAATCTTTGCAAATTCATCGTCATTACAACCTGAAGTGAAACTACATTTTTCTTAGAGATAAAAAAAATAGTCGTCAACCCGTGTACTTTTTTAGTACCCAAATATTAAAAAAATAACTATAGTGCAAGAAACAAATAATTTAAACGAATCTAAAAGCGTTCAATTTTAGCTATGACAGTTCTTTCTTTGAAAAGTCAAATGCTACTTATTTTTATTAAAAAAACCAACTGTTTGGCTTGCAGACACAGATAAATTGTCCTGATGCCTAAATTAAGGGTGAATTATTAATAGAATGCTCAGAAAAAGGTCTCCAAGGTATAACTGCACTCTTTTTCAATATTCTCTGTGATCCGTTCATTTTTTTTTCTCTGTTTAAGAACGTAGAAAATATGAAAAGTGGGGATGGACAGATAAATATTTCATTAGAGAAAAACAACTTTTCAGGAAACCAAGGTGTTAAATAAGCTTAATTTGAGTGTCTTGTCATGATAATTATACATAAAAATAGAATAAAACATAAAACATATACATAAAACATTTTACATAAAAATAGAACTAGTTAGTTGTCAACAATTGTAGTCTACAGTAGTCAATTTAAGAATATCTAACTACCTTAAAACCAATTCTTAACCTTTTTACTTAAAATTAAAGAATTTGAAAATACTCAGGGTAAAACTTAATAATCTCACCTAATCAGTTTGAGGTTGCTGCAAATTAAAGAAATTTTTTGAGATTTTCTTTAATCTTTCGTATAATGTAAAGTGAAGCTTTTTTTTAACCACACGGAAAAAGAATTAAAACTTCATAATAAACTCCTTAAATGAAAATAGATGTTAAGAATTATTTATATTTTTGTAATGGAAATTTCAGTAATGATAAACTTTCTATTAAAGATTGATTGTTTTTCATAACTTAAATAATAATTATTTTTGTTTAAAAACTTGAATAATAACTACCTAGAGACTATTAATGAATGTAATTTTTTGTCCAAGCTATATCCGGATGTTTTAGTTTTTAAATAAGAAGAAACTTCTTTTAGCTCAAAATTTCTGTGAGAAAAATAAATGCTTTTCAACAAGACCGTAGTTTTCTGGATATTAAGAGTCGTAAATATTTTCTTTCTGTAAACTAACAGATCATTTACGAAGGTCGACTTTCTATTTCAGTGGGAAATGTTCCAAAAACGCTTATAAAAACTTTTTCGGTTGCGTATAATCGTATTCATTCACATACTAGAATTACTCTTAAAAAGAGGCAAGGTGATGAAGGGATTAAAGATTTATTCAGCACTGTCGGAAACGTTGGTGTTTTGTTTCTCAAGTAAACCGGGCCAAAAAGTGACCTTAAAATATACAATTGCTTGCTATATTGCTGGTTTTTTATAAACTGTCTTTATTAAATTTTATTTTTTGGTTCAAAACTTCAGAAATGAATGTAAAATGCTAAAATAAGTAAGGTAAAAATGATGGAAGTCCGTAATATTGCTTAACGATCTAATTATAGCATTTATCAAATTTGTGTCATGCGCAGAGCTGTATATTTCTGATGTCAATAATGCTGTAAATGGTAAGAATTCAAAAAATTGTTCTCATACACTACTTCTTCTAAATTTATAAATCCACTTCGGCTTCTTTTTCTTTTATATGTAATGGAAAATTGAGAAAATGGAAACTTTTTTTAACATGTGACTGTTCCTGAGAAAACAAATGTATCATTTAGCTTGCAGATTTTGTGTATTCAGTGGAAATTTAATTGCTTGAGTTTGTGTATTCAGTTCGTGTATTCAATTGCTAATGTTTGAAACTCAATAGGGAGCCTTTTGTTGCAATCGTTCAACCAAATACCGGATATATCCAGTCACGTTTCTTCTAAGGCAAAATCGTTATTAATGAACTAGCTCTAAAATTACCTACAAATGTTGAACAGAAATTAACATCAGGAGTTGAGATGACCATGGAAGACATAGCTTCTCCCCGTCATGTAACATCTATACCATTTTGTCCATAATTAGAGTCTCGTTAACCCCATACTTTCGAATGACTTCTAGGAAGAAACTTCTTACATTACTTTACTGGTGCAGCTGCTAACTGTTGAAAACCACTGACATCCTTTAGATTCCATTCCAACAGGAATTAATCAATGGTAGGGCTATATTTACCTGAATTCACATATCACTAAAATTGTCGAGAACACAGTACCATATCAATTACAATATCAATAAATACAGTACCATATCAATAATGCAGTGGCATCGAAGCCACTGCTTTACGGCAACCAGTAATGTTGAACCGAATAGTTAAGTGTTTCTCGTTTTGTCTATTGCTTCCAGATTTATTATATTAAAAACATATTTACAAAATATTTTTCTACTTTAAATGCTTATATGGCACATACACTTAAAAAGTAAAAAATCGAAGAACATACAAACTGTTTGAAAATATAACAAATTAGGCTGAGTTTAAAACAACTTATTCATTTTCATTGACGGTTATTGTTAGTCGTTTATAAAATTGATGTGATAGGAGTGAATACAGGGGCGCGAAAAGTCAGAAAACAGGTCTTTATATTTAAGGTCATTGTCGACCTCACACTCTTTGGTTTGATTGTTCAGGACGTTCACGGTAGTAGATTTAGCACCACACGAGTAAATATTCACATCATAAAGTTCACAACCACACCAGTGAATATCCAAAAGTTTTGATTTTCTCTAACAAGCACAATCACAACACTCAACTATCAACATAACTTATTTACATTAATATTTACAGTTAACTAACTACTTCAGTCGTCTCCCTATGACTGCTATCAAAGAAAAACCTAGTGCGTTTTCAGAGTCGCACTTCCACGCATGCTATCTGGTCTTACCAGCTCCCTCGAGCCAATACCATCAGACTGCCCGAAAAACACCCCAAGCCTTGCTCGCGTGGGCAACAAGCATCATCTAACATCCCCTGCTTTCTGCACGGGGCATCGTCTTAACTCAAACTCTCTCGAATCCCTTATCGAGACGGGTCATTCCCTACTCCCCCTGCCTTCTTGAGAGGAAAGTAGCATGGGCAAGACAAAGGGGTTGGCACGACTGTCATAATGATGAAACTGAGTTGACAGATTACTTTCAAATTAATGTAGAACACAAGCAATTTTAAATTGTCTAACAATTGAACCTCGTATTATTTAGCAACGTGCCACTCTGGTCCCATATCGTGTAAATATGCTCCCTCCCCTCACACACAAAATATAAGGCATACTTATAAGGTATACATAAGATTCGATTCACATGAATCGAACTTTTGAGTATGCATGGTATAAATACCATGCAGCTTGATTAAAAAGGTTGAAAAAGGTTGTTAAAGTTGATAGATAAGCGAGAGGGAGCTACGAGGTAAGCAGCTCCAGGTGTTACCCGGCGCTTGTGCTTAGCAGGCCCAAAGTTTACGTGGCTGAACTGCTGGTTTGAGAGTATTGCAAAGTGTATTTTTATTGATTGCTAATATATATTCCGTACAAGTAGTACGTATGCTTATTACTGTAAAAGCAAATTCTATATGTGCAACGAATTCAATAAACATTGTTTCATGTATAAACTATGTTTGTATCAAATTCATTTAGAGTGCCACTTCAAATTATATACACCCAAGTCTGGGTAGAAGTGAGCTATACTCTACATACTCATAGAAAAAATACTTCTGAAATATTTTTCTTCGCGAATGCTTTAATGCTCACATAGAAAATCCACCTACACGCAAAAGGGAAAGACGTACAATATCATTATTTTCTGGTAAAAGGCATTATAAAGGAACAAGGGTAAACAATATGGTATATTTGCGTCATTTTGTTTTCTATAGTAACTATTTCTGAGATAACCTTTCTGCAAAAAAAAGACACAGCGAGCACTATGCGACTGAAAGAATTGGGAAAAATTAATTAATTTATGGCCAAGAAGCTAGCATAGTGAGATTACTTCCCTTTCTTAAGAAACCTGGTGTAATTGTTTGCCATTAGTTATTAAAGTTATCTACTTTTCTGCAACTATTTTTATTAACATTAAGAAATGTTTAAATCATTAGCATTTGACATGTTTTAAAATCACATAAAACTTGTTAAGCCTTGCATGAGCGTGATCTAAGTTACTTTAAATATGAGTGACCTCATTATAATATGGTCATTACTCATAGTCAACGGTATTGGTAAATTTTCTGACACCTTTTGTTCTTAGATCAATAATTTATCATCTCCTAAAACATTTGCCGTTAATTTAGATCATGGATAGCTTTATGATCAACATTAATGATCGTGCAATGGTTATTTTGTTTACGCATGTCTAATAAAGAATTTAAATGTTCTTCAAGAATAAATGACGACGATGACCGTAAATAGGTTTTAGAATGGTTCATGCGCATTTCCAACTTGGAGAAGAGCCAAAGACGCCGTGAAGACAGTAGAGAAAAATACGTAGGAAAGATAAAACTGTCAAAATGGGGAAGAAGTTCAGTCACTTATTTTCTGTCAAATAAATAAAAGATGTATTTTAGCAGTGCAAATTTGAAGATTTTTAATTCAAAGAAAGTTTTAGCCGATGATTCTTACGTTCTACGTTTTATACACTCAGTAATATATTACACATAAAAGCTGTTGGCCGTATCAGCAATATGTAGAGCAAAAGGAAGCGGGACACAATTATGAAGTTTGTAAAAGATGATGGATGTCCCTTATTTAACGTCGTATCAATAGATTTAAATAATTTTAGCTATTTGCCGTTTCCGAGTCACTGTGAGAAAGAAAAATAAAGACAATCAAAAGATTCGGGGGGATAAATTTAGTTGAAAAAACTTACAAAAATGAAGATCAGCAAGAAAAGCAAAATGGAAAAAAGAGTCATAAACTGTGCATTTTTCTTTATTCCAAAGACTTAATGTTAAGTTAAGGAGAATACATATTAGAAATGATATATTGAGGTCTATTTATTTTTAAAAATAAACAAAAACGTTTTGCATTCGTCTGTTGGTAAACTTGACACTGTATAACATATAAATGATATATATTAGAAATGATATATTGAGGTCTATCTATTTTTAGAAATAAACAAAAACGTTTTGAATTCGTCTGTTGGTAAACTTGACACTATAACATATAAATCCAATGAAATTTAAATATTTTTGAAAGTAATGGGAAGTGTGGCTCTTTAGAATCTGTAAGTCCCTGTTAAATGCGTGTTCCACAAGTTTCAGTAATTTATGTCCCGGATGATGATCGCGATATGCTTTACAGAAATAGAACAAAATTTTAAAAACAGTCTGAAATTCGAGAGCCTCTAGCATTAAATTTCATAGCAGAAGGTCTGAATAATTTCTGAATCTAATTTATTTTAATCCGCTATAAAAAAAAGAGCAAATTCCTCTCTTAATAATCGGTTTGACTCATTAAGGCCTTTCAGGGAGTGTGAGTAGAAAAACATGAGAAGATTACGTAAATTAAAAGCCAGTCCGATCCCCAAAAGAAAAGGGAAAAAGAGATTTATCTTTATTTAAAAAACTCTTTCTTATGCATGTAAGATAAAAATAAAGAAATTACTTAGTGAATAAAATGACTTTTTCCATTAGTAAAATTTACCTTTTTCGTTTAACTCACTTGTATCTCGACTTAAAAATATTTTGGTCTTAAGTCTGTTGACCATTGATGATTAGATTACTGTTATTGACATTTCTGTTAATTTTGATAAAATCGGTACCGGGTTTATTTTGTATTTAGGTAGCACTTTCGATTGAAATCTAACAGTTGTTATAAGCTACACTGTAAAAATAAAATGCTGTTTTAGGTATATTACTAAAATGGAGGTGCATATAAAAGGGTACGAAATCATGTTTAAAATACTAAAGTGGGATACAAAACAGGTAAATTCACTAACCCAAAACATAACACCCTATAACAGGTAGCGTAGGGTCAGCTATTTTATTAATATAACTTTATATCTTAGTAGACTGTATAAGAATCCATTAACAAAAATATTTAATGTTCTTGTTTAAGTGCAACTAATCAATCTTCTTACATCTTTTAATAAAAGTAATACTGGAATGGCTTACCTTTAACATCATCTGAACAATACTTGAATAATAAGTCAACACTAAAAAATTTAGTTCCATGCATGTATTCTTAAAAGGCATTTAATAATTGACTTCATTTTAACACATAACTGTTGAATTCATGACAAACTGAATAACCCTTCAGAATAAGGTTTTACAAAATGAATAATTGACTCCAAAATGTCAACAGTTTTAACAATAATCTGCACAGAATCTTTAACAAAAAAGAAAAAAAGACAGAATTGGATCCAATATAGCGATTTTTGAATTTTTACATGACATTGCTTAGAACAGAATAAACACCACAACAGATTAAATAATTCTTAGCCATTTTCTTGCCATTACTATGAATCGAATGTGCAACAACAGAATAAAAAACATTTTAGCTTGAAGTGTAAAAAAAAGTTACATAGTGATGCCATCTATTGACCAGAAACACAATTAGAATACAAATTACAAACAATATGATGAATAAAATGAAGCAATAATTATAATGAATTATTTGCAAATAAAAATAAAAATAGTAAGTCTTTTATGAAGACTGAACAGGTAGCTTTCCTCATCCGAAAGAGCATTTCATTTTTACAATGTAGAACTTTCAAATAAAGTGAGGTAAATTAACTTTTGCATTTTGAAATAATGCACATCTGAAGGGTTTGAGGAGCGGCCTTTAGCTATGCATTAAAAAGCTAATCGTGCCATTAAAAAAACCGAACTTTTTTTATCTTTGAAATGGTTTAAACTTAATATAATAAAACTTATACACCTTTATCCTATTAGCAGTGTTTAAGGGGAAACTAATTTTCGAACAAGTTTCCTTTTGGAGTACATGGAAAATTTTCCTACATATAAATTATTAATTTAAGGAAAAGGTTAAAAGATTAAATTTCTTTCTAAAGCAACTATCACAAAACTTTTCTTAAGTTATTAAATTACCCTTAACATTGTATAAATACTCTTTATAACCTCTAAATAATTTACAGTTGAAAGCATTCAGTAACTATGATATGAAAAAAAATCGGTGCATTTTTTCATCGAAATAAACCAATATTCTTGAAAAAAAAAAGTTAATAAGGAAAAGTTATTCTTTAAAAAAAAATCAGCATATTTAGTTGCTGTCAATTTGCTATGGTCTGCTCTTAAACAATGGATTAAAAGCGACCGTATCATACACGCGAGCGTCTGACAACAAAATTTAAAAAAAGTACGTGTTCATACATAAGGTTAAGAAGAAAATGAGACTTATGGCTTAGACAATTTTTAATTAAACTCAGATAAAATTTGCAAAAAAATTCGAAAGTCAATATTTAATAAAATACAACTATAAATTTAGCATACCATGTCAATCCCCCCCCCCTCAAAAAAAAAAAGAAGAAGAAAAAGCTATAAAGAAGCAACACCTTAGTAACTGATTATCATTATAAAACTGCTGCCCTTCACAATATCCTTTGAACGTCGCCATAGAAACAGATAATTATGATTGCTTCGGATATTTACATGGTTATTTGACAAGGTTTAGGGACAATGTTTTGGCATTTTTATTAAATAAATAATTTACTAGGAGTATGCCTTTTTTAATTATTTCAAAAATGCTCGGATGTTTTTTAAGATTACAATTTTTTCAATAAAAAATATAGTAATGATTGAAAAACAAAAACGAAAAAAACTGTTCAATAAAATTAATGCATGTTATGAAAATGCATAGACAAATTAAAAGAAATATTTATTTGTTATATCCTGGCAATTTTTTCCTGTCAATGACGATTTTGGTACTACAAGCGTATCAACGGGGTCTGTCTTTAATGCTTTATTAAGAAGACAAGGGACCTTCAATCTCGATATTTAACGTAGGATTACGTTTCTCCATAACGGTCCTCCGGAAAGCAAAATTTCAGATGTCCTGCGTCGCGAGTTATAATTTTGGCAGCGCACCAAACCCAGTCTGTATCGCTTGGGCAAGCAGTAAACAGTTAAACAGAAATGTACAAAAATGCCTATATATATATATATATATATATACATAACAAATACGTACATACATACATACAAAAGAGGTAGGCAATAATATGTAATCCTACGTTAATAACACGCGATAGTTTCGTTAGAAGAGACTACCTGAAATTTCTTTTAGTTTTTACCTCTGTATACAAAATAATAATAATTACGATTCTTTTTTACTACACTAAAAACCCTTAAAATTAAAAAAAGAGGATTTTTTGGCAGACTAATGCCTGATTTTCAAATTTTTTTTCAAAAGATTCAAAAACATATTTCAAAAGGTTCTATGCGCATTCCATATTAATTAAAAGCATTATTTTTTAAATATGTTTGCTATATATATATATATATATATATATATATATATATATATATATATATATATATATATATATATATACACATATATATATATATACATACATATATATATATATATATATATATATATATATATATATATATATATATATATATATATATATATATATATATATATATATATATATATATATATATTTATATATATATATATATATATAAACATATATATATATATATATATATATATATATATATATATATATATAAGATATAGTTAAAACAATAATGATACACCAAGATAAGCTAAAAAGGATAGTGAAGTTTTGAAGCAAAAAGGAAATTTTTGAAACAAAAACGGAAATTGATGTATTTAAAAAGACGTGAGGGGGATTAAGACCCCTCTATCCTGGTTAAAAGATCTTTTTACATAGCTAAAACTTTCCCAGCATTCGTCATACATCAATTAGAAAATTTAAAACTTTTCAAAAGGGTTTAAGACAATAAATAGAAAAAGTTAGACATAAATGTAGAAGTTATATACTATAATAAAATAAAGTGACATAATGTCATAAGATGATCTCTATATTTATATAGAGATCTCTATATTTTTATTATAGTATATAACTTCTACATTTATGTCTAACTTTTTCTATTTATTGTCTTAAACCCTTTTGAAAAGTTATAAATTTTCTAATTGATGTATGACGAATTTTCTAATTGATGTATGGGAAAGTTTTAGCTATGTAAAAAGATCTTTTAACCAGGATAGAGGGGTCTTAATCCCCCTCACGTCTTTTTAAATACATCAATTTCCGTTTTTGTTTCAAAAATTTCCTTTTTGCTTCAAAACTTCACTATCCTTTTAGCTTATCTTGGTGTATCATTATTGTTTTAATTATATCTTATATAGTATTGTCTAATAATTGCAGCTTAGCGCATATTGACAATATACATATTAATGCCTATATTTATAATGTATTGGTTTTGGTGCAACACATGCTTTAAATATTTTAGTTATATATATATATATATATATATATATATATATATATATATATATAAACATAATTATTGGACTTGATGTATCCAATTGATAGCGTCGGCTTTCGATGTTGAAGATGCTCGGATCGAATCCCGTCAAGCGTCATTAAATATCTTTGTGTCTAGGACGGATACGGGCAAGTTAAATCCATAGACAGAAAAGTCCCTTTATGAGGACAGAGAGGGTGGGAGAGGGTATGATCCCCCCAGATGTCATCCCTGGGAGTGCTCAGACAAAATTGAGGAGGCAACTGGGCTACTCATCCTTGTGGTGTCATTATAAAAACCGGAACCGAAACCCTCATCCCGCTAGCCTATATGGACCGGGTCTGGAATACGTTTCCAACCTGGGGTCATTAGAAACAACAACAACATCAAAAATAATTATGCATTACATTTTTTTTATATGAAACTAAAGTCTTAGAAAAAAAATTATTCTTCATTTTACTTCATTTTGTGTTTTTGCATGCTATTCCTTTATTTGCCGGTGTATAAATCTGCACGTCAGAGGTAAACCATCATAAGTGAATTTTCTTCCTTTCCGATGGTTTTACTCTAAATGACTCGTTTTGGATGGAGCTTCTTAGAGGAAAACTGTCCTATATACAAAACAAGATGGTCAGCAAAATGTAGACTTAGAAGCTATCGCATATGTAAGTCGTGGGGAGAGGTAAACCATTACGGACATTTCCTGAAAAATGGGAAAATTCACTTATGATGGTTTATCTC
>OU015491.1:35403809-35448809 GCA_907164885.2 Dolomedes plantarius
GTGAAAGTTAAAGAAGCCGCTTAAGATATGGCAATTGCGGCATACACGGTTTGTATAAATACCAAGCAGCTAGATGGAAGGAGGGATGAAGTGAGAGGAAGTGAAAGGAGGAGTAGAGCTGACGAAACTAAGTATCGAGACGGAAGGAAATAGTGAGTCTAGAACCTGGTTTGATTATAGTTGAGTAATGCGAATTGCCGTTTGAGGCGTTTAGCTAGGTTGCTTCAAACCTACGCGAGTTCTTATTAGAAGAAGGTTATTTTGTGGTCGGAAGCCAAAGTCTACTGAGCAGCAGCGCTGATTTTATTTTCAAGTATTGTGAGTATTTCAAACTGTATTTCTTTGCTGCGTGTATATACTGAAATAATATGCCTTGCATAAATGTTTATATAGCTCGTACTAGTAATAGTCAGCATTTATGTTGAAAAGCAAGCTTATGTGTCAAGTTTAAATAAACATTTTTATTACTTTCGAATTGTGTTTGAATCTAATTCAAGTAGAGTGCCCCTTAGAAAATTCTCTATGTATATTAATAAAGGACTACAACAATTAAAACCAATGGATCCAAATGAAGAAAGAGTCACAAGTGTAGATCGTCGTATTCAGGAAAATATGGCTTGCTACCAGACAATATATAAGGAAAAGAAGACACAAACTGTCCAAACTACCTTGGACAACATTGTTAAAAACCTTGTAACGTATCTTCTGGCCTCAAATTCTGAACCAATAGATTGTACTAACATAATAATAAGTGATAACAAAGAATTATTTACATTTTATAAATACAATGTATTTAAAATTTCGTATGTATGTATGAAAGTTATATATATATATATATATATATATATATATATATATATATATATGTGTGTGTGTGTGTGTGTGTGTGCGTGTGTGTGTGTGTGTGTACATATACAAAAAATAAATTGTTTGAAACTCGACTTACGACCAACTCAACTTACGACCAATGTATTGTCCCTGTCTTGGTCGTAAGTCGAGGAATATATGTATGTTCTAAAGGAAAAATCCTAGAAACGAGATAATCAAGTTAGAAAGTAGGATCGCTAAATGAGTCTCATGGAGACATATTTGTAAGGTATACATAAGATTCAATTCACAAGAATCGAACTTTTGAGTGAATAAATTAAAGAAGCTGCTTGAGATATGCTAATTTCGGCATACGCGCTTGGTATAAATACCATGCAGCTTCTTTAATTTATTCACTCAAAAGTTCGATTCTTGAGAATCGAATCTTATTTATACCTTACATATTGCAGGCAATTTTAGATATATCTTTCTAAGAAGGAAAATAGTAACAAAAAATATATTACGAGATAAACGGACTTTTAACTAAAGATTTACAAATGCACAACAAGGTGTACAGATACAGTGTGACATTTAAATTTGTGATGTGACAGTGCAATCTTAATAAAAACAAACGGTTTCTTTTCTTAGGACTAAAGTGATATTGTTACCACTAGGACAAATTTGCATTCTTGTTTTTGTCAATTTAGCCAAAATTTCTAATAAAACAAGTTGGGGAAACAAAAAATATGGATTTTAATCAATTAACGAATTGGTGCGTAAATAAAACCAAGGATTTTTTTTTTGGAAAGCTCTTTTTGCTTTATCCCAAGAAAAAAAAGAAAATGTTATTTTAAAGAATACTGTATTCCTGGCCCTTCTAACCGCACTGTTCAACTGAAAAACTCTCAGAAACAAACCTCACTCTCTCTCTTTCAAACAGTTTCTACGATTTTGCTGCATATCGGATTTCAGCAAAATAGTTTTTAAAGCGGGGAATTAAAGCTTGCACCGAATTTGATGTGTTTGAATGGCGAGATACGCACTTTTGTGGTGACTTGTATTTTAGCGATTTCAGGAACTAAATAAGTCTTGCGACTTAAAAAAAAAAATGGATGGCTGCACGTTGGTCAAAACTTTTTTAAAGAGGTACTTTATGGGAAAATGTGTCAAGTACATAATGTCAAGTGCATGTGTCAAGTACATGACGCCAATCAGCATCCAACCGAAAAAGTTCAGAGAGTCCTCCAAGTAAAACTCCTTCGACTCCAATGATCTTGAAATTGACAGACCGACTGTCTCATAAAGTTTTGAAGAGTTACAATTCAAAATTGTTTTATTAACAGATGGTTGGCCATGTTTTCTGACATATTTGTCACTCTCCAGTGGCCATAGGGGTAATGTAGTGATACATCTATCTTGCAAAAGTATAAACTAATAAAAACTTCTCTAAATACGAACTGGTGTTAAATAATCGCAAGAAAAAAATTACACTACAAGTTATACTATGTATTAATATTTTGTCATTTATATATTTTAGATTAATAATTTGTCTTTTATATATTTTAGATTAAATTTTTTTCATTTAAAAAATAGAATTAATTTTTTTTTGTATTTTGCTGTAGAAACCTGAACTCTTGTAAGATTTCAGGTGGGGAGTATGTTAAAATGTTTCCGTCAGGTAGCGGTACTGTGCTTACATGTTTATAGATGACGTTTGGTGGCGCTGCTTAACTATGATAATTTCGAATCTTCCTTACCCCGATACCAGATATATTTAAATATGATACTGGACCATAGGTCCTATTTCGAACAGGCTTAATGCTCGTATTCTTGATACGGTTTTTAATCCTTATAATCCCCTTTTTTGTGTTATTAAAAGTCTTTGTTATGTTTAGCCGTACGTCAATGGGCTTGAGGTGGCCTAATGATAGCCAGTCGGTTTTCGGTTCTGAGGGTGCTCGGATCGAATCCCGACAAGCTCCATTCAACACCTCAGTGTCAATGCCGGTCACTCTACCTCAGTGTATGGGCATGTCAAATCCGTAGACCGGACAGTTCCTCTATTAGGTCAGAGAGGGTGGGAGAGGATACGATCCTCTCATATTCCGCCCCTGGGATTGCTAGGTCAAAATTACGGTGGCACCTGGCTAAATCAGACTATGGCATTTGTGGTGCCAATCTAAACCGGAGCTGCACTCCTCATCCCGCTAGCCTCTATGGACTTTGTGTGGAATAATTTACGACCGGGGGAGGGGAGGGGCATTAGAAACCATAACAACAACAGTCATGCATCAGATTTTGTTTTTGGTTATTATTTGATTTACCACTGAACCACTTTCGATTTTGCCAAAACTATCTTATATGTAACTGGACGTTTATTCGAGAATACCTAGACTAACTTTGAAACCCAAACCATTCTAATGACATGAGTAATTAAAGCTAATTTACAATGGTTAATCAAATATGTCGAGACAAAAAGCATTGCATACTAATTTTTTCTTTTTTTTAACATAGCGAATCTCTAAGGAAATTTCTTCAAGTCGATGGACAAACAGTGTTTGAAATTAGTTTCCAGTACCAGAACTTGTGAATATTTTTATTTCCACATATGTAGCCGTTTGGAATCATCTTTAGGGCCTGTTCACATAGAATCCATCAGCATCAGCGTTAAAGATTCCGTTGGCGCTGATTGGTTAAATGGATCAATGATTGATTTATAATTGGTTAAAAAATTTTACGTTGACGAAGACGGATTCTATGTGAACAGGACCTTAAACTGCAGTTCTAGGTTTAGTGTAAAATATTTCAGTAGTGGTCCCAACTAGCCTCCCCCCCCCCCCGAATAATAGAATGTTTTTGCCTCAAGTCTGCTCTTACAATTTTGAGAAAAATCAGTACTTTGTCCGACTATATTTCCTTAAACCCAGAAGGAGCAGGTGAAGAAGAGCTACAGTATTTGCCTCAGATAAAGGGTTAAAGAGAAAAGGGAGAATTGATCCAACTAATATTACTTTTATCACGTTCTCCAGCTCAGAAAAAACAAATATTCTGTGAGTTCCGATGCTTCAGTTGAGTGTTGCGTGAGGTGTTAATGAATAATCTGTCGTTTTATGCGTTTTGAGGGAAACGTGTATTTTAAATTATAGTACGATTTATTATGCTTCAGATGCTGAAAAGAGCCGTTTTCTGCAATCACGCATGAAGATAAAATGAGAATTACTCCGAGTGAGAAGCGTTTCGGAACATTAAGGCCGTCTGCACATGGAGCAACCAGTTGCGCCGTGTGCGTGGCTTCATTCAATTACATAGGTTACGACTCATCACGGACTGGTTTGTGATTGGAGTCAATTATCAGTTTCTTTTGAGTTGCTCCGTGTGCAGACGGCCTTAGAATTTAAAACAGGTCACTGTGAAAGGAAACTTTAACACGTAAACCAACTAGCTATTTTAAAGAAATTAGCTGTGAGCCAGAGGTAACCTAGTGTCAGCGCGTCGGCTTATGGTACTGAGGGTGCTCGGATCTAATCCCGACATGTGCTGTTAAATACCTACGTGACTAGGCCAGAGGCGGGCACTTTAAATTTGTCGACCGGAAAGTCCTTTGTTGATATCAATGGGTGGGAATGTACGATCCCCAAGATGACGCTCCTGGGAGTGCTCTGTCAAAATTGAGGTGGCACCAGGGGGTGGTGTTGGTTCACCTATAACTAACGTTAGTCAACCTGGTCTCTACCGCCCACTAGTAGGCCATTCAAGCTTTCATGGTAGGCGGTAGGGCTTTTTGTCCATTGTTACAAATTTCGTTCGTTCTCCTTATATCAAATATTCTGATAACAACTTCGTGAGTTTAACATTTTAAAACATGCTTTTGCAATTTACCTTTGCATCCCACCTCTTAATACTTATTGGAGATCATTCATGGGATTCTTCTCGAAGTGTACTCGGGGACGATGGAGCAACGCATGAGTTCCGTAGCCATCCGTAGCTATCTATATATAAACATACATAAAAATAAATTCCAGTGCACATTTTTTACAAATCCTCTCCACTGAAAGATACTTCGCACATGCGCTAAACTGAGTTACCTCGATACTGGTGGGCGGTAAGGAAATTTTACCATCAACAAAGATACTAAAGTGGGCTATGTGTAATAAAAGGTTGAGGACCCCAGACCTATACGCTGCTACCACTGAAAGAAACCAAAAATTCTTGAGGATTTTGTGCGAATGTTTTGACTGAAAAGTTTCCCGCACTGTCAAAAAACAGAAGATAGTAACAAAAAAGCATATTGTGAACTAGCTTTGGAGACTCGAGGTGTTATCTTGGAAGTATTTGCTTTTTTTAAACAGGGCAAAGGTATAAGATTGGTTTCAGACCTTTAAAAAAAGTCAACAATTGCTAGTAATAACCCTTAAAAAATAATTTGTTCACATGAAATTAATCCCTACTTTACAGTCATTTATAAATGCAGAGAAACAAATTTATTTAACATGTACGAGTAACAACACTTATTTATAAATTGAACAAGGACAACAGTCTTGGAACAGTTTGGCTGTTTTATCAATAGTGATAGAGATTCCTTGAATTATATAAATGGATGGCAAAGAAGTGTTTCGGGAAAATGTTGCTCTTTAGTACTCAAGAAAGGAAAAAGAAGAAGGGTGTTGTGTGCAAATAGTGTATACCACTAGTTTAAGTCAAGGGTCTCCAAACTTTTTAGCCTAAGGGCAACACTAACTTCTCCACTAAGTCCCAAAGGCGAAGATCTAGCTAGCTAGCTCATCGTACCAACATACGTACTGTAGTTTTGAATTACGCGCAAATTTTCGTTGCATAAATTTGCCCGTGACTTTTTTTTTCACTCTCGGCACTACTTATCTGTGTGAAAAACATTCTCCAAAATGAAATATAAAAAAAAAATATTTACAGATCCAACATAACTGATGAGCATTTGAAGTCTCTGCTGATAATTTTCAATAGTAAACTTGATTCGCAACTGCAAACATTTGTCAGTAGAAAGTTTCAGCTGCATAAATCTCATTAATCATAATTATAATGTATAATTTCATTATGTAAATTAATTATGTATGTCCATTATTGTAAGTTTTTAGGATATATCTCATATCATTAATTACAATTAAAATGTTCAATTTCATTATGCATGTCAGTTATTGTGTTTCTTAATTGGTCGTTAAGTAAGAACATTTGATTATTATATTGTGTGATTTACTTACATTGTAAATTTTACAATCTAATCAAAATAAAGTGTGGCTGGCCGGATGGGTGGTGCTCACGGGCCGGTGTTGGTCCGAGGGCCCGTGGTTTAAATGATAGTTCTAGTAACTATTTAATGTTATTTTGTTAAGCAAATTAACCTAAAAAAGTAAATATTTTTTACGTTGTCATATCAGTGAAAATTAAACTTTTATAACATTTTGATGTCCCTAGCAATTAAATCCTAGGTATACTACTGATGTGTAATAATATATCAAACAAGTCACAAATTAAAATCTGAAAATTCTAAACGAAAGGAATTTACATGTATTATAGTAACAATGATAAGGTACCTTTATGATAGGAAAAAAATTAAATCATTTCTCTCCACGTTAGTAGCAAATACTAATGAAATTCCCCTCACTGAAGACATATTATATGAAGCCTTATTTCAGTCAACAATTTGAACACCCACCGTAGATCAAAATTATCTACCTGATCCGTGTAAGTGGAGTTTGAAACTGATAAAAAATTTGTCTGCACGGCCTCTGAAATTTTAGAACACCGCATTTAAAGTACAACAGACAATTAAGAACTCCTTTTTCAAGAATTTTGTAAACATTATTTCAAGCACCGATTAAATATTATCAGGTTTTTAATAAAGTCAGTTTCTTCTGATTAACATATTTAAAAAGCTTTACCTATACCCCTGTTGAATGTTAATCCACGCGCACGTTGTTAGGTAATATAAAAGATTCCTCCTTTTTATGTTTCCCTGAGTTACTAATTTGAGGCTTCGAGAAAGAATTCATTAGATGAGATACCCGAGATATTTTTAAACATATATGGATCCAAAACAAATCAGGAAACTCCTAACAATAAGTTTTTGTTCATAGGCGTATAGAAATTACCATATAGTTTAATTAAAAGGAATGCAATTCAGGGAGTAAAAATTACCCATCAGTTGGAATTTTTTACATGCATACATGCCGACATTATTTTATTGACTGAGTATTAGGAAATGTAAACAACCGCATCCCGTGATATTGTCAAGACGAATTTAAAAAGAAATTGTAGCGGATACCTTAGATTGAAAAAGAAATCTGCGATACCAGTTCATTAAGTAGACAGTGATTTTTTGTATGATAGCTTCGTCGTCTCGAGCAAGAGGGTGTCTTAAAAATTCTTATAAGATTTTCTGGCTCTTACGCAGATTAGCCGCCTCAGAAACCTGAGAAGATTAGGGAAACGAGGCATCATTTACTGTCATAAGCCTTAATCCAATTATTTGTATCTCTAACGTATTTAACGTTGTAAACATAGTAATACTGGTAAATTTCCCGAGTGACTTAGTATGTGCTAAGTGTTTGGGGAAACTCGATGATATCCATGATACAGAGTTACGGCATGATATTTATAAACTTTGATATTTTTTATAAACACATTTTAACTTTTATATTATAACTAGTTGATACCCGTAAAAACATGACGGCTAGATAGTAAATAAATGTGCTAATATACAAATTATAATCAACACGTCACAGCCAAATGTTGAAAATCATAATGATGCGCAGAAACAAATTAATGTGTTTAAGCGGCCTCGTGCTTAGTGAGTATCTAAAGCCAGATATAAAAATGTTTCTGAGCATGCGCAGAAAGCATTTTTTTTTATTAAAAATTATCGCTAATTAAACAGCGTGAAATAATTATTTCCATGAGGCTTAATCTTATATTTCACAAACATAATTATCATTAAATAAAAATGGCAGAGAGAGATCTATAGACTCCTCTGTATAAACATGTTTATGATTAAAGCATGTCACTGAGCATGCGCAAAAACAATGAGTTTCTAAAGACAGATTTAAACATACCACTGAGCATGTGCAGAAATCAATTTTTAATTGTAAATTACCGCTAATTACTAGAATTTGCGATTAGAAAAACCAAATTTGACAAATCTACGGATTACAATCTTTCTTTCAAGACCAAAGTGAAGTAAATGGATGCAGTAGTTTTCTCTCACGGACTGCCCAAAAAATCGACTTAGCAACTTAAAAATACAAACAGTGGCGCCGGAAGAGTCAAATATAGAGGGGGGCAAAGTAAAATAGATTAAAACTTTTACACCTTTATTATTAAAAATACATATATACGGTTATAAATAATAAACTTTTATGTTATTTTATGGTATATTATGCCCTATCACACGTCAACGTGTACGCGTTTCAAATGCATCGGATTCAAGATTCCCTTTTGCGATGAAAAAACATCGTGTAGGGTTACTTTTGAATCGCAAAAGCAAACGTCTAGAATTGACGTTTATCCCGCTTGCGTTAACGAGTGTGAGGTTGCAATTTAGTATTCAGTTTTGTTAGGCTTTATGATTTTAAATGAAAATTCTAATATTTTACGAGCGCTAGCTAGGTAGAAACAAAAAAATTCAATTTTCTAGGGGGGGGGGGGCAAGTGCCCTCCCTTGCCCCCCCTTTCTGGCGCCACTGAATATAAATAATAACGTTCCTGTACTCTAAAGTGTAATTCTATATCAAAACTCATTGATATGTAAGAAACGCGATAAAAATTGCTTTATAAATAATAACACGTTGTCTATATGTCTGAAGAGTGTTATGACCAGGCTTTTAACAGTTCCATAAATGTCACAGAATGGCACACTCAGAATGGTAGTTTAAAAGAGATAAGTATTTTATAAGAAACTAGAAGATTTATATGCATTATAAAAACTGCTAGAAAGAAAAAAAACATGAACGGAAAGACGTTATACGAAAAAAAGTTTTACGTAATAGGATTACAGTGGAACTCGAAAGGAGAATTTAAATTACTCACATTTATTTTACATACATGTACACACATAGAAAAACGTAGAGGAAGGATAGGGGAAATTAATCTACGCATGTATCTGTATTTTATTTTTATTTGTGTCTATACTTAAATGTGTTGTAGACGAATGATTGTAATACAAATATTAATGTACTTATGTATGAATAGCACCACTGTTTACGTTTGCGGAGTTCATTGTTTATATGCGTATTTTAATACATCTATTATAAATTTAAAACATCTAATTTAATGCGTAATTATATACATCTATTTTCGGTTTGTTTTAATTTCTGATTTGAAATAGAATTGGTCTTTGCAAAAATAAGAAGTTTCAAATATTTTATCTCTTTAATTTGTATACGTAATGAATATTTTAATTATGTGTCGTACACATTTTTCTAAAAAACCTTCATTCAAATGTAGCCCGTGTTGCGTTTAAATAAATCTATTTTTGGTTTCTTTTGATTTCTGATTTAAAATAGAATTTGTCTTTTCACAATAACAAAATTTTAAATATTTTTAATTTCTAGACGTAATAAATATTTTGCGTATTTGGCGCACACACTTTTCTAAAAATATTTCATTCAAATGGGCAGAGTGTTACGTTTAAATATATCTAATTTAGGTTTCTTCTAATTCCTGATTTAAATTAGAACTGGTCTTTGGAAAAATATAAGTTTTAAATATTTTATCTCTTTAATTTGTAGACGTAATAAATATTTTGCGTATTTGGCGCACACATTTTTATAAAAATATTTTATTCAAATGTGGCGCGTGTTGCGCTTAAATGCATCTAATTTCAGTTTCTTCTAATACATGATTTAAATTAGAATTGGTCTTTGCAAAAATAAGAAGTTTCAAATATTTTATCTCTTTAATTTGTAGACATAATAAACATTTTGCGTGTGTGTCGCACACATTTTTCAAAAAATATTTCATTCAAATGTGGCGAGTGAAGTAATCTGCTTAAATGGTGCAATGAAGGTAATTTTATTACTCTCATCAATCCAATAATATGCAAATTATAAACAGCATAAAAAGATTCGCATTACACATCTTGGCGGAGGCTAACAAAAGAAATAACAAGCAAATATTTAACGTCTGGAAGATAGCAGACGCAAACTACTTTTTCTGCAAAACCCATAATGAATGAGTCTTCAGATGCACTGGTCAAAGAAACAGACATTTACCTCCATTTCTTATGAACCAGCATTTACACCGCAAAGAGCCCATTGATTTTCTCTCTCCGTCTTCAGGCTAAGGGTTCCATCTAAGTGGATTATCGTCCATTCATTTTTAATGATATTGACTATGAAATAGCAGTTTGCACGCGTTTGAAAGAAACGAATCAGACATTTTGAAAGGAACACTTATTTTTGTTCAGTACAGACGTTTATTTGTTGAATTCCAACGAATGCAAATGCGAATATAAACTACTGATTCGGTAAAAGGTTATAAGTGGATATTGTTATAGAATATAAAGTATAGAGTGCTAGTGAATAATATCTTGGATTTTGATCGTGATGATTGACGCTTTACGCATCATTCAGGTCGGATTACAGGGGTTATTTATACTCAGAGATAAATGTTAACTCATGTGTGGGATTACAGACATGCCCGTACCTAAACATGAAAATGTTAGGTAACACATGTAACGACCATTTGACATGCGCGAGGTTTAAAACTGCGTCTCGTAACCTCGAGACCAGCGTTCTAGTAACTATTTCGGGGACGTGCACGACTGTGAGATTCAATGGCTTCTCTTACATGTTTCGTTATTTTCGTTTGAGGCCGATGACACAGGAGCTTACCATACACAATTTTATTTTCGTTTAACCTTTAACGATACGGAATGTTTTTCCTCGATCAATATTTCTCAATAATGGCTATTTTCAACGACATCTTCCAGTTGATAACTCCCAACAATGATTAGCCTCAGCAACTAAAACTCTACCTTTGGAAAACTATACATTTTGTCATTAGTAATTAAAAATGACTTCAATAAATTTTTCTTTTCAACAGATGCATTAAAAGTTTCTTATCAAAAATTCCATGGCCTTTTTCTAAAGTAATGGTTACATATGTAAGGTATACACAAGAATCGAACTTTTGAGTGAATGAATTAAAGAAGCTGCTTGAGATATGCTAATTTTGGCATACGCGCTTGGTATAAATACCAAGCAGCTTGATTAATACAAAGGGTTGAGGAAAGCTTGTAAAAGTTGATAGATAAGCGAGAGGGAGCTACGAGGTAAGCAGTTCCAGGTGTTAACCGGAGCTAGTGCTTAGGGGGCCCAAAGTTTACGTGGCAGTACTGCTGGTTTGACTCTCTACTGGTTTGTGAGTATTTGCAAAAAGTATTTCTATTGAATGTTAATATATATATTCCGTACCAGTAGTACGTATGAATCTTGTTGTTAAAAGCGAAGCCTACATGTGCAAGAATATTCAATAAACATTGTTTCATGTATAAACTGTGTTTGTATCAAATTCATTTAGCGTGCCACTTCAAATTATATACACCCAAGTCTGGGTAGAAGTGAGCTAAAACTCTATACATATACACGTGCATTTCTCGTTAATATATTCAGCTCAGCGCTATAATGTTCAACAACAACCTTTTCAATATCCTCCATCAAAACGTAAATTCATATTATAGATATCTGGGACTGACAAGTGTAACTTTCTGGCATTAGACTCCGTATTGAATGCATCATGTAAATTCTGTCTCTCTGAGAATTAGCCTTCGTGAGTGGTACTATTCAACAATAAGCACTTGTTTTCTGTCCTCAATACATTTATACTTTGACTTAAATCAAGCTAACCATTATTGTATAATGGTAATAAGTATGTTGTTTTGATATTACGTTGAAAACAGTTACAACTTTTCACTCATGCACTTAATAAAAGCTCTACACTCATTATATATATGAACAGTGCGAGTATATACTATTAGTATTCAGAAAGGAATTGTGATAAAATATTCTAAGCGATTATATAAATCACATAAAAAATTAAATGAATATCAACTAATAAATAAATATCGAAATATTGAAAATAAAATTAATAGTAAAAATAAAATCATGAATATTTTATACATCTCATATAAAGTATTTTAATATCAATTCAAATTTAAGTATTTTAAAAAAGAGAAATATTTTATTTGATTACATTTTAGAATTCTTGTCATAATGAAGGAGTTTTAAAATGTCGTTTGTCGAAGCTTTGGTAATAAAATATATGCAGTTATGCTTTACTCTTCTCTGTGAAAGAAGGATTTTCCTTACTTTAAAATTCGCCTGTTGTTTCAAGTAATTTTATGAGCTTCGTACAAAATGCTTGGTTCTACTGTTCTTGATATATTTTTTTTAAATTCAAAATATTTTCAGGGATTTTCCAGTGCCAGTTTGTGTCTAACTAGTGTATTACAACTTGGAGGATCAATACTTTGTTAAACGATAATATCAGTTATATTATATATGTAGGATGATTCACTTGAAAGAGATCCCAAGTATTCTGCAATACCTCCAGCTAGTATGAATCAATCTGAACCAAATAAATACACTACATACCTTGACGTATGTGAAATTGATTGTATTCCATGCAATGCTGTAAACGATCTTCTTTTTCTGCCAAATACATTTGAACTTGACGCTCCATGTTCCTGAACGTATTGGTAAAGATATCGGGGGATATCAATTTCTCGTTGGATTTTTTTTCAGATCTTCCATATTGAGCGGCTTACACCGATAGACTGTTCCTAACATAAGATGTCTGGTGGTATCAGATCTGGCGACCGCGGTGGCCAAAGCTCCTGTGAAATTACACTGCTGCCCGAGAAAGATTCAATATCCATCACGCTACTTGCTGATGTGTAACACGTTGTTCAATCTTGTTGGAAGTAACTTTCTTGCCACACACAAAATTAATGTGTGCCACATGTGTGTTAATTGTGTGTTTACATACGATTAACACACAATTAACACACAACAGAAGCATTACACACCACACCACACTTTTTTGATCATTGAGCGGTGTTTGGTGAGTGACAAACGGATTTTCAGCGGAAACTATATGGGGGAGATCATTTCCAGCATCACATGTAATGCAATCGATTGCACATACGTCAAGGTATATAGCGTATTTTATTGGTTCGGACTGGTTAATCCTACTGGGAGTAATTATAGAATATTCGGGGCCTCTGCCAAGGGAATCACCCTATGTTTTAACTTATCTTAATTCGGTTTTCTTTCATATGTAAAATTTCAGAATCAATGTCTTTCTTTATAGGGATAGTCACTAAATTACGATAGGATCTTTAGACAATAAATCCATTATATAACGGAACCATAATAAGTGGAAACTGCATTTAACTTGAATATCCCGTATCTGTTGTGTATCATAAAGAAGAGGGATACGCTGACATTAGAACACAATTTACCTAAAGTACCAAAGCATTCCCTATAAAAAGCAAAATACGAAATGGTTTTTACTATGAGGACACAAAGGACGTTAGATTACGTCCATTGCTACCTGAACTGTAAACAGGCAGGAACCTATAGTTTTAAGTTACAATTCTTAATCATTACAAACATCCCTGCCTACTTGAGGCTCGAACCCGTATACTTCGGAACCGATTGCCAGGCCCTAGCCATTCAAAGTGAGGGCCTATGGTCCTTGACCGAATGCCAATATATCTTCTATTTTTAGTTTTAAAATTGGAGTAAGAATTTTTTCCTCGAGCCTCTCAACTACCTTTGACATCACTGGGGTGTTTTTCTGAATGCGCATCTTTTTAATCCAATTGGGAAATAGAATCCTCAGAAGTCGAACCATCGTACGTTGGATATTACCTGTATACAATTTTCCTAAAACCAAAGCAACTGCTAGTTAAAACGAAACAAAAGAAAGATGAGTGGATTCATAACTGAAAAAACATCAATCAATATGATCAAGCCAGAAAGAATGATTTTCGTTAGAAACATATACCCTCAAATCTCACATCTAGCTCTGTGAGATGTATACATGCAAGAACAGTTGTCAAAAGTTAAATATCCATGATTGAGTGGTTGCTTGCTTGTGGAACATTAATGAAGTTAGGCGTAAGGATGCTTGTAAATGTTTTACTCACCAATGTAAAACAGGTTAGGGAACACATGTGCATTGTAAGAGTTTGATGAATAATAGCCGACATTTCACCATATTTTGATCATCAGACGTTGACTACAAGGAGAAAATTTTATATCAGTAAGACAGTGTTGGTTCCACTAACAAGTTCGTTGAATTCTCTTTAATTCGATCTCATCAAAATAAATTTTCGCCCTGTTATAAGCTGCTTCAGGTAAAGAGATAAATGACCTTAAGTTACAATAACAGGAAGTTTTGTTCGCTTTGGGATACTGTGGATAATATTTTGAACCGGTCACGAAAGAAGTACATTAGAAAAATCATTACTTTCGCAATACCATGCGGAACTTAACTGTCAGCAAAACTCTTAAAAGGGATTTGGGAGTAAAGTTGCTACATTGTATAGACTAGTTCTAAAGTTCTGATAGAAATCGTTAAGAGAAATGAAATGTTAGTCGAGACCCAAAGTAAACGAGACAGTTAGAGTTGTTTTTTCTAAAGTAAATTTAGCAGGGGAAAAAATTACAAAAATGTTTTTTTGTCCAAATTTATAGGAATCCTCTAGATAAAAAGCCCTGAAAAATGTTTTCTGTGATTAAATGAAAGGAGAAACTTTGATTACTAGAAACTTTGATTGGAAATAAGTTAAATAATTCGTAAAATTAAATTTTTTAAGTAGAAAGTGATTTGAAAAACTAAGCATAAATTATAAAAGACTATGATATGTAAAATGCTTAACGTGTTAGCACTTTGATTTAGTCACAGTGTGATTTAATCTAATATGTTAGTACGCATGTTGTGTTTGAAATGCACTGTGATCTATAAACTGGATTTTACATTTATCAAAATTATTCAATTCACAACAGATTAAATTTTCTTAAGTATAATATAACTTGCAATTTCTTAACTCACTGATTTTAACAATATTAAAAAATGAATTAATACTTTTAAGGGTCTTTCAACATTTCACCTGACATAAATTCGCAATGCGAATAAACGTAATCTGATTTCCTTTAATCTAATACTCTTCACCCGAGGGATCTGACAGAGCTGAAACATAGACAGACTATTATAATAAAGACAGGCTTGTCATATTAAACTCCAATTTGTTATGCAGACATACAAGACGTCTTTTATTTTTAAACTACGCTTTGAAAAGACTTATTACACGTTTTCTCTTGACACCTAAAGTATGTATCCGCTCAGGGTGAATTCTATTTCTTTTGAGTTAATTTATGTTATAGAGCATTTTATTAAACTCATAAACGATTAACTCGCCCTTATGACAATCGAGAAGTGTCATGTTTTATTTCCCTGGAATTAATGTGTGTGTATACTTGCACATGGGTAGTTTAAAATACAAGTATTCGGTCTGGTTTTAAATATCTTGATTCACAGCAATAACTTGCAAATTTAGCTATATTATAGATATTAACAGTGTAGTATTTTAATTTAAATTATGATCCCTCAATTGCTCAATTTTTCTTGGTGAACCCATTTTTAAAATCTCGATGTACAACTGTCGCAATGTTATTTTTCCGTATATTTGTTTCAATAATTTGCTTACCATGAAATAAACACCTAGATATGTTGCTAAAGAGTTTAAGCACAAAAGTTTATTAAAAGTGTACAACCAAGAGACTTTCCTGAGAGCAGAGGGTTTCCGGATCGAATCCTGCTTTATAATTTTAAAGGAAAGAAAAAACGAATAAATGTCAGCTGTGAACATTACGATATAGTGGTCTCTTTAACCCTTTCAGGGGCAAAAACCTCCTCCTTTTACACTGTGCAGATTTTTTCCCGATTTTTTTTAATCTAAAGAATCATGAAAAATTTTCCAATTAAAGGTTGCAAAAAGTTTTTACTTCTTTAATCTAATAACAGATGGCAGTACTAACCATTTTCTGCTCATTTAACTGCAATACATTGAATGCAAGGGAAAAAAGAGACTAGATTAAGGCGTTTGCACTGTGCAAACGGCGCCCATCAAAGGGTTAAGAGGCGACCAATTAACTTAAATTCAGCAAAGGGAACAAAGACCTGGTATTCTCTCTCAGTTGTGTGTAATGTTAATATTGTTAATAAGGATCAAGTACCTGGGGAGTGCATTATTATCCATAGGCTTAGCATGTTTATAGCTCTTTTTTTTTGAGGGGGCGGGGGACGAACTGAATTCAGTTAGGGCTCTCCTCAGCGCATTGATTGTCGGACGGTCCATAAAATATGAAATATTATGAATTTTTAAGTTGAATAAAAATGAAATTGATGGTTGAGTAGTATTCAAAAGTTATACAAAGAGAAAAATAAATATAATATAAATAAAATGAGAAAATAATATAGCATCGAATTTTAGCTATGGATCATATCATTGTTAAAAACTATGTTATGGCTAACGACATAATCGGAGTCTTCAGTTTCACAGTTTGAAAAAGCGGGAAAAAACCAACTTTCTTAAAAGTTTTCTTGAATTTTCCTATTTCAACTGAACTTCTATTAACATTTTAATATATTTCGTGTTAAGTTGGGGGGAGGAGTACGTGCCCCTCCAACGGGTCTCATCTTTCGGTAGATGAGACTTTTAATCAAGCTAAAAAATGAGAAAGCTTAAAAGAAACCGAATTTTATATGAATTTTATTAAAATTGACCGAATTAAAAAATACTGTTTAAATTTCTTTTATGGAGAGAGGATTTTGCATGATTTATATACCATTAGTTCTTAAAATTGAAGAGCTTGAGAATCATACTCAAAATAATGATTGTGGCCATTTTTTTTTTATTTTTAGTTGTTCTAATTTTGATCATCTACTAATAAGCTACATATATAAAAAACAACTTTTTAACTTGAAAAGTCTTAATGATTTTTAAACTGTAGTTCATTTCGTAATAATCTTAGTACACAAACATTAATGTAAAACGTTAAAAATCAAAAATGATATCAAAAACTATATAATGAACTTCAAAAAGGGTTCTATTTGATTTCAAATTCTTGAAACAGTCCTCTTTCTTAGGAACAGTAAAGCAGAGTGGGGAAGGTAAGTAAATGTTACCACTTTTCATAAGAAGAATCGAAGTTGACATTTTCCGAATTGCTATTTTCCTCTTTCTCTGGTAGGAAGGGAATTGAGAAAATGTCTAGTGGGGAAACTGTACAAAAACAAGAGGGGAAAAAAGCCGTGGAACAGAAAAATACAAGAGAATTAAAAAGGGAAGAATAAATAAAGCTAAAGAAACAGGGAAAATAAATAAAACTGAAGAAAAGTAATTCAGGATGGATAGCTAAAACATACCTTTGAATTAAATAAAATTGAAAACTAAAATAAAAAAAAATGGAACGATTTTTTTATAATACATTTTCAAGAGGTTCTAATATGAGGAAAAATATTTCTAAAGACTGACAGCAAAAAAAATATCACGCAGGTATGTATGAGGGTATAATTGTTTTTTAATATTTGTGTGATAAATGATCCTTTGCTGAAACGAAGATTTCCAAACTCGGACTTAATATTTGACACATTAATTAACGTGAATATAAATCTCTTGCGAACTACATACCACTGACTGTGAAACCATAAAGTGTTCAGAGTTTATGAATCATTCTGTTACATGTTAGTTAGCATGATAAGATTACAGAAAAAGTTTTAGACTGACAAAACAATGCAAAAATTTAGTTAATAGATAAACTAAATGTTTTTTAAAAGTCAACATCTATCAGGTCTAAATTTAAAATCATTAACTAAAATATTTTACTCGACAGTTGAAGAAAATAGCAAAAGTTTCACTGAGGTAATGAGCAAAATAAATCAAATAATCTGAAATATTAATTAACTGTTTACAACAAAAGGTAAAACTAAATTAAAAAGTTTTTATCCCACGCTGACTTCAGAATTGAAATTATAATTATAAAAGGAAAATGTAAATTTTTCTATAACCATAATTTAAACGTGACTAAAAGAATTAAAACACTTAATTTTTCTTTTGAAATTAGTTTTACTCTGGAAACTTCTCACGGAATGCTGTTATTCTCTTTGCCAGTTTGAGAACAAAGTGATATAAGATTTGAAATAATTGTAGGTAATCTTTTTTTCATAGGAGGCGAAACAAATTTCCGTTCTTGAGAACAATTTTTAAATATTTATAGTCCTTTCTAATTACCAAAAAGATAATTTAAAAAAATTTTCAGAGATTAATTTTTCTAAAATAAATAAATTTATCACTTCTTTCATGAAATAGCTCTACATCGTGTGGAATCAAATAGGGTTAATTACACCAAATATTGCGTTTCTAATACCAAGTTTTAACAGACAGCAAGGTTTTTGACTAATGATTCAACAAAAAGATGTCTTTTCTGTACTTGTACAAAGTGTTCGTTGAAATTCCATTTCACAATAAAGAGAAAAATAACAGATGAACATAGAAAGGGTATGAAGTATGATACTCGTACCGATATGTCGAAATTTTCGCTCCGAAAACCTAATTTAAGCGTTTTTCTCCCTCGGATTTCCGTGTGTCTTCTTTCGGTTTTGACCCATGGTGAAGCTATGCATCGCAGACGTGCAAGATGCTTTATAAGTATACCAGTGAAACTGCACGGGCGGGAGATAGCACCCACTTATTTTAAGTGGATTTCTATTTTTATATATTAGCAAGTGTTACAATTTAACACTTATTTCTAACTAAATTCTGAATGATTCTACTATTTAGTTGAGAATGGGGAACAAATACAGATGTGAGAACGCTTCCGAAATATTAAAATTCGAGGCATATTTTATGGAAAGTAATTTATAAAAAAAAAAAACCAACATGTTTGTGAATGAAATAAATTGTTTAAATTTCACCATACAATGAATATTTTGATATTAACTTACTTTTCCTTTCAAAATTTTTATTTGTTTAAGCAATACTATTTTGTATATGATGTATATGTTTATTCCATTAATATTTTTTTAAAATATGGTATTAAACTTTTGCTGTTCCTGTAAATGCCTACATTTATGACTGAAGAATAAAATATTAGATACACCATTATGAAAAATAATTTAATCTAACAATTGCTTGTCTATCTAAGAGAGAGGTGTCATCATTTAAAATTTTACTATTTTTAATTCTATTTAATTGAAAGCCGTATAAATAGAGATTATTTGGATAAGGAAAAAAAAGAAACGTATTTGGGAAAAAATCGGCTTGTTTTGTGCAACTGAGTTTATTTGAAAATATAGCAATAAATTTGTTTGATAATCAGATAGAGTTAAATAATTCGTGTAAATAAAACGCTGTATGGAGAATGAAAACGATGACGGCTTTCTAATATTTTTGTACCTTTATACCATTTTTGTTCTCTGTACTTTTATATGATGCTTTTACATAATTTAATATATTTTTCTTGAACAGGAAGCGTATACAAATAATTTTCATTTTAACATCTGTGAGAGATCAAAGATCTAATACGTTAGAATGAGAGGATCTTTTAAGCCAAATATAATCAATATAAGAACAGTTTCCTACTTAATTAACAGAGGCCTCTGAAACAAAAGTATTATCAAGAAAACAGGGTCAAAGAATGCCTCAACATTGTAGTAGCAAAAATTCTGTAAAACTAGATGTCTGGCAGCATTATTAGTTTTAGAGATCTTCCTGATCCATTGCTCGCAGACGTGATGGGACTACTGAACGCTTCCAGTGCTTAGGAGTCCAGGAATATAAAATTACTTGCTACCTAGATCGAGAGAAATTTCCCGAATTCAAAATTTTTTTCTTTCTAAAGACTAGCGTGAAAAACATATAGAAAATGAAACTATAAGTGAAATTTTAAAAACAAATATCAAAAGTTTTCCTCTCGCATTTCAGAAATCGATCAAAACTTGTAGCAACCGACTGCAAAGTGGCCAAATTAACATTCTTTTTCCGTTAACAATATTGTTAAATTTCTTTTCAGTACTTCAAAAAAATCGTTTTAAATCAAACTGGTACTGTGTTTAGGTTTAGCAGCAAGAACATAGACAAGTAAATTAGTTCTTATAATAATAATTTCTTTGCTGCTCAATCACTTTCGCTTTGGCATTTTCCAGCTACAAGAACCAAAATTACCAGCACGACTCTAATCAACAATCCAGAAAACGGGAGATTAGTACAAGGACACGGGACAGCTCCAGTGAGGGTGAAAGGGGGATATTTAAAGTTTTTTTAGTGAAGTGGACAGTGGGGGGGGGGATAAAGGTTGCACTTCCTGAATGAAATGCAAAGAATTAATTAGCGATTTTACTCTTATCGGTGATTTAGGCGACTGGTAAAACTAGTTCAAGGTCATTGATCACCATAAAATGTGTTAAAAAAAATAATAAGCTTGAAATGTTCAGAAATATTTTTTAGAAATATGGAGGAAAAAAACATTGGATCACAAGAATAATCTCGTTAAATAGAGAATACACTTCGTTATATGGAGATTATTTTACGAAGAAATTCGCAAAATAGAGGGGCTCGTTAAATAGAGGTCCGATAACTATATAAATATATATATATATATATATATATGGGTGTGTGTGTGTGTGTGTAAGTAAGTAATATCTTAAATATTATGCCTTATATTCTAGCATTTAAAGCCCCTTTCCTAAATGCAATCCCCAGTTATATTAATTATCACTTTAAAACCCTTAGCCACAGAACTTCCCATGTATGCCTTTACATTTCTACACGTGTACATCTCCGAATTCAGAGGCGTGGGTTCGAATCGCGAGCTCCAATATCTGCTGACCCTACATATCATAGCCACATGTTTTTTTTCGCCCTCTCATGCATAATGTTGAAAGGTGATATTACTTCCGAGCCGTCCTCTGAAATGTACGGATGTACTTTTGTCGCTCTTACAAACGATTCGGCCCGACTGCTTTCAAATTTATTTTTATTCCTTTCAGTCTGAGTCTAGCTCCAGCCATGTAAATATGAATTAGTTTTTCCTTTCAGGTTATAGTTTAAGGACGTGATGTAATGGGCATATTATGTATATATATATATATATATATATATATATATATATATATATATATATATAATGATAATATTAATAATAATAACTCACGGACCGATTTTAACAAAACTTGTCCTATTCGACATTTTATCTATACTGAAATACAGCTAAGATTCTGACCAGACATTGAATTACAGGTAACCAGAATTTTAGATGTCCATTATGAATTTTAGATGTCATATGTCTTATAACTGAAAAAAATTAGAGGTTTCTTAGAATATTACAAATAAAAATATTAATTTTTGATTTCATAAGAAAAATTAAATTTTTTAGCATAGTTGTGAAAATAATAATAAAGATTTTAGTATAATACACTAATTTTTGTATTAACTTACGACAGACAGAAAATAATAATGATCATGTGACGTACAAGAAACTTAGGCAAAAAACCTACCAGCATGAGATAAAAACAACTAGCATATTCTGTACTTTGGAAGAAAAATTAGGAAATAAACAGTCATAACTACTTGCATGAACCCAAATGCATAACGCTAAAATTATACTGAAAGTGAAATTTTCTTTGAAGAAACAACTTGAAAATATCTAAAAAAGCAAGCATATTTATTTTAAAAGTCCACTCTAGAGACAATTCTGAAGCTTTTCCAAAAAACTATTCTTTTTCTCCGAAAAGAAATTCCAGATCCCATATTTACTAGACAGTACTTCTTATGAGAACGTAAAATATAGCAAAACGCTGTTCCCAATAAAAGCATTTTTGGACCGTTAGGTAAATAAGATTTCGTGTTTATGGAAAATCGCAGCTTCGCGGACGACGTACTTTTCGAAAGTATTGAATATATACACAGAGTAACAAAAATACTAGCAGACTGAGAAAACACTTAAATCTGGTCCCATAAAAAAAATTCAAATCATCATTTCGTGAAAACACTAAACAAAAGAGAATAAGAGCATGCATTATTTTCTAAAAGTATGGTAAAGGGATGAATATCAAATAAGTGTGTTTCAAAATAGTTTAATAAGCATTATGTTCTTTTCTATGCTTGACTCGAATCAGACTTTTCCAATTTCGACAACAAATACTATATATTTTAAATTATTGTGTTTTGTAATAAAAATTAGGTTCTATTTAATACATATAATTAAGGCTGCTATGTACTAACTCTATTGGAGGAAATATGTCCAAGGTTTTCCGACTTAGATTTTAAGATTTTTTTTTTTAATTTACTCCGCAATAGAGAATGAAATTTTACACATTGGGGCATTTTTCGTTTTTTTTAAATGTAAATAATATTTTAAAATTTAAATTATTTGGAAAAAAATAATATCTGGTATAGTGTGTTTTAAAAGCTCATCAATTCCTTTGGTGGGCGAAATTTATAAAATAAATCCTATTTCAAGGTGTAGAAAATTTCAGACTATCTGAAAATACCATTTTTATTTGATTACTAGCAATTATGTACCTGTTAATAGTAGAAAAATTTTCCCCATACGTTAACATTGAGGTGAGCGAATTCAATAGGGTTAGTACACAGCAGCAGTAAGATATCACCACATTACATGTAATCCATTGAATCATACCCTATTTAAAAGTTAGGAGGGACTGAAGATATTTTCCATAATGCTCAGATGGTTAATTTTAAGAAAATATAAATAGAGTGTTTCATTTTCTTTTTCCTGATGTTGATAATTCAGTATTCGGAATCAATTATTCATCTTTAATTCCCCAAGTTGCATATTTCTGTAGTCGTCAAATTGTGTTTTTGAAGAGATCTTAAGCTGAGTTGCCATCTTTATAAAATATTTAGGTTCAAACTTAACTACCAAGGATATGGCCACTTGAAAAATAAGTTATTCCATAAATAAAAGAGTCCATTTTCAGCCGACAATTCACAGCAATAATATTTAAAATAAACCCATACTTCGTGTGTTTAATGATAAATATACAAATAAAAATGAATAAAAAGACCATAGTTCCGATTTTGCTATCCTTTGTGCCTTGATCGATCATTGGAGCGATTTCTTGTGAACTGTGACAAATTATGAAATTTACTTTTGTAAACTAGTTCAAAAGATCGCTTTTTTCATAAAACATTCGCTAAAATTAGTGCAAATCTTTAAAAATCGCCAAATTGGCTACTTTGGCGGGCTTATTTGGAGATAATAAGACTTAATTGGCTTATTTGAAGAAAGTAGTCACTTAGAAATACAGCCAAAAAGAAAACGTATTTTGTAAACCAATGAATATATTACTAGATTATTTATGAACGTATTCGGATAATTTTTTCTTGTTGATAATGCATTGATTGAACATATTTAATAATTGCAGAATAACAAATACAGAAAAGATTTAAGCGTTAAATATCGATAATAAATTAAAAATTAACAGTTTTTTTATCATGTCAAAAACACACTAATTTATAAACATTTATAGCTAGGAATCTAGCTCTTATATTTCACATTTATCCTCATTTTTGTAAATTAAATCGCAACTTATCCTTGTAATGACCCTAAAGATGTCAGCATTTGAAACCATTTCATTTAATCCACAAAGTTATGGTGTTTTTATGACGAACCCATGGCAGGAACACTAACAATAATTGGCACATACTACGTTCTAGTAGATTTATGCTGATTGTTTGTCCTGGGTCTATATACTCGAACACTAGTTTTTCACTCCGTAAATGGTAAATAAACACTTATGCTTCTATTTTTTAAGCCATTTTCTCTCCCCATGAATAAATGAGAGTTTTTTGTTTTACCCATGATGGTACCATGTTGGACACACTCTTAATGGGCTTCGATTTAAGCCCATGCTACGCTCTGTTGAATTTACACTTAACTATCTTTCAACGTCCTCTTTACTATGACTCTTTTAGTTTCACTTAATAAATAGTTTATTTATTACAAATTTCCGGAAAATTGGCTATGACGCCATTTTTTTCTCAGTAAAGGGCGAGACTGCTGGCAATTCATTTAAGGGGGCACCGTATAGCTGGCCAGCAATACCCCCTACAAGCCGGTCCCATAATTTAGAACCGAGTCAAGTGACGAGACCGGAACACTTGACCCCGCTCTTCCTGAGGTAAATTTGAGAACTTGGAGGACATTGCAGACACGACAGATTTCACGTTCTCTGGCCACCATTAGTGAGCATGGTGGTGGATTTTCGTCAGCGACTGGCATCGAACCCGCAACCCTCAGATCACTGGCTCAACGCCTTTGCCGACCGGGTCTCCGTGCCTTCCTTAATATCAGGTTGTAACGAAAGTTTCCCGCCACCGCAAATATCTTCTTCGCAAACAGTTCGGGTTGGCGTGTTTAATCCTATTTTGTCAAACGATTTCTGGCATTTTAAAGAAAGAGACTTGCTTTAGAACACTTTCTTGTGAAATTTGTAAAAAACTATCGTTATCAATAAGTACAAGGTGTCTGAAATGGAACTATCACGCTACCAGATTAGAACCATCATTTATTTCCAGTTCTGTTGCAAAAAGTCAGCTACAGAATGTCACCGAATCATGTGTACAGCTTTAGGTACTACTGTTGTATCATATTACACTGTGAAGGTTTGGTACCGAAAGTTCAAAAACAAGGACTATGACATTCAAGAAGCAGAGTGCTCTTGCCTTGAGCGCTGAATGACGCTTAAGGCAAAACGTTGAACTGAGTTCCAGCGCAAGAAGGGACACTAGCCATTCTGCATTCTGAACCCACGTTTCCTCTTTCCAAGCATAAATAAATGTTTTGGTGTTGCTCTGGTAGAAACGGGGCGGGAGCGGTTATTATACTAGCTCTTAGTCGATTGAAATGTTCAGGAAAGCCATGCTCGATATAGTTTTCCGGTACTTTGGGATTATCCCGTCGACCATTTTCGCCAAACCCGATATTATCACCAAAAGGTAGCTTTTGCGCCAATAACCGCAAATTTTATCACATTTACTGTGTAATCCTTGAGTACGCGAGTTAGTGTTCTTTAGCGTGTTGAAATATACTGTTTTCTTTACTCTGCTGCAAAATGATCCGAATTTAGAATTTGCCTAGCACCGAAGAGAGTGCAGTGGCATATTTTCAAGAGTATGGAATCATTTCTTCTAAGAAAATGTGCGTGAATGGCGACTGCACAAGGATAATGACTTGTTTGTTTGCGCTTTAAAAGCCATCAAGGACTTTTGGTCGCCGAAATAATTGATAATAATATATATGGTTAGATTCAAGATTAACTCAATGAGTAATTATAAAAAAATTGAGGTTTTTACTTTGTTTTGATTCTTTTTATTAATAATGTGTTTTAATAATATTATTGCATTAATAATAAATTTAATGTGTTTAGAATGTTTATTTTGGAAATTGCTTTTCATTAATGATGGCGCCAAAGGATTTGCGTATTTTCGCGAGCATTGACAGGTCGACGGAATAATCCTAAAGTACCAGTTTTCCTTGTTTCATTTAATTTAACATATTCGTTTTCCATAAGAAATGGTAAGTTGATACTGTTTTATGTGGACGAACGCTTGCAGTCTTAGGCCAGGGGCCCACTGGCAACTTTTAATTTGGGCAAGTAAACAGTTTAGTCACTTGAAAGTTGCCGAATACTTTCGACAAGCGCCCATTGGCAACTAAATAGTTGCTTTGCACTCAGTTTGAAAATGGATTTCGTGGCAGCTGCATGTGTTTGTGCCCTCGCTCTACGGCGAAAACGTAAACAAAGCCACAGAATATTTTGGGTCTATCCAATAATAAGTAGGAGATTATTTGAAGGGCAGTTTTATAAATTATTTGAAGATTTAAGAGTACACCCAACAAAATTTTTCAACTACTTTCGAATGAGCGTTGAGAGTTTCGAGAACCTGTTTTTATTAGTGGGGCCCAGTATTTCTTACCAAAATACAAGATTACGTTTGGCTATACCACCGCAGGAAAGATTAGCTGTGACTTTGAGGTTAGAAAAAAGATTTATGTGTCTTTCTTTACGCTTTCGCCGTAGAGCGATGGGCACAAACACATGCAGCTTCCACGAAATCCATTTTCAAACTGAGTGCAAAGCAACTATTTAGTTGCCAGTGGGCGCTGGTCGAAGGTATCCGGCAACTTTCAAGTGGCTAAACTGTTTAGTTGATCAAATTAAAAGTTGCCAGTGGGCGCCTGGCCTTAGTCACATAGAATCCGTCAGCGTCAGATTCTTTTTCGATGATTGGTTTAATGGGTCAATTATTGGTATATGACTGGTTGAAAATTTTAACGCAGACGAATTCTATGTGAACAGGCCCTTACACTCGGGTATTATAAGGTAGGTAGTTCATCCTAAACTTCCGATTGACATATTATGGGGTTATTGTCACTTTTCCTTGATTTTTACTTGATCTGTTAGCTTCTGAGCAGCTATGTAGTGTAATAATCACTCCAAACAAATTGATACTCTCTTCCAGCTAATATTTTGGAGCCATGAATCCCAAATGTAATTCACCCAATTTGTTAGGCTCAAATTTTCTGTCATATTAAATTCACCCAACCTTTCCTGTTTGCTTTCTTTCATTTATCAATTTTACCATCGTTTAAAATGCAACTCTGAACATTCCAGATTTTTATGATTAGCTTTAAATCCCTAAGTTATGCCAAGACCATTTTGAAATAACTTTATAGTACAACTTGATAGTTAAGAAATCGCACACGAGATCACCTATTCTTCAGCCTGTCACTCTTTCCAGTGACGTCAAAAGTGCCGGCGATAACGACCCACCGAATCTAATTTTAGCATGGAAGGTAATAGTTACTGTAATACTGTAATGAACTAACATATTTGTAACGTTAACTTTAATTAAAATCCACATATATCTGGATTAGATCGCCTTTTAAGATTATACATCGATGTTTAAGGATTACATCTCTTAGTATTCATTTTTAAGCTCATAAGTACCAAGACATCGCAGTTTAAGGATATTGAATTAATGCTGCCTTAAAATAAAATAATAATAAATCCTTTTAAAGCGAGTTTCGCATACTTAATGAATTTCATCAAAATCTACGCATCTCTACTTTCAGTATAAATTATTATTCCAGGAGCATTTGGTCCAGATCGATCAAAAGTTGCAGTTTTCTTGTATAAAAGTCATTCATTATGAATAGGTTGCTTTGCTACGGAATCAGAATCAACACACAAGGAGAATAAACTCCTAGAAAAGCTCCTTATTTCCTTTGACTGCTAAAATTTCTTTCCTCTTATGTCGTTCAGCTCAGAGAAAAATGTCCTGTAGAGGTCATATCTGTCACTTCAAGGTGGGGTTTTTTTTTCGCTTGTAAATTTTTTTGGCTCTTCTTTTCTTTTTTTTGTGTGAACGAAGTAAAATTAATTCAAATATCCAACTTTTTTGAGAAAGTTAATGACTGAGGTATGTTCATTAATTTCCGGTGCTCATTAATAAAACATATTAAGTTTAAGATGGTAAGCAAAACCGATGTAAATAAATTTTAAATAATCTGCCTACGAAGAATTAGAATATTTTTAAAGTGTTTAATTTTTACAGTGCTTTAATAATGCGATATTTGTGATGTTATTGAGATCGTTTGGCTAAAATATAAAATGGAGGAATTAAAGGAGCAAATGGTATGCATAAAAAAAAACCCCATCATATCTTCTATCTTACAAAATTGTCGCTGTAGGCGTATTTTTATGAAAAATAAACCCTTGTATGTAACGCTAACTCAAACATTTAATTCACCAGACATTTCTCTAAATGTCATTTTCTTGCTTGCCGAGTTGGAAATAGGTGGTAAAAGAAGAAAAAGCAACACCCTGAAAGCTATAAAAAATGGAGGAAATTTAAAAATATTTGTCAAAAGATGATTTTGAAGACTGTTTGGAAAATGATTTCGATACGTTTTATTGAAAAAATAGCTAATATTTTTAAGAATATTAATTTTTATATAAGGCGTAGTCAAAAAACATGTGTTAAGACAAACCCCGTGAATTAAAGAACTTACTTTGTATGCTTCCGTTGCTCAGTAAAATTTAAGAACAAAACAAATTTCAATACTTAATAGAGCATAAAAATCACAATGCTTCACAAACAAAACACTAAAATTTTAATACTAACGTTTTTTAAATACAAAATACTAAGGTTTTCCTTTAATAATTTTGAAGTGAAGCAAATGTAAATTTTGACAGATTAGTTTATTTGTATAAGGGTGGCCCAACTGAAAGTTAGACTTTTATTTTAGTGGAAGTTGTTAAATACTTAGATCTTTGTGTTTGCTAGAGTAGATGCGGCTGAATATTACGAAACAAAGCTGCTATAGTCGAAAAGTGTCAATGTGGTGTTTGAACTTTTTAAAGCAAGTTTACTACGTACTAGCATGACATGGATTCGTACAAACAGGCCTTAAAGGACATTTTTATTGTTCATTTTTTTGTACTTCTTATGCTAATTTTATACGTTAATTAATTTTCATTTTTCTGAAGTGGCAACACGTTAAACTTTTGAATTCTGTTTAAATACCTTTGCAACTAGCATTTTTGTCACTCGTGTAATGTTTAGTGCGGTGATGTAGTTTTAATTCAGTGGTGGTTTAAACGCTAGCGTAGTTTTTAACTTAAACTTTTATGGTATTAAACGCATTTGTATTTGGGACCAGTTCTCCCGTTCTTCGTTGTCACTGAGTTGAATTGCTGCCATCTTACAACGCTTGTTCTACTCAACATTTTACTGGTCATGAAACTGGAATAAATATCTTAAAGTGAACTGTGTTTTGATTATATTTAGCGTATGATATATTTTAATACTTCGCATTGCTGTGACTCCAGACTACAAGGAAATTGAAGTAAGGATGTTCATTCATGTTTAACCTAATTTAAGTTACTTCCCGCACTGCTTGCATGGCCGTCGGTTATCGGCTGGTTTGAACAACTTTATTTAGTTTACCGATTTATATACATTTGGCGATTGTGCCATTTTCGCTTGGTTTCACATTACATTATATACTACTACACTACTGGAAGCGGTTGTTCAATTTTTCCCGTTTAGGTGTTGTTGGAGCCGAAATTTATAGTCGTAAGCTGGAATGTGTATAGGCAAAAGCGTCTGTCACAATGCGCAGTATTCAGTGCAATAGGTTTAGTAAATTTCGTAATGAACGTGTAAGCATAGGACATGCCGAGACCTACTCAAGCACACTTGGCCGTTACCATGGGATCGACTGTGGACAAGATCTGCTGCGGTGCTTCCGTTGGGAGGTCCTCGACCATGCCTCCACACCACGACCTATAGCGCCAACCGGTCGCCTTGCGAGTACCACATTTTCGGCCCATTTTAGAAAGCTTTCAGTGGCGTTTTACGGTTTTTCAAACCCGGTTTTAAAAAACCGGTTTTTAAAATAAATTTGCCACATTTGAAAACCGGTTTTTAAATTAAGAAAATCGGTTTAAAAGAATTCAAATTATTATGTAAAAATTAATTTTTAACTTATTTGATTTCCTGAAGACCCTGAAGAAAATCTTACAAATCCAACGACACTGAAAGCTGAATTTTCATTATTTGAGGCAACCAATAAAAGTACCAAAAATTTAGATTTGTTATTTGATACCCTGAAAACTATTAAACCAAGCTCAGTAGCTAGTGAACGAATATTTTCAATTTCAGGCAATATTGTGTCCAAAGTTCAGTGGATATTTTATGTTTTTAAAAATCCTATTTTCTTAGGAGAAATAAAAATTAGTGAAATAAATATAAATATTATTTGAGTTTTCGTTATTTTGTGTAAGTAATGTGTAATTTTTTTCTAATATTTTGACTTTGATATTGATTTCGTTTTTGTTATCTATATATATATAACAGTTCCGTAACTGACTCACTGACATACAACGCACAGACCAAACCGCTCGACCAAAAGGGCTGATATTTTGCATGGCTTCTTATGGTGTAGGGATGCACTAAGAAAGATTTTTGAAAAATTCTTAGATTTTTTAAATTAAATTTTTAAGCTGTTTTTGTAACTTTCTTTAAGTTTGCATTTAAAATAATAACTTGAGGGTTATAAAATTTATATCACGAGAAAGATCCTAAAAATTCCTTTAAAATGAAATATTTTTCGAACCTTTACCTCGATTGTCCGATTTTTGGTGAATTTTTAAAGGTTCATTTTTAGAATTTAATTTTTTAAATGCCGATCACGTGATTTCTTTTTCTGGTACTTAAAATAAATTTATCGTCACGTGCATAACAACTAAAAAGACAAAAAAAATAATTTTTTTTCTTTCTAATGCTGCAGACGATTGGATATTATCCAAAAAATAATAAATATCCCTTACGATTTTTTTATAAATATATCATATATATATATATATATATATATATATATATATATATATATATATATATATATATCAATTATATATATATATCTATTATTAATAATATATATATATATATATATATATATATATTATATATATATACAATGTGGCCACCTAATTGTACACCAAGAACGCAAGAGATATCACAAACAAAATTTATTTTGTAGATACTGTTGACCAAGTATCAAATGATTAAATTTAATTTATAGACTTCTGTGGAGTGTGGTTCCTGCCAAAATCAGTAGCCAGAGTAGCCGCCATTGTGGAGATCACCGCTGCCACACGCCTCGGCATTGATTCAAAGAGACTTTGGATGAGTTCTTGGGGTACAGCAGACCAAGTAGCTTCCGCACGTTGCCAAAGTTGATCTGCTGTGGCAGCTGGGGATGGAATCTGGGTCAATCGTAGAGCAACCATAGACCACATGTTTTCTATCGGCGAAAGATCCAGAGAGCGAGGCGGCCAGGGAAGCAATTCAATCTGGCGATTAACGAAGAACCATTGGACAATGCTTGCCACGTGTGGTCGGGCATTATCCTGTTGAAATATGCTGTGGGCAAGCCCTGAAGGTAAGGAAGGACAACTGGCTCCAACACCTCGGAGATGTAGCGCTGGCTGTTTAAAGTACCGGCAATGCGTATTAGAGGTGTGCGAAAGTGATATCCAATACCGCCCCATGCAATACCCGGTGCAGGACCAGTGTCGGCGGGTGCATAACGCAGCTCTTCAGCATCCTCTCTTCATGGTGTCTCCAGACTCGAATGGACCATCATGTGTTGCAGACAGAAGCGTGCCTCGTCAGTAAAGACAATTTCATTCCATTCTGCCGTCCACATCCTTTCTGTCATCGCACCATTGGACATCTGTGGTTCTCGCGTCAAGGGTTAGACAAAGCAATGGACGTCTTGCGGACAGACCACTCTGCTGTAAACGGCCGTCGAATGGTACGCGCAGACACTGGATGATTGCGTTACAGACTGCATGTGCTGTGCTATGGTTCGTGATGTGACTGAGCGATCCGTCACTGCCATGCGCACAATTTGCCTGTCATCACGTGAAGTGGTGCGCTGAGGTGGATGCGATCGAACACGCCGATCCGCCGTACCCCTCCTGCATCCACCGATCACATCTCCGCATTACAGTTGCTTGGTTTCGTCCAACACGACTACCGATTTCCCTGAAGATAATCCACAATCTCGGTCGGCCACTATCCTTCCTCTGTCGGACTCGGATACTTGATCAAAAGATGATCGCTATTTTCGACGAGGCATAATTGAACGTTTTTTTGAAAAAATCACAAGAAAAACACAATTGCCGAACTTGAAATCGTCGAAATCTCCAAGCCTTAAATAGCGCTTTGAAGTGGCACCACAGGCGCGCGTGATGTGAGTCTACGCTGAGATTCTAATCATTTGCATATCTCACCTCCGCTAATGCATGTTGTAAATTTCATGTTATTTGCATGTTTCCTTCAGGGTGTTGCATTTACAGTGGCCAGCAGTGTATTACATCAATTGTATACATTGATAGTCGTATTTATTATAAATAATATATATATATATAATCTATTTGGCAATTGCATACATTGACCTTTGTATTTAATTTGAATGTACTCCGTAGCGAAGTGCGGGTTTTCAGCTAGTTTTATATAAATTAAATAAAATATTTTTCCTTATTTTATTATTTTTTTTTTTGACAAAAATTCGAAAACCGGCTAAAACCGGTTTTTTAGAAATCTGGAAATCGAAAACTGTTTTTTTAAAAAGTAGGTTTTTGTATAAACCCTACTTTCAAGGGCCATCGATTTGCTAACGATGCAGAGATCCGGGACGAAGTTCATGACTGGTTCCATAGACAACCACGGGCGTTCCTCTCTCAGGGTATCCAAAATCCATTAAGAACTGGGATACTTGCTTGATCCGACAAGTTGACTATGTGTACGGATATGTAGTTTATATATCCGCTTCTTGGAACTTCCTGTAATTTCACATATTCAAACCAATAAACTATTACAGGAAAAACCCAAAAGTCTCATTTGGGTCACCCGTATATCATAAAACAAGCCTTTTGATTATCCATAAAATAAATAATACGTACTTATGAAACATGTAATTAAAAATATGGATATTAATTTATGAAATAAGTGAAAACTTTATCATGAATAATTTATTAAGGAGACAAGGGACTTTGAAACTAGAATATTTTAATCTTCAATTTTTAACTCTATATACGAAATGAGAATAATTCTTGTTCTTTTTTACTACATCGAAAACCCTTAGAATTCAAAATAAGAAATATTTTGCGGAATAATTACTGTTTTTCAAATTTTTCAAAATTGCTAAGGTTATTCAAATGCTCTGTGCGCATTCTATTGTAATTAAAGTCTTTAGATTTTTTATTATATATTTACAATAGTATACAAATAGAAATGTGCATTTAATTTTTTTTTGTAGGAATCTAAAGTCTTAAATAATTTTTTTCTATTCTGCCTGTTATTTTTTATGTTTTTTTTCATGTTTTTTACCTTATTTATGGTCTCTGAATTTGACAAATATTTGTGATTTCAAAGAATTATGCACAGCTTTGTGTGACACACACTTTAATTAACAATTCTGAGAAATTTGAAGATATCAGAAGAAAAGACTACGCATGGAGCCTTTTGAAAATTCTAGCATTTTGAAGAATTTTTTGATAAACAGGTCTAATTCCTCCACAGAATACTTATTTGTGAATTCTAAGTATCTTCAATGTAGTAGGAAAGAATATTAAGTATATTCAGGAGGTATATAGAGTAAAATATTGAAAATTAAAGAACAACGATATTGAAGATCCCTTGTTCCCTTAACATAAGAGTTTATTTCTTAAATCAACGCATGGTGCTTCTTTAATCGTTGTTGTGTGTATAAAGGATTATGTGAAATAATTACAAGATTAAAAGAACTTTTTATATACCATGTTTTTAAATTTTCTGTTGAATTATATAAACTTGACAATTCTATGTATTAATAGATAATTTAAAAATTTTTTTTGATGAATTATCCCATCAACTTGAAAGAAAATGAAGTTAATTGGACGTTAACTTGCGTTTAACTTTTCGTTCCAATTCCGGCCAATAGATGGCTGCACCAGTCTACAAAACAAAATTAACTGGAAATGAATTAAATGCTGCTTAAAGATGGCTAAAAGTATTAAAATAATGCATTATCATCGTGTTCTGAGCTTTTCTAAACGTTTCAAATGCCTAGCTAGTCGGGAAGTTAGTTAAAAACCTATTGCAAGATTTGTACTGGACAAACACACACACATACAAGAAAGCGAGTTAATAAAAACATGGTAAAAATGTTTCATTCTGTTGATTAGGGTGTCATTCAGTTAAAGAGTAAACTTTCAAGGTAATTGAGTTAAGAGAGATACCTCAACATTTAAAGATTAGAAAGATTATGTACTCGGTACCTTGGCCAAGATAGGCTAATTGTAAGACTCTACTAACCTTAGTTAAACAGACCGAGGACCATTGGTGACCGCCAATCCCAAAACTTTCGCCAACTCCTGAAGATCGGTGGAGAATTCCAGAGAGTGGAAGAGACCCAGAGAGGGGAAGGCTATCACAGACGCGTCATCTGTGTATGCTTTACGAATACCGAAGAGGGTATTTTTAGAATGTTAAGGCGACAATGGACCTTCAAATTGACAAAAATATGTCACCAAAACGATTTTTTTTCTTTCAGAAAATGATTCTGCAACTCATCAGCTTTAAATTAAAAAAAAAAAGTTGATCTGATCATTATTAACCGAGTTATAAGTATATTTTTCAAACGTAAACAATGGAAATGTTAGTCAAATTAAAACTTTAAATGCCATTTCCTCAAAACAAGTTTTCATGTCGTTTCGGTAAGTTCAAAATGTTCCCTGCGTCATAATTTTCGTTGAATTTTCATAAAATTTCATAAAATGATTATTTATATATGTTAGAATAAACTTGGTAATAAATTCATTATACTATTTTAAACAACTTAAAATTTTTACAGGTAAAATAATTTTTTGATAAAATTTGCATAAAATGACCTATTTTTATCGATTTCTTTTCTAGTTTTTTATAAATATGACTGTAAATCAAATATTGCTACTAACTTTTATTATAACTATATAAAGCTAGCTTAAGAGAGAAAATTAGATATCTGAGACAAAAATTAATGCGCATGGAGCATTTTTAAATAGAGTAATTAACAAACTGATTTTAATTAATATCTTAATTAATTACATTCTGATTTTTTTTTTAAATTTAGAATGTCCATCTCTAAACAACACTGTATAAGTATACAAAATTTCATAGCAATTTGTTAATAAATAAAAAAGTTTTTCATGGTCCATTGTCGCCTTAAAAAGTATGTTAATCCTATATATAATAGCCGTTGTCTCTGTATAACACTTCCGGGCTGTACTCATCTTTCAATTGAAGCCCTCAGTAAACAAACAGCCGGTTAGGCTTAATTTCAATTACAGATGTGGATCAGAATTTTTTCTTACCTAAAAACAAATATCTTCTTCTCCATCACATCACGTTTGTTCAGCCTATTTTCTATAAAACATTCAGAACTAAAAAAAATTGGATGTTTTTAGCTGTATATTTAACAGTTTTTAAAAATCTGTTTACTTTTGCGATGAATTCTGAAAGTAAATAAACTTGAATGTGACATGAATCGCGTAGTGAACTGTAAAAAATGGATGGCAGTCTACTACTCCAATTGCATGAAAAACTAAATAAATAAAAAAATAATGATAGGGTTTGCTTTTACATGTTGTGGATTAAATGCAATATTGTTTGATAATTCGGGATATTTTTTAACTTAATCTATACTAATATATAAAGAGAGAGCAGATTTTGTACGTGGAGGGTAATCTCCGGAACCACTGCACCTATTTGAAAAATTCTTTCACTGTTTGAAAGGTACATTATTCCAGATGGACATAGGCTATATATTATGTATATCTGATCAGTAAATAAAGTTAGGGGGGATACTCTAGATTGTGTGCACGGCCGCCATCTTGGATTTTTCCGCCAGGGTTTGGCGCATTTCGCATGGCGATAATTATGCGTTCTGGTAAAAATAACCCAATGTCAAATTCTCTAATTTAAGATCAAACAGTTATTTCTGATGTGATCTTTTAATTACAGTATAATAATTTTAGGTCAGATCTTGGCCTTGACCTGGAAATCTGAGTCAAATTGACTATACTCAAAAGAGTAAATTATCTTTTTAAACTATGAGTCTTTTTGTTGAAAATTTTTGGAATCCACTATCTGTTTTTTCGTTAACTTATTAAATTTAAGTTGCTTTTAATTTTGTTTATCGATTGTCAATTAGTATACTATAATGATACACCATTTCATTATTTGAAGTAAAAATATCCTGCCATCATTTTTTCGTTAAAATGTAAACTACAGTATACATTTTAAATACAATATATTTTTTAAATATTTTATAATTCCAAGTTGTAGTGGATTACAAATAAATTTAAATAACTGAAGTTCAACTTCTCTCTCCCAGGAACCTAAGTTAAAAAGTTCGTTAAGGTTAAGTTATGGTTTAGGAAAAGGTTTTTTTTTCTCTATTTCCAACACAGCAGGAAATGGTTCAAATAATCCTGTCCCGATTTTATTGTGTGCACCAACTATTTGGTTAAGGTCAAATCTGAAGTAAAATTTCATCACCACAATGCCCTTATAATAATAATAATAATAATAATAATAATAATAATAATTTTTAAAAAAAGGATCTGGCTACTCACATAAATTTATGGGTTCATAATTATTTACATTTTTTCAAAGCTGAACTTTAGAGAATTTTAAATTGCAAGTTATTTAGGTGGTACGAAAATGCTGTATTTTTTTCTAATTAACAATATATTGGCATCAATATTTTGGTGATTCATGCTATTAGCCAAAGAGTTAGGGCAAATACTGAATAGATGGCATTGAAATTTTATCTGTAAGTAAATTCATTTGACCAAATTTTTCATATGGCTCATAATTTGAAAAGGTAGTTTTTAATTAAAATGACCAAAACAATCCAGTCCAACGATTAAATGATTTTCAAAAATATTCGAAGTTTCACAATTTAAAAAGGTTGTTTTTATTAAAAAAGCTAAAGAAAAACCCAAAATTTCCAATATTTGAGAATGACTTTTCAGAAAAAAGTGGTTTTTATCAAAACCCAAAAATAAATCTAAGTCCAACGTTTTAAATGATTTTTTTTTCAAAAAATTTTCTAAGTTTCATAATTTAAACAGGTGTTTTTTATTAAAAAAGCTAAAAACATTCAAAGTCCAGCGTTTTGAAAACACCGCTTAACACACATTGGCGAGAATTTTTCACTCCTCAAAACACGGTAAATCGCCAAGTTGGCGTAAAAAAATCCAGATGGCGGACGTGCACACAATTATTAAGTAACGTAATATGTAATTGAATATTATTTTAGGTGCTTAAATAATTAAAAAAACATTTCTTTACTTAAATCCTTTTTTTATTTTTTATTTTTATTTCATCTCTTACTCTAATTTTGAGATACCAATGTGTATCTATAAACGATTGTTCAATTGTAAACGTTTATATTGTAAACGTCTATATTGTAAAGGTTTTGTCAATTTAAACGTTTCTCCAAGTGACAAACGTTTAATCTATATCTATCTATATATATAAAACAGTTCCGTAACTGACTCATTCATTCACTGACTCACTGACTGACTGACATACAACGGACAGACCAAACCGCTGGACTCAAGGGCTGAAATTTTGCATGGCGATTCTTCTAATAGTGTAGGGGTGCACTGAGGAAAGATTTTCAAAAATTCATCTTAGATTTTTTTAAATTAAATTTTTAAGCTGTTTTTTTAACTTTTTTTACGTTTGCATTTAAAATAATACATTGAGGGTTTATAAAATTTATCTCACGAGGAAAGATCATAAAAATTCCTTCAAAATGAAATTTTTTTTCAAATTTTTACCTCCATTTCCTGATTTTTGGTGGAATTTTAAAGATTAATTTTAGAATTTAATTTATTAAATGCCGATCACGTGATTTCTTTTTATGGTACTTCAATAAATTTATCGTCACGTGGTAACAACTAAATAGACAAAAAAAATATTTTTTTCTCTTTCTAATGCAGCAGGACGATTGGATATTATTAAAAAAAATGCATATCCCTTACGATTTTTTATAAATATATATATATATATATATATATATATACATAGATATAGATTTTACATCAACTTGTATACATTGATCATCGCATTTATGATAAATATATATATTATTTTTTGGGCATAAATGAATACGTTGACCGTCTGTATTTAATTTGAATGTACTCCGTAGCGAAGCGCGGATTTTCACCTAGTACTAATATATAAAGAGAGAGGGGATTTTGTAGGTGGAGGGCAATCTTCGAAACCACTGTACTATTTGAAAAATTCTTTCACTGTTTGAACGGTACATTATTTCCAGATGGACATAGGCTATATATATGTATATCTAATCAGTAGAAATAAAGTTAGGGGCTTAATCCTAACAATCTCCATTGTTACCGCTACGTCCTCTACCGCTTTTTGTACCGAGTCTTCAACGATCCTTATCGTGGTGCGATCGCGGTGGGCTTCTGTTCTGACGCTAGCGGTTCTGAACCTAGCCGTTCTCCAGCACGCCTTTTACTTTTAAACATTTATTTTAATTATTAACTAACATAAAATTACTTTAATGTATTATATTAGGTTACTTATAAGGTAAAAAAAGATTTTACAATTTTATTGGCTATCAACTGGAAAGTTATTGGTATAATATTTTGTTCACCTGGACAAGTCGGGATGGGCCGCTAGTATTTAATATTTTGATCGAGTATATATTTTGATTAATTTTACATATACTTTTTCTATTGGCAACATGAGTTAATATTTTGATTTGACAATCCAAAAACGTGATTTACATTAATAATAATAATAAATGTCTTTATTATTAATTAACATTTATTTGTGTTGTGGTATGTGTGTAATGAAACGTCGTTGTCTTGGACCAGAAGTTGTAATTTGAGTCCTGGGTCCTTGATGTTTGGGTAACAAAAGCTGGATAGCGAAGCACATTAGTTGCACTGGTGTGGGCTCGTGATGAATGGCAGAAAGAGATCGCGACTGGAAGTTGTATTCTTATAATGGCTCAAATTACATTTCACTTGTTTTTCTGGATCCACCAAGGAAAACCACTTTTTGCTTTGGCACTTAATTTGGGAATTTTAAGCGGAAAAAACAGAAACAGAATAAATTTTTACTGCCTTACGTTTGAATGTACACTAAAAAAAAAACCATGCATCTTAGTAAAATTTCTCTTTGAATGCCCTCAGAGAGTTTCATTCCTCCACTATATTGTCTTGAAAGTTATTCAAGAACTGAATGATACTTCATGAAGTTTTACAAGGTATATGATGCAAATTAATAGTTTTAAGTGAGCGACATTTCAAAAGCTTCATATATTTAAAACAGGGGTTTCCAACTTACAAGTGTCCAAGGGCCGCAATCGAAAACACCTGTCTAGTGGCGGGCCGCAATTTAATCAGGACCATACCCAGGACTTTTTTTCTTGAGAGAGAGGTTTTTGGAGGATTTGTGTATAGTATGTACTATGAAATTTTTAAAAATTCGAGTATGAACCTCCAACAACGACCTTGATTATAACTGGCCAACTTTCGTTAAATTACACAGACACACAAAAAAAGTCAAATAAGAAGTGGGGGGGGGAGGTATAAAATAGAACATGAGTGGACACCCTACTTTTCATGGAATTCGAGGAAAATCAATCTTTTTTGTAAATGAACAGCATTTGAAAACAATATAGATTTTTACAAAAACATTTTTCGTTAACTAAGAATATCTAAATTGATGCTGCAAATTATTTTCCTAGAAGTCTTCGCGGGCCGCAAAAAAAGACATCGCGGGCCGCCAGTTGGAAACCCCTGATTTAAAACATGACTAATAACAACAAAGAAAGAGAGCATCAAACGACATATTCTTATCAATTAAATTCGGTACATAATTTTTAAATACATATTATGTATCACATTGTTCTGACAAAATCAGCACTTATATTAATTATTCGAATATGGATAATTTATTATGTTAACGCTTTGTGGTACCCAGTTTCTGTTTTGGTTTATCCTTGCGAACATTTTAAGGCTACTAGCCGCTGCGTTACCAACATGGTCACTTTTAGTTTTATATTTTCTTTTGCAAAACAACTTAACTGGAAGTAACATATGTAAGGAATGTTACCATTTCCTGCCATTATAAATATACATTGTTAAGGGGTATTCTCTATAAGGCTCATTACGCTATAGGTCTGTCTAAATCATCGTGATTAAAAAATGTGAATTTCCATTACTTCAAAATAGAGTTAAAGATAAGACTGAGAAACTCAACACCAATGATTTTAAAAGTTATATCCCTCTCTATATGTACTATTTTTCAAAATTAAGATATCTACACTTTATCATTATATCAAATAAGAAATTGTTGGGTAAAAATTTTTTCACATAAAATCGGAAGTAAAAATTCAGCAAGTACTAAAATTATTAGTGTGGATTACATCACTCTGTGTGTCTACTACTGTCCCCAATTCAGATATCTAAACTTAATCATATCAAATAATAAATTGTTGGTAAAATTTCTACACTTATAAAAGAGTAAAAATTCTGAAAAAAGTGTAGAAAATTAACTATTACTGGCTCCTGGTTGCTATGCCGGCAACGGTTAAGCCTATCTTCGGGTTCATTTATTCTCTCTCTTAATGAATTATTTCTTCTTTTCTTTCTTTCTTGAGACTGTTTTTAATTTTCACTTGATCGCACAGCTCGCTTTCGAGCATTCTTGATTTCAATGTTTAAATCCATGTTGACACGGGGTTGCAAATTGCGGACGGCCGTTAATGTTTACATCCAGTAGTTGCAGTTATTGCCATTCGGAGTGTAGAAATATCGTCGATTTTTGTGACGCATAGCTACGCGTTTTATATATATAGAGATTATTGGTAATATTTTATAGTATAACTTATGCTTTCAACATTTATTACGTAATTCTTACTTACGTGGATGAACGTGAGATGTTCGAGCAATTTACGAAAACATGAATGTAAGTTACAATTATTCAAACATCACAGCATAATACGAGTAAGGCAGCAATTAGAAGTCAAGTCATCTATTGCATATATGCATGCGCTAGTATGTCAACTTCAACTACATAATGAAACAGTATCCAACCAGGCCACGTGGTAACCAGTTGTCAGAAAGTTATGCTGAAGCGTACTGAAAGACTTGACAAGGATTTAATAGGGCGGTCACAAAATGCAACGGCTAGAAATTCAGGAGACGGGATAATGGTGACAGTGTTTAGTATAAGCCTATAATTTCAGCCTGGATTTATATACGGCAGTCTACGTTTCAAGAGATTAACAATCCAAAAATTTTTATAGCCCTGAAGAAAGGTTTAGGACGTGCGTAACGAACATGCAGGAGACACAGAGATATCTAATATCAATTTTATAAACGTAGATTAAGAACAGTTTTCATGGGTAGAGCGACTAATTTTATTTCGTAGGAGATTTGGTTTCTAAAAATTTCTACAATTTTTTATTAGAGTCTCTATTCACTTTTCTCTATATTCCGAAAATCAAATAAATCTAAGTAAATTAAAAACTCTAAAAAGTGTTCTAGAAATTGACAATACTGAATTCATTTTAAAAAATGCATTTCTATTTTGTTAACCAATTTAGCATGTAATTTAAATAATTTTATGTTAATTATAAAAATCAAATTTTTTACCATGACAATAAATTCACAAATATATCCAAAACATACTTAACGACGTTTTGTATGGAGGAATTAATTAATCTTTAAACAATGTACTTAGAATTTCCCGTAAGAATTAGAGTACATAAAGCTCAAAGATCAATAACTCGGAATTTAATTTCTCCGAAAACGCTTTGTAAAAGCTAAATCATCTGACTTCGAATCATTCACAGCGGATGACGTACAGTAAAAGCTGAAAAAAAATGCTATTTAAGCTTGATTCGAATAATACCTTTGAATAAATATCAACCTTTTATCACGCATTTTCAAAATGCATTCATTGTATTTGTTTAGGAAAATCCATTTGCATAAGAAAGTTGCATCTATTTGGCATACAGAAATAAAAAATTCGCGCAAAGGAATAGGGAAGACAATTCTATCGGTACATTTGCAAATGATACTCATTTCAAAAAATGAAAAGAGATATGCTTAAAAATGCAGACGGTAATGCAAATATTTATATCATGGAGAAGCTATTTCGTTTTCTCGTTCAAATAAAGGCAGTTTTAATTAAAAATAAGCAGTAGGTAAAGCTATTGAATGAAAACTTTTTCAAAAATGATAGAAATGAAATTCGAATTCATTTGTAGAAATTCTAACACAGGTTCAAGTGAATTTAGGTTCTTGGCTAAAACTGAAGACAGTGGCGGTCATGTATTTAACTTTTAAAACTTAAGCATTAAAACTGATTAATTATTTGATCTATTTGTTGTCATACTTTTTTAAAATCATATTGCTTTTAAAAACTAAAATATCTGGAGATCTATACTGTAATTTTTTTCTAAATTAATTAAAAATATTTTCTGATTCTGACAATTTATTTCTTTTCTTGCTTTCTTAATGTGTTAATTTTGTTTTCTGTATTCCTTTAAATTTCCTTTATATTTTTCTGCACCGTTTCTTTCTCGTATATATTCATGCACAGTGTACTCTCTCTTTTTCTTAATCCACAGTTTTCACAAAATTTCTGTATTTGTAAATGGCAACGTTTTCTCTGCATACTTTTCAAAGTAGCCTGTCTTTGTTTCTTAGCGTCTGTGGAAGAAGGTTGCTTTAAGACTTTAGAATTAGATCGAGTACTACTACTTCAAACTAATAGTGAATTTCTTGGTAATTTTTCATTTCTCCTTATTATTTCCAAAGGATTTTTCTATTATAAATTCTTCAAATGACATTTACTGGTAAGTATGCTTCATTAAAATAAAATCTATAATTATCTTGGTTGTCTATTCAAACATAGCTTTCAGGAAATAGAACTAGAAATGCTTCCTTTTCAATCAAATGGAATGATTGAAAAAAAATTTCTTGTAGTCCCTTCTAACGGAGCTACCGCGGGTTATTAACGGAAGATTACTTATCGTTGCTTACATCTTTTTGGAACGAAGTTCTTTTATGCGGCTTACAGTAGAGTGAACTCGCAGAAATCGTCACGTAACGAAAAAGCATTATGTCCCCTCCATAAGACCTTTCGCTCAAGGACTCCGTGGCTGAATGGTTATCTCATTGGACTGCGGAGCTAGAGATCCCCGGCACAAGCGCTACGGGCAATTTCAACTTTAATTTAATTTCCTTTGTTCTGTTAATTCTTGAATTTTCTAGAATATTCTTTAGTTTACTATTCCCACGGGATTTAAATTATTTCATTATTGCAATTTATAATGGAAAGTCGAAAAAAGGAAACTGCAGCAAGTGTTAATAATTCAAACTTTCTAAGTTAATAAAACATGTAACTTAATACACATATTTAATGTTTACATTCATTTAATATACACGTGATTCAAGTGTTTACTATTTACATGCATTACAGAGAAAAAATAGTGAAATCATATGCTCAGCGTCAAAAAGAGTATCGAAAGAGAAAAAAATCCAAAATCAACTTCAGAGTGCGAAAAAAATACCAAACACAAAAGCTCAATGTCAACAACAGTTCCGGCAGAATCAAAAAGAAAAAGTACAGCAAAATGAAACATTGAATCTTGCTAGGTATTATATATATATATCTTTCGCATGAGAATAAGAAACAATTTTATTCTTTATTTTTCTATTTTTTTTTGTTTGTTATTGTTTTAATTCACATGGAATTTATATTGTGTCATTAATGCAATTTTATAATAGAAAGTAGAGAAACAGAAACTGCAGTTTTATGTGTAATTAATTTATATATTAAATTTTTTAATTTTAATAAAATAGAGAGATAGAGAGAGAGATTTGGTTGGTTGGTTGATTGAATAAAAGAGGGCTGCTCTTTTTGGCGGGACAAGAATACACTAATATAATCAATATAAATCTACATATTAAATCACGTTTAGAGTTGAAAAAATAACGTAAGGAACTTCGTCCTGACAGGGGTCCCCCAACTGCACAATTTTTTTCTTATATTTTCAAAAAAATTCCCACATATGAAGAGAAGAATGAGTGATACATAATAGGTCGATGGTAAGAAAACTGAGTTAGATTTGTCAGAAAATCGGGGGTAATGTGCCGTGTAAAAGTCAAGTCAATAAAATGTCAAATCAATAGCACGCGCTATCTAGGGGAAGGAAAATTTTGTAATTCGAAATAAACAATTCGCACGATGCGGAGTTCTTAATCTTTAAAATAGTACCTCATTTATCGATTTTGGTTAAGTATGAAGAGAGAAAAAGGGATAAAACTAAAAAAATACCTTTTAGAGATAATATTCTGCCACTCTTGATTTATAACTCTCAACGGCGGTCTTAACGTCTGAAATATTGCTCTACCGCGGACCGTTATGGAGGAACGTAATCCTACGTTAAAATATGTCTGTAACTGTAGCTCAAAGCACTCATATTCTAGAACCAACAAGATGTTTCAGATAATCGTTCTTTCTGCATTTGTTACCCTAAATTTTATGTCTTTTTTAGGGCATTATCAGACCTGGCTCCCTTTTATAGAATTTTAAATTAAATATTTCCACATTTTTATGCATTCACATATTTAGATTTTTTCTGTTTCTTTTCCTTTTATTAGAATTCGAAATGAAATAAATTTTTAATAACTCATAGCAAGTTCAAATTTTAAAAAAAATACTTATTTTATATAGCCCGAGCAAAAGAAAAATTATTCTTTTGGTTTAAATTTTTTTTTTCTCTGAATTGCCCTTTTCATGGAAAAGAATTCTGTTAATAACAGTTCACAAAAAACAATTAAATTTTTTCGAGCAAAAGGAATAAATTTTTCCTTTGTTGGGAATTTGATGCATATATTAATTAGTGCGGCAATGAATTATTTTAATTCAAATTAAGTAGAAGCTTCCCGAGAAACATTTATTTTTGTTTGATGGGATTTTTTATTCAAAATTGTTCTTTTCTATTCATTTCAGTTAAAGATTGTCTATAATTACATATTGCTTAAGGTACTAGGCAGTTTCTCATTTCAAAAGTCCTTTTCCTTTTGGTGTTTCTAGCTCCAGGACAGTGACTGTAATTTCTTAAAATCATGTTCCAGTGGTTGGTTCTTATTAAATTTCCTTTTTAACAACTGTTTGAATTATAATGAGATTTTTAATTTATATTTATAGTTAGATTTAAAAAAGGGGTGAGCTTTTATAATTGAATGTATCTTATATAAAAACACTCAAAGAATCGTAAAGTATTTTATTGCTATGCAAAAATTCTAAACTGACTCAAAGCAGTAAAAAAAAGTAATTAATTTGAAAATACTGTTAATATACTATTAGTTAGGTGAAAAGAAGGAAGATTACAAATTCATTCCCACGGAAGATTCAAAGCTTATTTTTGTAGGAAATGAATGTTTAAATGGCTACAATTAAAAAGT
>OU015491.1:35453809-35456309 GCA_907164885.2 Dolomedes plantarius
GTCACATGGCGCAAGATTCCACCCTTCCCACTTTTCAAAAGATCCCTCTTTTCAAAAAATCCCTTGAGAACCCTCCCCAAAAGAAACTTTTTCAAAAGATCCCTCGTTAGAGTCGCCGCATGCGGTCTCGCATTGTCATGCAAGAGCAAAATGCCTTTTGAAAGTTTTCCTGGTCGTCGATTTTTACCATGTTTTTATTAACTTGCTTTCTTCTTTTTGTGTTTTTGTGTGTGTTTGTCAAGTACAAATCTTGCAATCGATTTTTAACTAACTTCCCGACTAGACAGACATTTGAAACTTTTAGAATAGCTCATAACACGATGGCAATGTATTTTTTTAATACTTTTAGCCACCTTTAAGCAGAATTAAATTGATTTTCAGTTATTTTCAGTTATTTTTGTTTTGTAGACTGGTGCAGCCATCTATTGGCCTGAACGGGAACGAAAAGTTATATGCAAGTTAACTTCCAATTAACTTCATTTTCTTTCAAGTTGATGGGATAATTCATCAAAAAAAATTTTTTTTAAGTATTTATTAATGCATAGAATTGTCAAGTTTACATGATTCAAAAGAAAATTTAAAAACATGGTATATAAAAATTTCGTTTTATCTTGCAATTATTAAGCAACTTTTGCAACCACTTCAGGGTTTCTCAATGTAAACGGTGCATTAATTGCGGCACCCTACGGCAAGAATTCGGTATGCACTACACTCTTTCTATCGAAATACAGAGCCAGCATCACCTTCCCTGCGGAATGAAACTGTTCAGCATTTCTCTCGAGAAAGATGCGTTTCAATTCAGGTGCGAAATGATGAACCCAAGTCACGTCACCGGTCCCAATTTAGACAAAAAAACCCCATTTCTTTCCTGTTGATATCGTTCCAAAATGCTAGAGCACTTTCAAATCCTTACACTTTGTGTTGGTCAGTCAACAGACGAGACGATCTCGTCTACTGTGGCATGTCTGTTTTGAAGAATAAGTTCATTCACGCTTGCAACGTTCTCATCTGTCGTGGAAATACAAGAAACTTTACCTAGATATCCGTACGGCGATTCTCGAATGAGAGATACCATTTGGCGAATAGCTTGGCGCGATGTTGCGTTATCACCGTACACTTTGTGCAACTGCCAGTACATGTCAATGCAGTCACAACCTTTTGCTCACAGGAAGCGGATTAATGCACGTACTTCAAATTTGGACGCCCCTGGCAGCTGCAGAAACTTATTCACGACTGATTAGCAAGAGAACTAAAACTGCCACATCAAAGCCGCTACTACATCTACCGCAGCAACTGATGCTCCATGTTGCCACAAAGTTTCAACGAAATGTCTCTATTACAGAGATTTTTACGGAGGTTTGCAACTAACTTATTTATTGACCCTCGTATGTTTCCCTAAACAGAAGATTCAAGCCTGTAAAATTCAAACTGAGTACCTTAAATATACACATATACATGCATATGTATGTCTGCTTGTAATTACCTCTTGATTACGCTTAATCATTTCAGTTTAACCAACTTCTAACTGAATTAATAAATTTCAAAACAATCTGAGGAGAGTAGAACTTCATGGAAATCTTTCAAGGGAAGTCATCTCCTATATTTGTGCTTTCCACAGTAAATTGGTACCAATATCCGAAGTTTTTTTTTTTTTTAATAAAAAAAAATTGCAAAAAATTATCCAGGTTTTCAACGCAGTTTCTCAAAACACAATAGAAAGAAGACACTTTCCTATCTCCGTAACCACACCTTGAATTCTATTAAGACATTTTAACCAGCAAGTCAATTAAAAAATATTTAAGTCGACATGGTAACATACTGATGCAGCAATTTTACAAGTGAAATTCTACTCAAGAATCCCTTACGGAAATATCACACAAGTCATCGAGAAATCCTGTCACTCCACAAATTAATCGTATTCATCTTGTTTAAAGAACAGTTTTGAGGTGACAAAAATTATTGAAGTTTAAAGTTTTTTTGTATTCCTTTCATAACTGAAAACGGCTTTGAGACAGAAAGAAATAAAGGAGGCAACATGTACTGAATTACCAGTAAAAGATTCTTAGAGAATTTTGGCACAAAAAAATGTAGTTATTTTGATATTTGTCTGTTATATATTTAGCATTAAATAAAAGACTCCATTATATACATGATATTTTTCTCCGAATTATTAAAAATTCTTAGCCCCTTTTCGTTATCCGATATGTAACCAAAAACTTTCTCAAAAACTTATTTGTGTCCATGCCGACAAAATAAAAAGAATCAAGTAAAAATAATTAAATTAGGCGCAAGTTTATCTTGCTTATTTTTGGTTTAATACAATTCATAAGAATGGTAATTTTTTTGTGTATTCAACTAAATATGTTTTTCGTGAAAATGTTTACTGTTTTCACTATAACAGAATGCTTATAATAGGAAAGCAGTATATTTATATTTCTGTACCCTCAACGTTCAATATCTAATCAGACTAACAAAAGGAAGGATAAAGAGCCGTTTGGAT
>OU015491.1:35458809-35483809 GCA_907164885.2 Dolomedes plantarius
AATACCGATCAGGTATAATTTTTCAACTCATAGCCGGAAAAAAAGAGTGGGAAAACAGCTTCTTTTAGTGCATAAAGGAAAATCATCTGTAGGGTCAATGATGTTTGCTTTCAGCCATCGAAAACGAACAAAATTTTCACTCCATCAGGAGAACAAATAACCGGGGCCGGCTTATTAGGAATGTTTTAAAACTGATGTTTGCATTGGAGGCCGAGCAGTCGACACACCCTTCGATGTTAGGAGGGTAATGTCTAAGGAAACGATTAAGAAAATGGACCGTCGGAAACGACTGACTTGTTTGGAGAGCTAATTTCGAGGAATTGGAGTGGAAAATGGGGAAAGAGAAAGTTAATGCATCTCCGGTGCTATGAAGCATTGATGATGCAGAAGAAAGTTGGGCTATAGTAATAGTAGTTAGTACGATAAATATGTTAATTAAGAATAATATATGTATGTAATATGTAAAAAAGACTACTTGTATAGGAAATGAATCAATAAGAAAACCTTTCAATTTAATTGTATTATTGTAATAGAGATATTTGTACAGGTTTCACTGGAACTCACGGCGCCAAATCTGTAAGGGAGATTTCAGAGGGTATTTCTGTGAGGGTGAGTTTAGACGGTATCATACATCTGTATAAATGAATTTAGTTCTGTATCCTATGATGTAAGTGAAGAGAGTTCAGGAGGTGTGGGAATAGACAGTGGAAACTGTCCGCATAATCTACGACGCAGAATGTCACACAATTGAAAGTCGATAATTCTGTAGTATTACAAGAATGTCCGTCTGTCAACCCTGTAAAGCTGCACCAAAAAATGTTAACAAGTAACGAAGATATCTATAAAGGGAAAACGTTAAATGCTGTTTTCACGCTGGTATGAAGTAATCAGAACACTTGGGATGAAGTAATCAGAACACTTGGTATGAAGTAATCAGAACACTTCGGAGACAGCGATCAGGAAACAAATCATATGCCGGATAGTGGTAGTACCTGTTGCAGATGAATCAATCACCAACAATTTGTGAACCTCAGACCCCTGGTTCACAACGCCAATCGTATACACGGGGTAAATAAAATTCTAACTCTTAAATATCCAGTCTACAACTTTTTTAATTAAAATGTTTTTATTTATAGATTGCTTTTCTTCGAAGAAGGTCTTGATTAACAAAATTCATCGTACATGAATATCTCCATAAAACTGCATACAGTAAGGACCTTGCTGGTCTTAAAAAGTAGGAGACACGAGTATGAGCGACCTAACAGGTACGCTTGCAATGCACTTCTGACAAATATGGAATATGTAAAAGAAAATAGCTTCTCCCACAGGATCGAGCCGAAGCTCTTACCTGGGGGAAACTACCAATTTCACACACACTTAGTCAGTGAAAACTGAAGTCTCTCATGATATCCACTTTTTCAAATCTGGACAGAGTTGGAAAGGAAGTAAGGTTGCCATGCACGGGAAACCGCCAAGCGCGGAAGAGCACCGCCATAAATAATGTGCCAACAACCTTGCGTGCGCACTAGGAAACGGCGAAGAACGCACCAAGCTAAGTTCACCAAGAACTCGTATTGGTGTCAACATACTTGGACGTCAGCAGACCGCTTTCGAAGAAAAACGACAAGTTGAACCCTGATGCGAGGCTAGCAATTGAAAACGAACCAGTTTCCCCTACAGATGTTAATAATACAGAGGCTGTTCACACATTTTTTAAACGACGTATATTGTATTCACAAAACTAAATTACATAAAATTCTTGTGTTTTAAATGTTCTATTTGACATCCCTTATTCTGAACTATCTTTCGACACCGTAATTTCCAGGATAATAATGGCTTTTGAAGTGTCAGAAGAGGTATTCTATCCCATTCCTCCTGAACAGCTTTCCAAAGTCCTGTAAGGGTTTCGGGACGAAGTTTGGATAATGCAGATTTTAAAAGTCCGAAAGCACAAAAATCCATAGGTGATACATCGGGAGATTTAGTAGGGATATCAGTGAAGGGTATGGCCTTGATACCAGTTTTTATTCCATGTCTTTTAGGAAATTTACAGTGGATTTTGATGTGTGACTGCTAGCTTTGTCCTGATGGAGTCTCACAGATTGATGGCACTGTGGGTAAAGCGATGGTATTTCATTCAGAAAAATTGGCGATAAAATATGTTCCTGATTGTATTTGGAGTTAATCTTGACATTTTTTTTCCATTCTCTTTATTTTTAACTTGTCATTATAAGAAAAACCAGCAACAATCATGAATCCCTTAGAAAAACTTTCTTTCGATTCTTTGAACCATGTACATAAATTTTTTCTCCCCTTTTATGATAATAAATGGCTCCTTTTTTGTTGCAATCATTTAAATACACCCATGATTCATCTATTGAGACATTTGTTTTCCATTTTTCTTTGGATAAGTGTTTCTCATATAGAATTCTGCAGCGTGTCCTGCGTTCAGCGATATGATTTGGAAGAAGACGATGCACATTGCGTTTTTTCGCTTTCTTAAGATTTAAATCAACGTTTATCATTTTGTTTACAGTGGACACCGAGCATTTTAATGATTTTGCAATTGTCCTTTGACTAGGGGGATTTTCTTTTAACATTAAACACCGTACCTTTGCAATAGTCGGAGATGTCCGTTTTTTCCTTGGATACTAGTTTGGAATTTTTTCCCACTTGAGGCTCCAATTTGACGTTTTTTCCTTTCTTGTTGACGATATTACCTATCGACTCTTTAGATATCACAAAACCATGACTATCACATCGTTTTTGGATAACGGAGTATGCATATTTCTCTTCGGAAAGAGCATAAATGTAGTCTTCGAACCACTGCATTGTTAAAAACGCCATTTTGAATAAAAACAAAACTTTCAAGCCGTAGACGATAATTTTGACTTTTAAAAACATAGTACAATTGCAATTATTTCTTTTGCAGCAAACGCTTTTTTATTACCGCTTACCAAAATCGTCTAAAAAATGTGCGAACAGCCTCTGTCGAACATGCCCGAGAATCCTATTGAACGTGGTAACACTGGGTACAAAAGCGATTGACATGTAAACGCCCTGCTTTCAAACATACACAAGCTGACGTGGTACAAATGATATCTTAAACTGAGTCCAACTAGGAATTGTGTAAAATACAATTATCTTTAAGAAAAACCGTTACTCGACAAAAACACATCCAGCGTGGGAATTCCAGGAACGACCACGATGAATGGTCAAAAAAGGGAACATATATTAATTGAAAGAAAGTAGACTAAATTATAAAATTTGGACTAGGATTACTAAATGTTATTAAAAAGAGGTTAGATTTATTTAATAAAAAAACTGTAGCGAAAGATAGTCGTTGCAATTATATATATATATATATATATATATATATATATATATATATATATATATATATATATATATATATATATATATATATATATATATGTGTGTGTGTGTGAGTGTGTGTGTGTGTGTGTGTGTGTGTGTGTGTGTCAAAGATTTAGTGGGAAAAGAATGATTACTTTAAATTTAAAGGGGGCTTGGGAATTAAATTATATTCGTGGCGTAATTCGCCTCTAATTTTTCATATTTCAAGACGCGAATTGGGAAAGGGAGATTCCCCTTTTCATTATATAATCTTGGCGGGTCTGTGGTTTAAGCGTTTGAAGAGGAAGGATTATATAAGTCGCCTTGGAGAGATGTCTAGTTTGGGCTCTGCGCATGTGCAGAGAGAGTTGGCGCGCGGAATTAGCCGTGACTTTTAGGAGAGCGCGGTATAGAAGTCAATGCCGTCGGACGTATGTTCACCGCGTCTCTAAAAGCGAAATGGCGCAAAATGAACGCGCTGAGTTGGAACTGTGGTTTGCATGAAAAGAAATAAATTGGATTAATTTGAACTGATGCCTGCTCAATTATTGATTGGATTACTTCCTGCTACACCATCGGATATACCATGACTGCCATAATTTGTGAGATGACGGGCGTAGTCTAACGCTCGACACACACACACACACATATATATATGTGTGTGTGCACAATGGTTTTAGTGTTGAGGAGCTTCAGAACGGTAGATAAACGTAGTCTTGGGCAGTAGTCGTTGAACGGTGCAATGCGTTGTAAGGCAATGCGTGTGGTCGAACGCAGCTGAGAAACAAATCGAAAGTCCAGACGAGGAACGCAGATACTCACATGTTGATTAAATCTTCGTTTTATTTTGGATTACTTCAAGGGTTTTAGTTACACTTCATCATAGTCATAATTACATTATTTGACGGATTATCATACTCCAACACTACCCCGAGGCTGTCGGAACAGTGCAGTATAAAATGAAGACAAAGGGGACGCAGCACGTCCAAAAATTGCACGTTGACCGTGCTGTGGCAGGACACAAAGAGCGCGGGGAATTATTGGGAGAGGTCAGAGTTTCAGGCGGGCTGAATTTCAATTGGTTAAAAACTGACACGTGATTAAGTCGCGTCATATGGGGTGATGGTTTTCGAATGTTCCACGCCGTTCGAGTTATATAACTGTTATATAAGCTTTGGCGGCACTTGCCTTAGGGGAAAAACTAATAAATTACTTCGGTTTGGATTTAGGTAGAAATAAAGGAAGAGGGACGGTATTCTGTTGCAGTAGGATGAAGAATTTGGAAAATGCGTGTTAGGAATATTTAAAAGATTTAAATTTGTTTCATATATATGTACCAGGTGGTCATAAAGAAATTTTGCCGATGTGTGGACCTCTAGTGGTCGTTCCGTTCAACCTATCGAGATGAGATTTTAGATATAGTTATTCAAAGGTATGACTTCGGGATTCTGAGAGCGGCAACACAGTGACGCTCACGGTTACGGTTATAGGTATAGAAACTCGAAATTTTCAAATGGCAACGTCCACTTTTTCCCGTTGCTAAATGCTCAGCGTATGCGAAAACTCTAAAAAGCTTTGAAATGGTACGTGTATCACAAAATACGGACGCGTTATGCACGCACAAAAAGCAGCTCTGCGAACGGCCAACAAAGACGCGATCGGAACACATGGAGGAAATTTGTATGACAGTGGCTAGAAACCAATCACAGAACGCCGTCCGCCAGATATGCAGCGTAGAAAACCGATAAAAAGCTCTCTGATCGTGTTTATGTCAGCCATTCGCAGAGCTGTTTTTTTTTTGTGCGGGCATATCGCGTCCTATTTTTTGTGATACACGTACCTTTCCTACGCTATTTAGGGTTTTCACATGCGCTGAGCATTTTGCGATGGGAAAAAATGGATGTTGCCGTTTGAAAATTTCGAGTTTCTGTACCTATAACCGTAACCGTGAGCGCCACCTGGTTGCCGTTCACAGAATCCCAAGCTCATACCTATGAATAACTATATCTGAAATCTCATCTCGATCGGTTGAACAGAACAGCCGCTAGATGTCCATATATCGGCAAAGTTTCTTTATGACCACACTGTATATATACAACTAGCATTATTGTCCGGCGTTGCCCGGGTAGATATATAGATATAAAATTATTCATGCATTCCATCAAAAAAAAATACTGAGCTACACACCCGCTCTTCATGATCATCTGGCCAATTGTGTTTATTTGGGGAGCCAGGGCCAAAGGTCATTCCCAACCCTCTTCCTCCCGCGCTTTGGAATTTGACCCCCCCCCCCGTCACGCCCCAAACCATCTCTCTAAACGCAGCTGGTTGTGCTGAAGGCGCTCCACAGGTGGTCGCGCACCTCTCAGAGGCACAAAAATCATTAAAAAATTAATTTAAAAAAAACTAATTGAGCCCCAAATTTCGTTTTTCCTGATTTAAGTTTCTTGGGTCCTATACATTAACTGTGCCGATATTTGGTCCCGGTGGGTGAAACAGTCTATGATTCTATAGCAGACAAACAAACAGACGAGCTTTTTTATATATATAGATGAATCTCCCGTAAGGCGGCTAGTCATGGAACCGCCAGAAAAAGGTGGTCATCGAATAAGAGTCGACTTCTCTATGGCGGCCAGCAATAGTTCCGAAAGATAGAGGCCGTCTAGAGGGGTGAACAGTTAGAGAAGTTTCACTATATATATATATATATATATATATATATATATATATATATATATATATATATATATATATATATATATATATATATATATATATATATATATATATATATATATATATAAATTGGAAAGGAAATGATTTTTTTTGCAATAATAGCTACAATTTCAAAAAATGGAGAAACAGGATTTTAATATACACGTTTGTGCAGTAACGCGTAAATCTCAGCACTTTTCTAAGTAAATAAATGTACAAAACTAAAAATCCTAGACATGAAGGTAAAGACAAAAAAAATAGTTTAAGAATAATATCTCTTTGTCAACAGTAATGACATTATCATTTATCGATGATCCTAATTATCTCTTTAAAACCCCCAGTTTTGGAAACAGCAATTCGTTCATTCCTAATGTTGACACTGTTGGAAAAGAGATTTTATCATTAAACTGTTTTATTTCTGGTTTTCTTGCTTAGGTATACTTCCATTTCTCGGATTTCAGTCTTAACGTTTCTATAATTTCTCATTCGCATGACAGCGCTATCTGAGACTTACTGAGAAAATATCTATATTTAACTCTATTTCTTTATCTCTCTCTCTTTATATATATATATATATATATATATATATATATATATATATATATATATATATATATATATATATATATATATATATATATATATATATATATATATATATATATATATATATATATATATATTTATATATATATATATATATATATATATATATATATGTATATATATGTATATGTATATGTATATGTATATATATGTATATGTATATATATATATATCTGGGTACCATATTCTCAATATCCACTCTGTCACAAAGAATATATGCAGAAGAAATTGAGCTACTATAACGAAACGACAGGAATGTAGTCTGGTAAGAGCTATGCAGATGATTAAAATTTCGACTCCAGTGAAACAAGGGTAAGCACGCTATGCGCTTATGAGACGCTCAGCGGGGAGAGTTTAAAAGCATGATTGCTCGTGCCATAGGGTTATTCAAACAAATCTATCGACTTTGATGGACGGTATTGTGACTAGAGATGCCTCTCAGACGTAATCGGCAGTACCGGCAGTACGAACAATTGTAGGACTTTTAGAAGGGGCGTACAGTAGTCCTCAGAGAAGCAGGTTGGTCGAACAGGCGTATCGGCCTCCACATCGGTCGGAGCGATATGGTAGTTGCTCGGTGTTGGCAACAATGGATCACGGAAGTGATAGTCTACCGTCTCTGTCAGAGCGTTCCAGGAACACAAATGCGCGCGGGGATCGTGCAATAATAAGAGCGGTCACGTGCGCACCAACAACGTCGCTAGAATCGGTTCGACGCAATTTACCATCTTCCAGACATCCGGAGGTATCAAGGGAAACCATTCGGAGACGACTGGCCGAGTTATGCATAAGGAGCCGACGTCCATTAAGACGCATACCACTGACCCCAAATCATAGGCCAGAGGTGGGGAACGCGCGGCCTTGAGGTCGCATGCGGCCTCCGTGATCTTCTATTCCGGCCTTCATAAAAGCTAGCACTTGTATTAATTAATATTCAATTATATAGATTACAACAATTTCCAAATCAATAGAATTTAAATAAAGAACGGCATGAATGTATTTACAGTGTCGGCCAAAATAAAATTGACATTTTGAAATTGTTGTCTAAAGTCGCTACAATTGTATATTTATCCAAATGAGCTTCGTTTACCTTGATTGTATGATACTTTAACTACACTTTATATGTAATTTAATGCTCAGTTTCTTAGTAATACTACCAGACATGTTATATGATCTCTACATGAAAACTATTTTCTTACTATTATTGTTGTGACTGACTCCATGTACGTTAAAACGTATTATTTTTTCTGCAAAAAAAAAAAAAAAAATTCAATAATTAATGATTAATGTTATAACAAGTTTTTATCCTTATGTGAATACAAAAATATTTTATATTGTAACTTTTTATATATAAATTGATATTATTTTATATATAAATTTATATATAAATTTATATTATTTTATATTGTAACTTTTTATAATAAATAAATAAGGACTTAATTTTTTTTGTTATTTTTCTATATAATGCACCAAATTGTTCAGCAAGACTACGCTCGTCCACATACTTCGCGACTCTCCCAACAATGTCTTCAAGGATATGACGTACTCCCATGGCCTGCCAGGTCACCAGACGTCTCGCCAATAGATCACGTCTTGGACGTGATTGTAAGGCAACTGCAGCCTTAATACTGGTCTCGTAATACTGGTTAATTAACTGCCCAGCAAAGATTATGGCATGATCTTCCGCAGGAGGTCATTGGTTACCTCGTTGATTCGATGCCACGCCGTGTTTCGGCTTGTATAGCTGCCGGAGGTGGATTTACTACTCACTGATTTGTAACCCTTTTCATGCCATATCTTCTTAATATAATGGTTTGTTCTTCTGAATTTCTAATCATTTGCTTATCTCCTCATACACTACATATATATTAAGTTTCGTGATAGTAGGTTGTTTCCTTCTGGGTGCATATATTTTTTTGTGTTAGAGTGTATTTTACAAAAGCACATTATGTGGTTTTTGCTCTTCCAAAAGTGTTTCGGAAACAGTTTGTATTACTATATGATATGTAAGTATACTTAACAAAATAATTTTTGTTTGTGGAAAAAATATTTATTGAGGAACCTATTAATTATTATTGAATATTTTCTCCATAATAATTAATTGGTTTATTACAAAAATAAATTTTTCTTCCTATTGTGGACCCTTGACAATGTATATTTTCTTTTTGTATTCTTAGACCTTTATAAACTGAAAATTCTTAAAAATCGAAACACGAGATCTAATGATAATTTAGCTCCACACCCTGCAGAAAGATTATCAATAAAAACTAAAATATTGCTGACGAAATACTAAAATATTGATGAAAACCTTTACCAAAAACTATTACATTTTAAATTAAGCTTTATTTTCAATAAAATCCAACAAAATGTGATCGTAACGCTCCCAACGGAACAATAAAATCCGAAAAAATGTGTTGTTAAATATATCATGATATATCGAAATCCTTTCAAATCTTGACAAAGTTCATAGTTATCAAAATGTAGACAGTAGTAGAGAAAGATACATCCTCCCTGTTCGAAAAAGAAAAGAAATATTTCTTTCTGAAAAATTTTTTGTCGTGAAAGGACAAACAAAAACAGAGAAAGAGTTTCTAAATGAAAAATTTTCTTGGAATGTTATCTCTGTTTAAAAAAAACGTGTTCGGCATTGATATAATTTTCTTTCTATTTTTATAATCTCTTAATATTATAAGAATATTCAGAGAAAATGAAAAAATTATGACACATGCGAGATCAAAATTATACGTATTTACCAAAGGACTTTTAAAATTATATTTTTTACAAACTAAGATTAATTTGTAAGACTTATGACCAGTAGCAAGTATTAAACTAAAATTATACAAGGTGAATTCCGCCAAATGTGGTGGCAAGTTGTTGTATTGCCGCCAAGATGGCGCGAAGAGGGGGAGGTACGAAAAGGGTCGATGGCCTCCCGCGAAAGGGGTCGAGAGAGGAGAAGGGGTTTGATGGTGTAGCAGCGAAGCTTTAGGCTCGCTCATATCCTTTGTCATGATATCTGTTAATATTTTTATGTAATGGTTATTTTGTATGTTGAATTAATGTATGTATGTTGTGTTAATATATGTATGTTATTTTAATTTACGTGTCTGTTTTCTTTGGAGTGTATCTTCCTTAAAAATGTTCAGTAACAATAACGACGCTTCGCATATTCTACGGGCGACCGTTAGCTAACACAGGCTTCGACGGCAGCTTCCGCTGATAGGCGAGAAGAGTTTTTAGTGGCGCAGTCGCATAGGATCAACATGGAAAGCCCAAGAATATCAACGAAGTGGTTGTAAAGGTGAGAGTTCTTTTTTTTTCCCCTAATAAAGTGGGCGACTCGAGAAACCGCAATTATTATGTCATATGTTATTTTGTCATGTTATTTTGTCATGTGTTATTTTCGAGATGTGGTACACCAGTACTATTAAAGGATTTCACTTTTACAGTATTAATTGTTTTGTACGCCTGTACATAATTATACGTCAGTATAATAAATTGAGCACGCCAGTGCATATCAAAGTAATGTTATGTGTTATATACGTGTATACGCCAGTATACCATATCGTAATTATACGTCAGTATAATAAATGAAGCACGCCAGTGCACATTTAAAGAGGTATTTTTTGTACGCCTGTACATAATTATACGTCAGTATAATAAATTGAGCACGCCAGTGCATATCAAAGTAATGTTATATGTATAAACGTGTATACGCCAGTATACCATATCGTAATTATACGTCAGTATAATAAATGAAGCACGCCAGTGCACATTAAAGTAGTATTTTGCTTTGTATGCCTGTACATAATTATACGTCAGTATAATTCGAGCACGTCAATGTACATTTCATTTATGATATTATCGCAAAAGTGCATTTACCTGTATATTTTGATGTTTTTCCTTAAAAGCACATATAATTTCTAAGAAATTTGAGTCTTGTAAAATTTAAGTCTTGTACGTCAGTGCATCAGTTGAGTGAAGTACATAAATATCTGTATTTACTTCCGTTTCGTTTACGAACGAAAAAAAAAAAGGAGTGCTGAAGTGTAGTCTGTGGTTAAGAATTGGTTGCTTGTTTTGTTGTTTTGCTTTGATACCGTTCGGGTGTATTTTATTTTAGTGCCAAAAGTTGTTTTAAAACTGCATCATTGCTTGTTGGATAACTCACGGAACGACACATTGTGACGTTGGTTGACGTTGATTTTTTTTAAACGAATGTTGTAATCGATTATATTTGTATTGTATGCATATGTAAACAAATCGATTCTCCGGAATTATTTGAGCGTTAAAACTATTATATGTTCAGTGCTGACTTTTGAGCAATTCGAAGTTTAGGGTTTTTTTTTTTCTGTAATAGGAATTTTTTTTCTCATAAATATGGCTTTCTTAAATCGAGCCAAGAGAGACGATTTAATAGCTTTAGCTCAGGAGCTAGGTCAAGTGGTCGTTGAGGGAACGAGGTCAGCAGGTATTATTAGATTGATTAAGGCCAGTGATGACTATGAAGAAGAGTTTGTGAAGGGGCGTTTAGCCGTAGTGGAAGAAGAGCGCGTTGCTCGTGAACTCAAGGAAGAAAAAGAAAGGGAACAGGAACGCCAGTTCCAACTTGAAAAACTTAAAATAGAAAGGGAGAAAGTTAATCTTACTACTGCTAGACAAGACGAGTTTAGAGCCAAAACGTCCGAGTTGACTAAGCTATTACGAAGATTCGAGATCGAGGACGGAGACATTGTCTTATTTCTTTCACTCTTTGAAAGACAGGCTCATAGAGTCGGCGTTGAGAAAGCTAACTGGGTGTCGGCATTGTTGCCCCTGTTACCTTCAGAAATCACGCAACTCATCGCTCGAGAGTCAGAAGACAAATTTGACGATTTCGATTACATCAAAGGGGTTTTGCTGAAGCATCTTAAAATAAGCCCAGAAACCTTCCGACAGAAATTCGTGAAACATCAGCGAAATCCAGCTCGCTCTTGGAGAGATTTCGTATTTGAAATAACAAATTATTTCGAAGAGTGGATCGAAGGACTTGACGTCAAAGATTTCGATGGACTAAAGAACTTGATGATCACCGATCAACTGAAAAGACGTGTCCCTATCCAAGTCAGAGAACACCTCATGGACGATTGGGCAAAATTTCTGCAACCATCTTCGTTAGCAGATAGGCTGGATGAGTATGAAGCTGTTAGAGCTCCAACCAAGAAGACCAGCGTGGAAGACGCCAAAAATAAGCAGAGGGGATTTTCGCGTCCCTCGCCACCTCAGAAGGAATCTCAGGAGTATTATAAGGAAAAGAAGTACGCCAGCAGCGTAAAAACCGAAACGCCGCAGAAAGTAACCTGCTACGCCTGTAAGCAAACTGGACACATCTCCAAATTTTGTCCAAAAAATAGCCGCCTTCCTAAGAACTCGGGGTCAGGTGTTCAGAGCAATACAGTACAGACCGTGAAGAGTACAGAACCCTCGGTACTCACCGCCAAAGTTACAGTTCATGCAATGGGAGCTGGAAAGCTGCAGACGATTAATGATCTCAAAATTATCCCGTTGAGGTGCGGTGACCAGTCGTTAAAAACGGTGGTGGACTCAGGCGCTCAGATCTCCGTCTTAAGGGAAGACTTGGTACCTGAAAATTTTTGCGAGGGAGAAGGCACAATTCAGATCGTGTCAGCATTTGGTGAAGGGGAGACCACAGCTTTGAAGATCGTCGACATTAAAATAGACGATGGTCTGCACTCTCCTGTGCCAATCCTATGTGCCATCTCGAAGAAATTGGTCAACGACATGTTGATTTGTCCTACGGCTTATGAACTATTGCAAGAGAACATTCAGATTCATGGAGCCACCCGCGGACTTCCCGATCAAGATGACCTCCAAGATGACGTCGGCAACTCGCCTGAAGATGGAACTGTGTCACAATCAAGCGATAGTTGTGATCCGATTTTAACTGGTGTGGCGACAGCCACCATTGAATGCGTTTCCCATCAAGAGAATAAGGGAAGCTTCATTGCCGCCCAAAAAGATGACGAAGATTTAAAAGAGTTATGGGATTTAGCTAAAGATAATGAAAAGGCTTATACCGTAACAGATGGAGTGTTGTCGCACGTAGACTGTGTTGAAGGACAGAGCATAGTTCAAGTCGTATTGCCGTCGTGCAAACGCGAGAATGTTCTTCGCATGGCTCATGAAGTCCCTTTGGCAGGCCATTTAGGCGAAAAGAAAACTTTGCTACGCATCAAATACTCGTTTTTCTGGCCAACCGTGAGACAGGACGCCAAAAAGTTTTGCGAATCCTGCAAAGAATGTCAGGTTAGAAGAACGATGACCTTTAGGGACCGAATCCCCATACAACCTCTTGTGAGACCAGAAAATCCTTTCGAAGTGTGGAGCGTCGACTGCATTGGGCCTCTAGAGCCGCCGTCGAGAAGGGGGCATTCCTTCATTATTTGTGCAGTTGATTTGTGTACCCGTTGGGCAGAAGCCATCCCAGCGAAGAACATAAAAGCAAAGACAACTTGCGATGTCTTGATGAGAATCTTTACTCAGACTGGGTTCCCTAAAACCATTTGCATGGACCAAGGGACGAATTTCACGGCAGAATTGTCGAAGCATTTCAGAGATCTTCTCGGTGTGTCTCCTAGATTTGCTACCCCAGGACATCCTGAAAGTATGGGGGCAGTAGAGAGATGGGACCGAACGTTAAAAGACATGTTGAATAAGAACATTCAAGAAAACGGACGAGATTGGGACGTCCATTTACCATTTCTGCTGTTCGCGTATCGAGAAGTTCCCCATAGCACCACGAACGTCTCGCCATACCAGATGGTGTACGGTCGGTTGCCGAACGGACCGTTAAAGTTAATGAAAGAAGTATGGACAGGGGTGAGAGGAATACCCACAAATGCGTCCAAATCCGTAGAAGATTACATATCAGATTTAAGGGAGAAGTTAGAACAAGCTCACAAAATAGCAAATGAGAATTCAACCAAAAACCAGGCAGAATACGCGTCAAGGTACAATTTAAGATCTAGAGAGAAAAAGTTCGGAGTTGGCGACCAAGTGTTGGTCCTTATTCCTGCTTCATCACACAAGTTGCTGAAAACTTGGATTGGCCCGGTTACCGTAGTCGAGACAACTAGGCAACATTCCGCCAAAGTTCGGATGGAAGATGGCAGTATCCGAGAACTCCATTTTAACAAATTAAGACCTTACATTGCTAGAGTGCATCAAGTCGGGTTAGTGTTTGATGACGACGCGGAGTTTGGTGAACTCCATTATGCCCCGACTGATACCGCAATCAAATCTGTTGAAGACATTCGTGTTCGTGTCGAAGACACTAGTGAGAGGCTGAATTATTCTCAACGATGCGATCTATTCAAGCTTTTAAAACGGTTCCATAGTATTTTTTGTAACATCCCAGGACGAGCAAAGGTTGAAGGCCATTCAGTACGCTTGACAGCTGATTGCACGCCAAAGAAGTTGCGGCCCTATCGCATACCCGTAGTGCTTCAAGAGGAAGTCGACCGCCAGGTTGAAGAACTGTTGCGACTTGGATTGATAGAGCCAAGCGATAGCGAGTGGGCTCATCCCGTAGTCTGTGTTTCGAAGAAAGATGGCAGTGTCAGGCTTTGCGTGGACTACAGACATTTGAATAGCTTTACCGTGCCAGACGCTTATCCGATGAAGATTGCGAAGGATCTTCTCCTGGAAGTAGGAAAGGCCCACTACATAACAACTATCGACCTCACGAAGGGGTACTGGCAGATTCCGGTCAAGGTTGAAGCTAGACGCTATACAGCTTTCGCTACTCATTCGGGTCACTTTCAATGGAGAGTGATGCCTTTCGGACTTAGGAATGCCGGGAGTACGTTCCAGAGAGCCGTGGACAAAGCCCTCATGATCCATAAGAACTATTGTCGACCGTACATCGACGACGTCGCGATTTTTTCAGATACATGGGAAGACCACCTAAATCACCTAGAAAAGGTTCTTGACTCATTACAAGTGATTGGGTTTACCATAAACCTGGATAAGTGTGAGTTCAGCAGACCAATGGTAAAATTCCTTGGTCATATTGTTGGTTCTGGACGACATTCGCCAGACCCGCAGAAAGTTGAAGCCATACGGAACATGGCAAGACCGACTACGAAAAGAGAAGTTCGTGGATTTCTGGGTCTTACTTCTTACTATCGGGACTATATCCAAGACTTTGCGAGTATTGCCCTGCCGTTAACGAACATGACAAAGAAACATCTTCCTAACAAAATTCCTTGGAGCGACGAAGCGGAGAAAGCCTTCCAGGCGCTGAAAGACGAACTGGTCCAAATTCCTGCTTTACACACCCCTGACTTGGAAAAGCCATTCCAGTTGTACACGGACGCTTCGGCAATGGCAGTGGGCGCTTGTCTTGCCCAAAATGACGAAAAAGGGATCGAAAAACCCATAGCCTTCTTCAGTAAAAAATTAACGCCAACTCAGATGAAATGGTCAACAATAGAGCGAGAAGCCTTTGCAGTGATATCAGCATTGAAGAAGTTTGACACCTGGATTTACGGTGCTGAAATCCAAGTCATATCAGACCACAACCCTTTGACCTACTTGACTAGCTCCCTGCCGCAGGGTCCTAAGTTAGCTCGATGGGCACTTGCCCTTCAACGTTATAACGTAACGGTTTCCTACCGCAAGGGTCAAAAACATGGAAATGCAGATGCATTGTCTAGATTGCCCGTGACCAATTGTGAGTTTTAAATTGTGCCATTTTTATAATGTAAAAATTTGAGTATTTCATGTTTATGCAGCGCATGGTTGTATGTAAAATTTAAAATCAGTTATCGTATTGTATTATCTTCCAAAGTGTTTCTTGACTGCTTAGTATATTTACACTCATGAAACATGCAACTGTAAATTATCTTCTAGTTATTCCTTTAAAATTGTGTATCCATGTACGCATTGTTAATAGTATTTCAGTGTTGAAATTTGTGTTGTGTTTAAATATTCATTGGATAAGAGTATATTGGTTGATAATATGTATTACATGTCATTTTAATTTCTAATATTTTGTTTTCGAAATAATTTTTGGTGTCAATTTCTCGAGTCACCTGCTTGGGGGACAGCCGTTAGCCAAGGGGGTTGCTCTCGCGAGGGGTGATGTTCATGAGTACTCACTCATGAAATTTGTTAAAGTTTAATGTGCGTGAAAGAAAAGGAACTCTCTCCTTAGTGTGGTCATGTTTCAAGAAGAACTTCTAAAGGACTCTCCAAGAAACTTCAGGATAGTTTCGGAACATCTGTTTTCTGTTTATAGTCATATTAAATGACGTATAAACTCCCTAAAGGGGAACGTGTAAGACTTATGACCAGTAGCAAGTATTAAACTAAAATTATACAAGGTGAATTCCGCCAAATGTGGTGGCAAGTTGTTGTATTGCCGCCAAGATGGCGCGAAGAGGGGGAGGTACGAAAAGGGTCGATGGCCTCCCGCGAAAGGGGTCGAGAGAGGAGAAGGGGTTTGATGGTGTAGCAGCGAAGCTTTAGGCTCGCTCATATCCTTTGTCATGATATCTGTTAATATTTTTATGTAATGGTTATTTTGTATGTTGAATTAATGTATGTATGTTGTGTTAATATATGTATGTTATTTTAATTTACGTGTCTGTTTTCTTTGGAGTGTATCTTCCTTAAAAATGTTCAGTAACAATAACGACGCTTCGCATATTCTACGGGCGACCGTTAGCTAACACAGGCTTCGACGGCAGCTTCCGCTGATAGGCGAGAAGAGTTTTTAGTGACGGTGCACAATTTCTTTAGAAAAAAATTAAGTAAAATAAAATAGTATGCGGAATAATTGCAATTTAGCTTGGAAAATAGTCTAAACCACTTTTTTCATATTTGTAAAATTCTCTCTATGGTTTCGTAAGTTAATTACTTTATTTTGATTTTCTTAAAGATAGTAATTAAATATAAAAGTTTTCGGTATTCTTCAATCCATAAGACAATAACTTTGAAGTAAGCATGAAAATCTAATCATTGTAAATTGGTTACAAAATAGTGATCCAAACTATTATTATTATTCTCAAATGCACTTGTCATTTCTAGGCATTCGCCCGAAAGTGAATAACCGGGCAGACAACATCTTGCAGATACCATACCAGTAATGGTTATGGGGGTCATCTTGACCACTACTGTTGACCACTACAAGAACACATAAAGTAGAATAGCTATTCAACTTTATGTATTTTTGATCAGATAAAAGCAACAAAAAAAATCTGTGAACAATCTTAATTAAATTTAAAATAATTACAAGATAAAAAGAACTTTCTATAAACCATGTTTCTAAATTTTCTGTTGAATCATATAAACTTGACAATTCTATGTATTAATAAATACTTAAAAATTTTTTTTTGATGAATTATCCCATCAACTTGAAAGAAAATGAAGTTAATTGGAAGTTAACTTGCGTTTAACTTTTCGTTTCCGTACCGGTCGATAGATGGTTGCACCAGTCTACAAAACAAAATTAACTGAAAATGAATTCAACACTGCTTAAAGATGGCTAAAAGTATTAAAATAATGCATTGTCATCGTGTTCTGAGCTATTCTAAAAGTTTCAAATGTCTAGCTAGTCGGGAAAATAGTTAAAAATCGATTGCAAGATTTGTACCGGACAAACAAACACACACACACACACAAACAATTAAGAAAGCGAGTTAATAAAAACATCGTAATTAAATTATTTTTGAATGTTTTATAAGAAAATTGCTTTTCTTTTAGTTGTAAAAACAGGGTTTCTTAAACATTATATTATTTTTATTCTCAAATTGTAATCAATAAGATTTGTAGCATTTTTCCAAAACCGAAAAAAATAACAATCAGAAAGCTTTTTATTTTTTTAGTTAGTGATAAAGGGACCCGTGCCCTTTCGCGGGGCGCTGCCGAGTGATGATCCAAACTATGAACTAGCAGAAAATTTGTAATGATATAAGAAAAAATGACTCAAGTTTCAAGCTACAAAGCCTCTGACAAGCAACTAAACATTTCCTCAATATTTTTTTTCTAATACGTACATTTTTCCTTCCAGATGCATTCCTAAATACGCATTATGGAGGGGACCAAATGATAGATAGGTCTCCAGACATGTTACTAAAAGAAGTCATTCTCATGTATAAAACGTAATAACTTTTAACTAGGTCGTCAACATACCAGGACGTTGAAACATCCACACACATTTCGTCATAATCTCAAGGAATTTTTTTTTGATCGGAAATTTAGATTTGCCAGCAGGAAAATGAAATAAGAAAGGAGGATCGAAAATTGATCTAACTTTGCATCATATTTTAATTTTTATAGAAAAGAGCATTTCTTTTTTTTTTATTAGTCGATATTGGGAAAATTTGATTTGATTACACACTGTTGTCTGGAATTGGCAGCATTTCTAAATTAAACCTGCAACAATACCATTGAGACCTAATTTCTGTGGAGTTATGGCAGATGCTGATATGAGGCGTTGAAAGGCAAAGTGGTGTAAGTCACATTTTCAACTCTTTTCATTTGAGGGCGAATATGTAATCTCCATGTTCAATTTATAGTGGAATTGTAAATAGTTATTATTTGCAGTATTGTAATAATTGTCATGAATTATAATTTGTTCAATTTGTGGTTTAATTTTTTGTAGTTTTTGCAGTTACACTCTTTTGACTTAGACCACTTGACTTACTGACTTACACCACTTTGCCTTTCACCGCCTCATATGTCCGAAAAATTTAGTTTTATGTTTTCAGTTCATATGTCACACTTAAATTTGTTTCTTTAATGTGGCAAAAGCTTACAGTAGGATTATTAAATAATACGAAGCTATTCGAATTGGCAAATTCTGTTATGTATAAAAGAGGTAATACTTGCTCCCTAATTGAATATTTTAGTCCCTAACTGAAAATTTTCATTGAAGACCAGCCATATGCTTGAGGTTGAAAATGAGTATTAACTAAAGAATATTTGAAAAGAAACTTCATTGAGCGATTCTATATTTCACAACAAAAGTTACTTTATTAATTTGCCGAAAACATGAAAAAATTACTTATCAACATCTACCATAATGCCACAGATTTATGTGTTTCAGTATGGCTGCCTATTATTCAAGTAGAAACATAGCAACTAATTGAATTATATGACCTTGAACGTAGCAAATTATGTAATTATAGATTTCTTAAAATGATTTATTGTGGGGAAATTGGAAGCGAAATATATAGTATTATATTCCTTTGTTTGGTGCAATAATGCAGTAGACATGTTTTTCAGAAAAATAGCAGTTATGAAATAAATAAATAGAATAGCTATTCAACTTTATGTATTCTTTTATCAGATAAAAACAAAAAAGAATCTGTGAGCAATCTTTATTAAATATAAAATAAGATTATTTTTGAATGTAATATAAGAAAATTGCTTTTGCTTTAGTTGTAAAAACAGGGTTTGTTAAAGTTAAAAATATTTCTATTCTCAAATTGTAATCAGTAAGAGTCGTATAATTTTTCCAAAACAGAAAAAAATAACAATCACAAAGCATTGTATTTTTAGTGGGGATAATAACTATTATGCTATTTATTTAAATTATGCAATGTATTGGAATAATGTTTTTGTAAGAATTTGTGAGCATACAGTGCACATTTTTGAAATCATTCAATATTATTAAAACATCAGTTTCTGCACTTCTTTGGATTCTTCTTTTGATAGTAAAATATTGAATTGTGTAATCCGTGTTTAAAAAAAGCCCTCTACAAATAGGATTTTGAAATTTTAATTTCTTAGGATGCATTGTTTACATCAGTATGAATCATAGCAAATATCCTTTAATACCTACATGTTAGTTTAAGTAATCGCATATGTTCTTTTAAATAGGTCCAGGTCTTATTGAGAAATTTGTAGTTAAATATCATAAGATAAAAAGAACTTTTTATATACCATGTTTTTAAATTTTCTGTTGAATCATCTAAACTTGACAATTCTATGTCTTAATAAATACTTAAAATAAAAATTTATGAATTATCCCATCAATTTGAAAGAAAATGAAGTTAATTGGAAGTTAACATGCGTTTAACTTTTCGTTCCCGTCCCGGCCAATACATGGCTACACCAGTCTACAAAACAAAATTAACTGAAAATGAATTCAGTCTACCTAAAGATGGCTAAAAGTATTAAAAGAATTCATTGACATCGTGTTCTGAGCTATTCTAAAAGTTTCAAATGTCTAGCTAGTCGGGAAGTTAGTTAAAAATCGATTTCAAGATTTGGACTGAACAAACACACAAACACACAAACATACAAACATGTAATAACGCACAATCTTTACTTGGTCTCATTGAGACATAAAAAAGAGATGCTAGGTACATAAAAACAGATGATCGCATGAAGTTTTTAATGTAATATACCTTATTAATCGGCGTATAGGACGTAGGGTAGACCGGGCATGTTGGCCATAGTGCCACTTTGGCCCATCTGCGATATTTTTCAAACTATCCGGTAGATTGCGTTGTTAGTTACGCGACGTGTGTCTTAGCACGTTTTCTTTACAGCACGTTTTCATAACAGCGTCAGCAGCGAAGAAGCAATCAAACGAATGCCACTTCAAATTTTCCCTATAGTAAGTTTTTTGTCACTTATAAATGATCGTTTCTGATTTGTTTCAAAATTAAAGTTTCTGTTAGGTGAATAGCAATCTAAAAGATCGTTCTTCAGAACTAATTTTCTACCTATTGATTTGAAAAAATATTAACAGAATATTTGATACAATGATCAAAAGCCAAAATGGCTATATGGGGTAAGTTGGCCCATTTTATCCGGGGCATGTTGGTTCAGTGGGCCAAGACGCCAAGTCCAAGAGTTTTTTTTTTACATTCATAAGCCTATAAAAGTCAATAAAATTGTCAATAAATCAGGAGAAGACTGGATTCAATGCACCAGGTGCAATCGTTGGGCACATGAATAATTTGTCACCGGGGACACGATATTTTATGCTTGCATTAATTGTGAGGATGAAAAAGATCGATGAAGGCAGCAGTTAAGTTAGACAAAATATTTTCTTATCCTTTGTGTATTTAATATACCATATTAAATTTGATATTTTATGTGTTTCTTCATTTCCGTTAGTAATCCGAAAATCAAATCAACTTAAGAGAGCCAACGTGTTCCGTTCGATGGGGCGGATTGACCTAGTGACTGGATGTCCCGCTGAGACTTCATCGTAGAGCTCCGTGATGAACCAGTTCCAGTCATTTTGTAATTCTGTTGTTGTCGAGCGCAACCACTTGATTCCTATGTTCTGACCAACCATAAAATTATTGTAAATTCAAACATTAAATACTTTTTGTAGGGTTTGTTGAACATCTTTCCATTATAATTAAAAATAAAATATGATGGTAAAAGAAAATTTTTTTTTAAAGTTTATAGCCTAATATCAATGGATCTTTTTGCTATCATTTTACATGAATAGTATTAATTTTCAATAAAGTCATGCTAAAATTAGGGTCCTTTTTTTATTATCTGTAAACACTGCAGAGGAACAATGTTTGCATTATAGAGTGAAGCATTAATAAGCCATACTTAGTTTAGAGATTACTTCAAAAAGCATAGTATCTTCAAGATCTGCTAGTACAATCTATAATAATAATCAATCTATAATTCATATAATTCATATAGAAACTATTAATTCATATTTTTCAAATTTTCTCATACGTGGTTATGGTTAAAGGTGTGCTTATTGTACAAACTAAAAAAATTTAAAAAATTTTATAAATAATTTTTTTTAAATATTGAAGAAAAATGTGTCAACAAGCCCCGGTCTACCCTACTTTTTTTGCAAACTAAATACGCCTAAAATACGGGATGCGTGTTATGCGCCAGTGATCAAATTTATGAGTTGAAATTTTTCATCTAAAAATTGAAATCGAAACTTTTAAATTGAAGAATTTTCATATGCACTAACAGAAAATTTCTCATTACAAATTTTCTGTTAGTTCATGGTTTGGATCGGAAGGGACGCGGTGGCCCGGTTGGCAAAGGCGACGAGATAGTGATCTGAAGGTTGCTGGTTCGATGGTCGTTGATAAATCTACCACCATGTACACTAATGGCGGCTTGTGCGCGTAAAATCTATCGTGGCTGCAGTGTCCTCCAAATTCTCAAATTGACCTTTGGAGGTGCGGCATCGAGTTTTTCGGTCTCGTCACTTGACTCGGTTCTAAATTACGGGACCGGATTGGAGAGGGTGGTGCTGACCGCCTATATGGTGCCCCCTTAAATGAATGGCCAGCAGTCTTGCGGTGTGAGTTAGGGCGGCCGTAAGCATTCGATGTTGACCACTACTGATCTGGTGTCTGCAAGGCGATGTCTGCCCGATAATTCACATTCGGGCGAATGTCTAGAAACGACAAGTATTCGAGAAAAAAAATTTGGATTATTATTTTGTAACCAATTTACAATGATTCTGTTTTCATGCATACTTCAAAGTTATTGTATTAAGGATTGAAGGACATCGAAAAATTTTATACTTAATTGCTATCTTTAAAAAAAAATCAAACTAAAGTAATAAACTTGCGAAACTATAGAGTAAATTTTACAAATGTAAAAAAAGGTGTTTATATTATTTTCAAAGCTCAATAGCAATTATTCCGCATACTCTTTTACTTTACTTATTTTTTTCTAAATAAATTGTGCACGGTCAAATTAATGTTATTTTATAAAAATATAATTTAAAGATCCTTTGGTAAATACGCATAATATTGATCTCAGATGTCTGGTATTTTTTTTTATTATCTCTGCATATTCATATAATATTGTTCCTGTTAATATTAATATAGTAAATGTATGAGTATTCTATTGTATTTTTTTTAAACAATTGGTTTCCAATAAATCGTTTCCATAATTTTTTTTCTGTTCTGCAAAAAAGTTGCGGGATACATTTTTTGCTTCCTTACTGAAAGAGGGATCATTCCAGTAAAGTAGAGTTCAAATCTACCGACGTCTAATGTTACGATTCATCCAATGTGCACATGCGGTTATCACATTTGAACAAGCTGTTCATCCGTATCGTTCTTCGATTAGGCGAAAGCCGATGAAATCGTGTATTCCTTTCGAATATGAACTCCCAACTTATATATGTGTACGCTGGCATCATATCCGCATTTTTCGTTACTATAGGAGTTTTAATAAATTATGGAAAATTTAAATTATTATGGTTATTCATGAAAAAAATGTAGAAAATTATTTTTCTTAAAAATGTGTTTAAAAAAGGGGCTGCGTCCTATAGGCTAGCAAATACGATAAATGCAGTAAGTTAGACAATGTACTGAACTAATTATTACTGAACTACATTCGTTTGAAAAAATCTGCTAAATTGTTTTATCGAAGAGAAGAATACCTCTCCCTTGAATCCAAATTACGCCAACGCGTCAGAAAAATAGTGTCCTCTCTGATCGTGGCGGAGTGCTGCTGTACTTAGCGTAGCGCTACATTAAATGCAGCCGCGGCGTCTGAGTGGGATACCGTCTGCTCGCTGTCACCGTCTCCTTCACCTTCACTCTCGTCTGAGACGTTGATCGATTCTTTCAAAACCATTTCAATAATCTAAAATCTTACTCGCTAAAATCTTACACGTCTAAAATCTTACACTCTAAAATGTATGATCGTCTAAAATTGAAATGATCGTCTAAAATCTTACACGCTACTGAATGAACAACTTATACTGTACTATACTGTACTAGGCAGCGTTTCGCTCCTCTCTTATCATCCATTTCGTTCCGAGATTTGGTTATGTTTAGTCAGACCTTAAAAAATAAACTGTATAATCATACGTAATATGTAATATTTATGTAATAACACGTTATACTTTAATTAAAGTATTTTTTAAGAATGATTTTGCCTAATCCGAAAAGGGTCTAGTCCCAATCATTTTGGATTGTCGGGACTCCACTGTTCATTTATACTTTATGATCCCATAATGTGTCAAATAAATTCTGATTTATAACTCAACGTGCGTTGAAGGTATGTGAAGTAACAATCAGATATTCTTACCTAAATGGAACGCCAGTCATAGACGAATAAGTTGAACAATAAACTTACCTGAAAGAGAAAATAAAATTAGTTGAAAATAAAACAGTTGAAGATCATAACTTATGCTTCACATAAATGTAATTTCATTAGAATTGAAAAAATACTTTTATCCAATTGTAAAAATCTTTTTAGAAATCATTATACAAAAACTAAATATTATGCGATGGTTCAAATTTTTTAGGCAAATATCTCACATCTTTTTAGAAAGATATATACCATGAATTGTTACATAAATGAAACACGGGGATAAAAATTCATGTTATTAATGAAGTTCAATAACCTTCCTTAAAAATTAAAAATTTAAGAAGTCAGTAGATTTGCATTTAAATACTTTTATAAGCCCCAATGAATTATTCATTATGGGACGGTTAAATAACGCACTTCTCTCATTGTAAGGGCGAAGATATTTTATCTTCTTTTTCTTTTCCGTTTAGTTGCGATTAAGTGCTTATTGTTGCTTGATAAGCATTCCTAGAACATTTAATGCTCTTGTACATAATATATTCTCTCTCTAATCCCCTTTCCCCCCAAAAAAAAAGACAAAATTCCAAAGCATGAGACGGAAGGTATAAGGTTTAATATTTAACACCCGAAAACCACCATCTTAATGCGTTAACGTTTTGTTTTTAGGTTCAGATTTCGATATCATGTATTACTTTATTAGCGACCTGTGTTTATTATCTATGCTTTTTTTGTAATTTGGTTATTTTATGTTTCCTTTATAGGAAAACTAGCTAAATGCCCGCTCTTCGCTACGGAGTACATTCAAATTAAATACAACGGTCAATGCATGCAGTTAAAGAAAAAAAAAATATATTATAAAAAATCGTAACGGATATTTTTATAGACAAAATAATGTAGAAGAAAATACTGGAATTAAATCTAACAGAACGTACTAAAGAATATAGTACAGTTAATGTATTACAGTTTGAGGAAAATTTCTTTTACTGTATTTTAATAATTTTTTTTGGATAATGTCCAATCGTCTGCCTCATTAGAAAGAAAAAAAAAACTTGTCAGTTTATTTCATTCTGATGCACAAGATGCAAAATTAATTTAAAGTATCACAAAAAGAAAAGAAAACACGTGATCAGCATTTAATAAATTAAATTCTAAAAATTAATATTTAAAAATTCACCAAAAGTCAGAAAACGGAGGCAAAGATTCTTAAAAGATTTCGTTTTAAAGTAATTTTTATGATCTTTCTCGTGATATAAATTTTATA
>OU015491.1:35486309-35613809 GCA_907164885.2 Dolomedes plantarius
TACATACGCCACTAATTAGATATTCTTTACACCACTAAAGTAGCCCGCAGTTTCTAAGCCATTAATTTGAATTATCTCTTTGAATTTGACAGTGAGTTCAGTGGTTGAACATAGTTTGATAATTAATGGGCATGCTTTGCAATTTTAAAACTATTTACAATTTCTTACAACTAATAACTGTTCACAAGTCATAACATTAACAAATTAAGGCAAACATAAATCTGTATTAATCCTTTTCACATCTCATTTATGGATTCAGTTTTGCACGTCATTACTTTCAGGTTAACAAAAGTCCCTACAGGCAATGACTATCGGTACAACGTATTCAAACATTGAACCCTTATCAAATACCCGCTCTCCGTATAGTGTCCAATACCATTCCGAATTTTCCCATTTCCGTCAAAACGTTCCGTGTCCCGCTCGCTCTGCTACGTCTATGAAAAGACGATGCTCTAGAAGTATCATTTTATTGAAGGGGAGCTGTCATAAACCGAACGAGACAGATGGATTTTTTATTATTGTGCTGTTTGGCAGAGCGAGCGGGGGGGGTTTTTATTGCCCGCCTCGCGTGATAAGTGCAATTGTGAGGACCGCGCTGTAGCCCAGATAAGATGGTAAACAAGCCTTGTGGGAGTAAATATCTTTTGAAGGTTTTATAGTGCTACGAAAGGACATTTTATCGTATTTTCGGATATAACGTATGTCCCCGAAAATTACATAAAAATAACGTCGAAAACTCGAGATCATTCTAGTTTGCTTTCCGTAATGCGTTTTATCTAAGTGTGTATTCAAAAGGAGCTAACCTGAGTACAGAGAGCTGTTACTGCATCTTGACGAATAAGTGATGTTTAAAATGGTCTATCTGTTATACAAGGTGCAGCCATTAATTTCCAGGACTGATGTAATAAGTCCAGATTATATTACATGAAATACATACCCATTTAATATGTTTCGAAGTAACTCCCACCTGCCGTAATGCACTTCTGTGCTCGGCTGTATAACTTTCGGAAACAACTTTTAAAGTCCTCTTTCGGAAAGCTCTTTAATCAGGACGTCGCGTTTTCTTGATGGCTTCGATATTCTCAAATCTTGTTCCATTCAGAAAATCTTTCAGTTTTGGAAATATGAAAAAGTCTGCCGATGCTAAGTTCGAAGAGTATGGAAGATGCTGAATCTCCACGACGTCATGCTGGGCAAATTTACCGAAGGGAAAAAGATTTGAGGATGTCGAAGCCATCAAGAAAACGGTGACGTCCACATTAAAGAGGACTTAAAAAGTTGTTTCCGAAAGTTATACAGCCGAGCACAGAAGTGCATTACGGCAGGTGGGAGTTACTTCGAAACATATTAAATGGGTATGTATTTCATGTAATATTTTCTGGTGTTATTAGATCTGTCCTGGAAATTAATGGCCTCACCTTGTATGTTTGAACAGTTATCATCACCCTTTTTTAAACTCTTTTATAGAAACTAAAATAAAGCTTTGATAAAGGAATAATGGAACTTCGCTAATAAATTTCAATTTAATAATATTTTATGTAGAATAGAATTGATAACTTGAATTTATATTCACAATGATCCTGGCTGTCTGTATAAATTGAGTCGCCTATCTTTAGCTTAGGTCTTAATTTGGACTTCAGAAAATAACTAAACAACTTCCTTTAAAATCTATGTACTTTAATTACGTAACTACTTTATTTTTCAGGCATTGCATCGTTAGTAAATTGAGAGAGCTTGCAACGCAATGAGAGTTAGCTGAGTTTCATCTACCACGTACTGAACTGATGAATAGCTCGTAACAGAAAAAAAAAACTTTACTAATCCAAAGACACCGTTACTATTACGGGAAACACCGCACTTAATTAGTTCACTAAATCGCGATACACGAAAAGTGGACTTCATGGCAGATTTGCAACGGAAGAAAAGAAAACAATTTAGGAAGTACATGTATGATATGGATATCACAAGGCGGCATTAAAAATAAATGACTGCTCTAATGCATATTTTCCATTTATTTCAAGAATCGTGGATGATTTTGAAAACAATAAGTCAAACCTTTTATTTTTTTAAATCTTGATTTCATTATGCATAGGTAACAGTAATAAATAATGCCATTATATCTGGATTCAACAATATGGAAGTCGTTGGTTTTAATTTTATTTTTCAATTTATATCAACGGTGGATATTTTTTTTAATCAACAATTATTTTGTTTTCTGCATCTTAATTTCATGTGTTCATCGATTAAAAATAAGCTAGTAAGTAACAATGCTGTGATACGTGGATGACAATATACTGGTGCCATTATTTTAGAGCTGTTTAGTGCATCTCCTCCCGTATCTCTACACCATGGCCCAGCCCAGACAGCTCTCTCCTTTCTTTTAGCTAATTCTCAAATACTCTTATCGTTAAAAATAAGCTAGTAAGTAACAATGCTGTGATACGTTGATGACAATATACGGATGCCATTCTTTTAGAGCTGTTTAATGTATCTCCTCCTGTATCTCTACACCATGGCCCAGCCCAGACAGCTCTCTCCTTTCTTTTAGCTAATTCTCAAATACTCTTATCGTTAAAAATAAGCTAGTAAGTAACAATGCTGTGATACGTGGATGACAATATACTGGTGCCATTATTTTAGAGCTGTTTAGTGCATCTCCTCCTGTATCTCTACACCATGGCCCAGCCCAGACAGCTCTCTCCTTTCTTTTAGCTAATTCTCAAATACTCTTATCGTTAATAATAAGCTAGTAAGTAACAATGCTGTGATACATGGATGACAATATACTGGTGCCATTATTTTAGAGCTGTTTAGTGCATCTCCTCCTGTATCTCTACACCATTTCCCAGCCCAGACAGCTCTCTCCTTTCTTTTAGCTAATTCTCAAATACTCTTATCGTTAAAAATAAGCTAGTAAGTAACAATGCTGTGATACGTGGATGACAATATACTGGTGCCATTATTTTAGAGCTGTTTAGTGCATCTCCTCCTGTATCTCTACACCATGGCCCAGCCCAGACAGCTCTCTCCTTTCTTTTAGCTAATTCTCAAATACTCTTATCGTATGTAATGCCACCCATCAAAACAAAAGTGGAATTGTATTAAAAGATTAAGATACAAGGACAAATAAAAATATGCATTGAATTAAATTGTAGAGTAATCCAACTTGGAGAGACCAAGCATCTACCTATTTCAATAACAAAAACCTTTTATTACAGCTTATAATCCTCGATTATCATTGCTAGTATAAGATGCCTAGGATATCCACGCACTGTTTGACTGTGTCAAATTTCTTCCCTCGTCTCTAATTCCCAGTTACGGGTCGAAAACCTCACGCTCTCTCCCAAAAGAAGTTTGTCTTTTAACAAGCCAAAATTTACCAAGGTGTTAAAAGAAAAAACCTTTTCCCAGAGTCAATCCGTAGGTTTGTCTTACGGCTATGAATACATGTCGTAGGGACCACAAAGAGACTTACGTAAGTCAATGGTTACACTCCCCTAGCAATTTTCAAAAACCCAGGTTGAAAAGAAACAAGTAAAATTAGCCTTGGTTGCCTCTGCTCAATATATGTCCATTGTGTGAATTAAAATGTAAGAAACTATCAATTACAAACACATACATTTAATAAAAATACATTTCAATACTCATCAAATAATAAAAGAATTAATCATCTCTCCTACGAACATTCATAAAATCAAGGTATGACCAGGCCAAAAGGAAATTAACCTTGCAAGCTAAGGAAAGAATTGCGGGGGATTCTGGCCTGCAGAATATGCGTTCGATTATCAAAATTTATACTCATGAATTTCCTGACTACACAATACACATAATATACAAAATTAGTAAATATCACAAACAATGTCTAAATTACCCTAGAGGAAAGCCTTCTCCTTGGCGTAATAAAAAAAGGGAGGAAAGGTAATTATAATACAACTAGCTGAAAACCCGCACTTCGCTACGGAGTACATTCAAATTAAATACAACGGTCAATGTATGCAATTAATGCCAAAAAAATAAATATATATATATATATATATATATATATATATATATATATATATATATATATATATATATATGTATATATAATGTATATATGTATATATATATGTATATATATATATATATATATGTATATATATATATATATGTATATATATATGTATATATATATATATATATATATATATATATATATGTATATATATATATATATATATATATATATATATATATATATATATATATATATATATATATATATATATGTATATATATATATAAATATATAAATCGTAAGGGATATTTTTTATTTTTGGATAATATCCAATTGTCTGCCGCATTAGACAAAAAAAAAAGTTTTTGTCTATTTAGTTGTTATGCACGTAACGATAAATTTATTTAAAGTGCCAGAAAAAGAAATCACGTGATCAGCATTTAATAAATTAAATTCTAAAAATGAATCTTTAAAAATTCACCAAAAATCATAAAATAGAGGTAATGATTCGAAAAAGACTTCATTTTAAAGGAATTTTTATGGTCTTTCTCGTGATATAAATTTTATAACCCTCAAATTATTATTTTAAATGCAAACTTAAAAAAAGTTACAAAAACAGCTTAAAAATTTAATTTTAAAAAAATCTAAGAAGAATTTTTCAAAAATCTTTCTTATTGCACACCTACACTATAAGAAGAATCGTCATGCAAAATTTCAGCCCTTTAGGTCTAGCGGTTTAGTCTGTGCGTTGTATGTCAGTGAGTCAGTTACGGAACTGTTTTATATATATAGATAAAGGAATAAGAATATCACCCGATTCACAAAATCCGCGCTGTGAAGGAGCTTGGTTGAAGGGCCGAGATTGTAGCTCTTCTCTTTCAGAACTGACAGCTAACTCTGTTAGACTTACATGGTAGTTATGTACAACTATTATTTAACAAAATACTTTTTTGTTTTTTTAACTTGATGTTCAACTTGACTTGTTACTCTCCATAAAATATATGAATAAAATAAATTGTTTTAAGACCTCGGTCAAGTTACATCATTTCCGAGGACCTCTACTAATCCTGATTCATATATCATATCATGCTAAACACTTCAGAACTGTTAACCTTAAATAATGATGACGTACACTTCAAATAGCTTTTAATCCAATTTGGAGAGCTCTATATTAACTGGAATTAAATTTTCGCATTGATTTTACTTGAATTTTCGAGCCAAATTCAGAAAAGGCTACGTTTCCGTTGGAATTGGATGATGAGTCTATTTAACATGGCCTTTTAAAAGTTTCATTTTAAATCTAATCCTTCCACAATATAAATTATGGATTTTTCAAATTATCTGGATGATCTTAGTCTTACAGTAATCATTCCGTGACGAATTAAATTGCTCTGTTTATAGAATATTTTGAAAGAGTTAAATAAATTCCACACTTTTAATGCAATTGCAGTTCATTTTAATGCTCAGGAAACCATCGAAATATCTCATTTTTTATGGGTTCAGATACGAATCGTAAAAGACGAAACAAAGAAAGTGAAATTTGACGTATCATTTACGTCATATGTTGAAAAACTTAAAGATGAAATCGTTTATAGACACTCAAAGCGATATGGGTAAGTTTATTAGAGGTAATATTTAATAATACAAAAAAAGGAAAAAAGACGGAATATATATATCTACATAAATAAAAATGTAAATGCTCGTTTGTTCAAAACCTCAAATCTCCGAAAGTTCTTCACCGATTTCTTTGAAAGTTTGACACAACGTTGCATTCGAATACGTGAGTGTTTTTATATACCTATTATATAGATGTAACACCTGTGACAGGTATAAATATGCTTTATTTGAAACACACGCTATACTAAATATTTTATGGCAAACGAGAAATTTCTTTCCCTTCCCTCTCAGAACAGAAATTTGTCACGGTGGGGTGCGACCCTACTATCAGCAGTCCCCACAGGTCATAAAGTACGCAGATATCGTTCTAGACAATAAAAGAAGATCAAAGAGATAAGAGAACGCACATGGCTGATGATAGTTTTCGTCGAATGTGCGATAAAAATTCAAATATGAACATAGATTTCACAGCAGAAATCTACAACGAAGCATTGATAATGATTGAAGATTTGTGCTTAGAAATCGTGAACAAAGTTCTCAATCAATTGGGAATGCCATCACCGAATCGATCTGCTGTTGCTTCGCTTGATGTAGAATTGCGTCGTGAACAAAATTACAACACGGGTGATCTTTTGTCGTATGTGCAATGAAATATTCCTAAGCTAAAGCTTCAGCAAAAAGGCATTTACGATCAAATAATGCAAACTGTCAATAACGGGGTTGGAGAAATCTTCTTAGATGCGCCAGGAGAAACTGGTAAAAAGTTCCTAATTATATTGATTCTGGCAGCATTTCGATCCCAAAATGACATAGCTCTTGCGTCGTCTGTAATAGCTGCGACATTGCTACCAGGTGGAAGAACTGCACATTCCGCTTTGAAATTGCCATTGAACATGCAATTCATTGAAACTCCCACGAGCAACATTTCCAATGCATCCGGCATGGGAAAAGTATTGCAGAAAGGCAAACTTATTGTTTGGGATGAATGTACAATGGCACACAAGAAATCGCTTGAGGTTCTTGATCGATCATTGCAAGATTTGCGTGGAAACATCAGACCATTTGGGAACGCATTAATATTGCTTGCAGGAGATTTCAAGCAAACATTACCTATAATTCCTCGATCGACACCAGCGGACGAAATAAATGCTTGCCTGAAATATTCTACTTTGTGTCGACACGTAAAGACGTTGAAATTATCTACAAATATGCGTGTCCATCTGCAAAACGATAGATCAGCTGAGTTATTCTCACATGAATTGATGGAAATTGGGAACGGAAAGGTGCCGGTTGATCTGACATCAAGACGAATTTCATTGCCTCATAACTTCTGCAATTTAGTATCGTCAAAAGAAGAATTGGTTGAAAAAGTATTTCCCAATATCCAAACCAATTATAAGAATCGTGATTGGAGGAGTGAACGAGCTATTCTTGCCATCAAGAACAAAGACGTCTACGAACTTAACAATATCATTCAGTATAACATTCAAAGCGAGGCAGTCACATACATATCCGTCGACACTGTTGTGGAAGCAGATGAAGCGGTTCATTATCCAACAGAATTTTTGAATTCACTTGATCAGCCAGGGATGCCACCGCACGTACTGCAATTGAATATCGGCTTGCCAATTATAATGTTGCGAAATATCATCCAACCAAATCTTTCCAACGGCACGCGGCTTGCAGTAAAAAATTTACTGAGCAACGTCGTAGAAGGAAAGATATTGACAGGACCATTTAAAGGTTAAGATGTCCTCATTCCTCGCATTCCCATGATTCCAACGGATATGCCATTTAAATTTAAGAGATTGCAATTCGCAATTCGATTGGCGTTTGCAATCACCATCAATAAAGCTCAGGGCCAATCTTTACAATTGTGTGTGTTAGATTTAGACACGGATTGTTTCTCACATGGACAGTTATATGTTGCATGTTCTAGAGTCGGAAAACCAGACAATCTATATATCTGCACAGACAATGGAACAAAAAAAAATATTGTATACCCACAAGTATTGTAAAATTAAAATTTTTTAAAATTTTTTTTATTTCTAATGCAGCGGGCAAAGGAGAACACAATTCTTTCGCCAAGATATTACATCAAACAAACAAGTTTTAAAAACTGAACTATAAAATATGTTGGTGGGTAACGTTACTCGCGTCCGTAGCATGCTTTAAGCTACACGTGCTCCCTCTGGTAGTGATAAATGAGTAACAGCTTTGAAGACTTTATAAATTATACATATTAGAAACGTGCTTTCTCTTTTCTTTCTTTTCTATTTAACCAGACTGAGCCACAGCAACGCGTGGTCGGGTACAGCTAGTAAGTATATATATATATATATATATATTTGTGTGTGTGTGAAAGAAACAAAAGTGCAATTTTTATTTTTAAAAGCAAAATCTAAATTTATCAGCAGAATTTGTTTTAAGGCATCCCATTAGTTTTTTTAACATCACAGAATGATAAGTATGAGAGTTTGAAAATACATAATTACTTCCCAAACTTTAATTATAATCGGTTTTCTAAAAGGTTTGAGGCATTACTGAAATTTATCCTGTAAAGGGAAGTTTAGAAATTGAAAAGCATCTGTGATAGACAGGCTGAAAATTTCAGAGAATCTTAGAATTGAAATGGAGATTTAACTCCATTTACGCCAAGAAACTTATTAAGGTTTCAGATCTTTTAATGTTAAAAGAAATAATAACTTATTTTATTTGTTGTTTACTTTGTTATTTAGATTTTTCTGTTTTTGGTATGCATTCAATATGGAGAAAATACCATAAAACTAATTTATCCTCAAAAAAGAAATATTTATTTCTGTTTCTCGATAAGGTTGTTGATTAAATATTGCTCATATTTATCAAAACTGAGAGTGAAAAGAAGTGTTTTTCGTCTGTTAGTAGGCATGTTGAAACATACTAACAGGCGAAAATCTTTAAGGTACAATTACGACATATGGGTAAAAACAGTAAGGTGAATTCGTGAATAGACACTGAAAACGATGGTGATCAGTTCATTACGGGTAATGTTCAATGTTACAAAATAGGAAAAAGAATGTATATATACAGCAATAAAAATGCTATTTTTATATGTAAACGTAACATAAAAAATATCACCAGACTTTGTTTTAAGACGCCATATTAAATTTTTAATAACATAGGTCATGCATAGTAAGATAGTTTAAAAAGACATAATTAATACCCAAACTTTAATTATAATCGGTTTTCTAAAAGGTTTGATGCATTACTGAAATTTATTCTGTAATGGGAAGTTTAGAAATTGAAAAGCATCTGTGAAGGACAAGATGAAAATTTCAGAGAATCTTAAAATTGAAATGGATATTTAACTCCAGTTACGCCAAGAAACTTATTAAGGTTTCAGATCTTTTAATGTTAAAAAAATAATAACTTATTCTATTTGTTGTTTATTTTGTGATTTAATTTTTCTGTTTTAGTTATATAATCAATACGGAGAAAATTCCATAAAACTAATTTATCCCAGAAAAAAAAATTATTTCTGTTTCACAATAAGTCTATTGATTAAATATTACTCTTAATTTATCGAAACCCAGATTGAAAAGAAATGTTTTTCGCCTGTTATTATGCATGTTGAAACAGGCATATCGAATTTTCTTTCATAAAAATGCATATCTTTAATTCATGAATATTCTACTTCCTATTTCGAATTACCCAAACAGTGAAAAGAAATGGCTGACTTTAAATCGTGTTCTTATCTATAGATGTAGACATATTTACAGTCTTATCTCAATATGTGCGAAATTTGTCATCGCTAATGAAAGAAGATATATTTTAATTGTTTTGGCCTCCGCTGTTACATGAAAATTACTAATGTTTTTAACACAGAGAACGGCTCTGTGTAAGGAAAAGTGTTTTATGAGCTGATAATTTTCTTGCTATGTAAATTATGTATATGTTTTGCTTTAAACACTGTAACTGTCTAAAGTTTTATCTTATCCGATCTCGCGGTGAGTGCAATAGTTGACCTACATCAATGATACTGAAATCTATATATATAAAACAGTCCCGTAACTGACTCACTGACATACAACGCACAGACCAAACCGCTGGACCTAAAGGGATGAAATTTTGCATGGCGATTCTTCTTATCGTGTAGGGGAGCGCTAAGAAAGATTTTTGAAAAATTCTTCTTAGATTTTTTTAAATTAAATTTTTAAGTTGTTTTTGTAACTTTTTTTTAAGTTTGCATTTAAAATAATAATATGAGGGTTATAAAATTTATATCACGAGAAAGATCATAAAAATTTCTTTAAAATGAAATCTTTTTCAAATCTTTACCTTGATTTTCTGATTTTTGGTGAATTTTTAAAGATTAATTTTTAGAATTTAATTTATTAAAGGCTGATCACGTGATTTCCTTTTCTGGTACTTTAAATAAATTTATCGTCGCGTGCATAACAACAAAATAGACAGAAATAATTTTTTTCTCTTTCTAATGCAGCAGAAGATTGGATATTATCCAAAAATATACCCCTTACGATTTTTTTCTAAATATATATATATATATATATATTTTTTTTTTTTTACATCAATTGTATACATTGATCGTCGCATTTATTATAAATATATATATTTATTTTTTTTGGCATTATTTGCATACATTGACCGTTGTATTTACTCCGTAGCGAAGCGCGGGAGTTTCAGCTAGTTTTAAACATATAACACACAAAATGTGGGAGCGGTGGTCCGGTTGGCAAAGGCGTCGAGCCAGTGATCAGAGGGTTGCGGGTTCGATGCCGGTCACTGACAAAACCCACCACCGTGTTCACTAATGGTGGCTGGGGCACGTAAAATAGGGCGTGTCTGCAATGTCCTCCAAGTTCTCAAATTTACCTTTGAGGGTCCCTGGAACCGCCACTTGATTCGGTTCAAAATTCGCGGACCTTCAAACGGGTGCAAGTGTAGACCCACCCCCTGTGGTACACCCAGGAGAACGCATTCGAAGTGGTCTCATGTTTCCGGCTCTCCCCGGAGAAGAGCCTAGGCTCAGTTCTCCAAGCCATTAGAAAAAAAACACAAAATGTAACAATACAGTGAACTTTTTAAAGTCTTCATAGTTAAAAACAATAAAGATCATCAAAATTAATTTGAATGCTAAAAAAATTAAATTCTTTTAAGTTACCGGCATCACAATTTCTGCAAATATGACAGCCGTGTATACTTTCCAAGGGGTACATCTTTTATTATATAAATAGTTTCTTTTTATATAAGAAACTTTTTATATAAAGAGTAAATTTTCGTTAATATAAAATTTAAATGTTTTAAGAAGTACTTATAACTACTAGTAAAAGCAAAACTAATTAATAATTAGTAACTACAGTACTTACTAAATTAATCATATTTCATATTGCCTTGCTTAAAAAACAAATGTGTAAAGTTTGTGACAAATTATATTCGAGTTAAATCCTATAAGCATTTATTTATTTACTACGAATTAAACATTTAAAACGTACTTTTGAAGAAACAGATGACTATTCGTGAGACGGATATACATTCTACCTTAGTTGCACACGACCTGTATCCTAGCTCAAATCAATTTAATTAAATTTATTTTAATCTGCCATCAAGATGACAAACGTTGCATTTTAATGCATATTTTATTACCTAGACGAATTGAAATCAAATTTACTGCTTAGTTTAATTAACGGTAGTTAATATCTGATATATTTTAATTAAATGTAATCCTCTTTCATGTTTATTGTTTATTATGTATGATTTTTAAAACAGAAAGTTATACGATTTTTTTTGCTATAACAAAATATCAGTAATTTTTGTTAATAAAATAACAAAAAAAATTGTAAGCGTTGATATCTGTTTTATAAGCTTATTTTGATGACACAATTCCTTTAATATTTCAACGCATTTATTCAACGTTTTCTAGAGATTTTTTCAATGAGAAAAGGGAGTTATTTCATAGCCAAGAGGTATTGTTTCCTTACATTTTAATACAAATTTATCTTTCCATTTTCTTCTTATTCTCCTATAAAATTAACACAAAGAGATTATAAATTGTTAAAAAAGAACTCTCGAGCGATTACTTGCATGAAAACACGACAAAAATACTCTTTTGAATTTCAGGAAGTATTCAGGGAAAAATTTATTCTGTAGAAGAAGAAATTATTTTTAGGGAGACTTAATTTTTATTGTTTGAAGTGGTTCGTCGTATTTATTCATGCATTTAATTCCTAAAAAGTGTTTTTATTGAATATATTACGCTATTAAAAATGTGTGACTTGATTTCTATTTTTTTCACATTATACGACGGTTTGGTTTAAAGCGCTACGGTCGTTTTTTGCTACACGAGGACTAAATTAGACCAAGAGTGGGATTCGAACCCACAGACTTTGGGCTCGAATTTGTGAAATTCTTATAATCTAACAATAGTGTACAGACTGTAAATAAACTAAATTCTTATTTCTTGGGAAATTCATCGTTCACAAAGTCAAAGTAGAAGCAACGTTTTCCTCGGATATTAGCATTTTATGCGAAAATGATACTATCTTGTGATAAAACTGGAAGTAAAATAGTAAGGTAAGCAATGAATTTTTAATTTTTTCTTTTGCCCAAGTCACAATAGCTTGGGAGGACTTTCTAATAAAATATTGATAGAACCTCTGTCGATGTGTTTCAAACGATATATGTACTGAAAACCACTACAGCTTTTGAATTTTTTAAAAGTGAGCATCATCTCCTTTTCTATTTATGAGAATGCTAAGTTTCATGCAAATAGAACGGATGTTTAAGAATTCTTCCGGAAGTTTAAGATTTCTTGACTTATTTTGTTTCAACGAGTGCATCATAAATTACTCGAATTTAAAGGGAGCGTTGAAAATTCGAAGAGATTTATGATAACGAAAACAGGTTTGACTAATCACCGGATGCCTTATAACCGCCCAAATATATCTTAAAAGTACATCTTTGATCTTTCTTAAGACATGCATTAACGCTAAAAAAAGAGCCTGAGACACCTGAAGATTTGAGATGATTCTGATCCCAACACACCCCAAACGGCTGATACGCTGTTCTAAGAGTAAATTGAAATTTTCTCGCAGTTAAAATTGTGACTTATTTACAGCATGGCTCTATCTTTACATTTTCGCGCATTCTAATTTTTTCGATCTCAAATTTAATTTATTGTATTCAAAAGTATTGTATAGTCGTACAATATCTAATATCCTTCGTTTAAGGGGAGTGGTCACTTTTACGTACCTTTAAAAGTATCATTTTTAGACCTATGTTCGATTGTATGTACTACTCATGTTTTTTGCTTGATTTACACGAAATTTCTTGAATAACTGCCTATAATACTATTTATTATATATACAATATTTCAAGGTAATTAAAAAAATAAAATTATTTTTTATGCATAAAAAGTGAATATTTTTTAAAAATCGAACATTTTGCAGTCAACTACTGTGCGCATTATGTCAAAATAAATTATAAACGTACAGTAATAATTGTTAACTATATGTGATTACAATACTTCAGATAGCAAAATACACCAACATTTTTTAACCTTAACATATTTTAATTTAAAAGAATATTTTTTTACAAGATTTTACTCAGTCATTTTTGAAATTTCTAATTAAAAATAGCATGTACTATTTTTTTTAATATATTTTTAATATTGTTGGTGGATATGGTTGTCTGAAATATTGTAGTCACATATAGTAAACAATTATTACTGTACCTTAATAATTTATTTTGACAGAATGCGCACAGTAGTTGACTGCAAAATGTTCGATTTAAAAAAAATATTCACTGTTTATGCATAAAAAATAATTTTATTTTTTTAATTACCTTGAAATATTGCATATATAATAAACAGTATTCTAGGCAGTTACTCAAAAAATTTCATGTATATCAAGCAAAAATCATGAGTAGTACATGCAATCAAACATGGTCTAAAAATGATACTTTTAAAGGTACGTAAAAGTGACAACTCCCCTTAATACCTGCATATTGGAGCGTGCATATTCTAAAGGTCTGCTGATGATCATATCAAACTAAAACAACGGTAGAATTATAATAACAAGCGTGTATAAAATCTTACATTAGAGTAAAACAATGAGATCGAGTCAGTCTTCAGCCCTAGTGGTACCTCGCCTTAAAGTGAAGCTGCTTACTACTTTTCGCAAGGACCAAGGTCCTTGGAATTGTTGTAGGCTTTTCTGCACCAAGGGTATTGGAAACAACACAGTAAAACAATGAGCTTATTTGTCTATAATTTTGTCCAGCAATAACGTTGAATGATAGCGCCATACTTATAAAAATACTTTTTCCTCTGAAATAAGTAAAATTCAATATAGGCTAAATTTGTTAAAATCCAGAGAAGGTTCGCAAAATTGACATTTAAAATTTTTTTCTTATAATATTCCTAAAAAATTTTTAAATTTTTTGGGTTGAGTGAACTTTTAACGAGTTCTAAATGGAAGGTTATCGTCAGCTGATCATTTCTAAGCACAATAAAAATTCTTCAATTGCCATACTTGGTGAGCAATGGCCAATAATAATTTTAAATGTATTTAATTATACCTATAGCCAGTACTGATCTCATTTCATACTATAGAAATCAACATAAGATAGTTTCATTGAAAATTTAATTGATTTAATATTATTTTTTTAACAGTTATTTATTATTATCAGTTCTTTTTTGATAATACTGTATTTATTTTCCCCGAAAACTTTCTATGGCTATGCACAACCAAAATTAGCTAGAACTTATGTGTTTAGCTTTTGTTATATCTTATGTGTAAACTTCATTCCTGAACAAAGGAAAAATATGTCTTTTTGAACATATTACAAGCGTTGAGAATACAAATCGTTTGGGCTCAGCATTTACATCATCACAAGAAATCAAAGTTTCAATACATTACGTTTAATGTAATCCTATGAAGGGAGACACAACATGATTTTTTTCCCTATAAACATTCAAGTAATCGTAATTGTTACCTCAATCAATAAGAGCAGCTACTTTTTCTGATACACGCAACTTTATCGTTTTGCCGTATACTGCATCGCACAGTGAGAATCACTAATAAGGGATATTATTTTCTCTACGACCGCAATCTTGTGTACTAAATGGGGTCAATACAACAAGGAACTATTGATTGCTTCCAGTCACCATAACTCTAAATTACAAGCTAAAACATAAAACAAACGTATTTCTACAGTTTTTCAAGGGCAACGACAACAAAAAATTTTAAAAGGATCTATATCGAAATCCTTCTTACTTTAAAAAAATATTAACGTCATAAGGCCCATGCTTTCTTCGTATACGTTTCATATATGTTTCTCACGTGGATAATTTCGTACTAAATTTCAAAGGTTGGGAATTTATTTTCGCTATATCCAATTCGGTTGGGAGCTAGGTTGTGGTATATATATATATATATATATATATATATATATATATATATATACTAGCTGAAAACCCGCACTTCACTACGGAGTACATTCAAATTAAATACAACGGTCAATGTCTGCAACTAATGCCAAAAAAAAAAAAAAAAAAATATATATATATATATATATATATATATATATATATATATATGTATAATAAATACGACGATCAATACATACAATTGATTTAAAAAAAACAAATAATATATTTAAATATATAAAAAAATCGTAAGAGATATTTTTATAGACAAAATAATGTAGAAGAAAATATTCAAATTAAATCTAATAGGACATACTAAAGAATATAGTACAGTTAATATAGTACAGTTTGAGGAAAATATCTTTTACTGTATTTTAATATTTTTTTGGATAATGTCTAATCGTCTGCCGCATTAACAAGGGAAAAAATATTTTTTGTCTATTTCATTGATATGGACGTGACGATAAATTTATTTAAAGTACCAGAAAAAGAGATCCCGTGATCAGCATTCAATAAATTAAATTCTAAAATTTAATCTTTAAAAAATCACCAAAAATCAGAAAATGGAGGTAAAGATCCGAAAAAGATTTCATTTTAAAAGGATTTTTATGACCTTTCTTGTGATATAAATTTTATAACCCTCAAATGATTATCTTAAATGCAAACTTAAAAAAAGTTACTAAAACAGCTTAAAAATTTAATTTAAAAAAATCTAAGAAGAATTTTTCAAAAATCTTTCTTAGGGCACTCCTACACTATAAGAAGAATTGCCATGCAAAATGTCAGCCCTTTAGGTGCTGCGGTTTGGTCTGTGCGTTGTATGTCAGTGAGTCAGGCAGTTACGGAATTGTTTTATATATATATATATATATATATATATATATATATATATATATATATATATATATATATATATATATATATATATATATATATATATATATATATATATATATATATATAATTTTTTCTAAATTTTGCGTAAAGCTTATTCCAAAATGTTCTTTTCTAACTGATATTTATTAAACTAATATTAACTAAACTCATCTTTATTAAACGTACAGAATCATGCGGGGATAAGTAAATGTCACACCACAACCTAAGAATGAAATGCAGAGAGAGATCTACTATGAAGATGGCTAATCAATTAAAAATGTCTAACCTCTGGTGGTCAGAAAGGGAATTACCCATTTTACATATGCGGGGCGCTGTTTGTTTTACTGTATGAACGTAATACTAGCGTGCCTGTGATCTCCATCATAATGTGGGGAGTTAAATAAAAGTATTTTAAGCACATTGATATCTTGTGTTACGCGGATCAATACTCAGTATGTTTTATTCGATGTATATATATACAGGGTGTCCATAATTAAAGTCCAACTTTCAAAAGGCTGCAAAAATAGAACCACTGGTCAGAATGACTTCAAATTTGAACTGAATATACTGGAAGAAGGGGGAAACGATTTGGTGTAATAAAAAAAAGAGTTCCAACCGAATACAGCGCCATATATTGATACATTTTGGAACTTTTTTTTATTATGCCAAATCGTTTTCCCCTTCTTCCAGTATATTCAGTTCAAATTTGAAGTCATTCTGACCAGTGGTTCTTTTTTTGCAGCCTTTTGAAAGTGGGACTTTAATTATGGACACCCTGTATATATATATATATATATATATATATATATATATATATATATATATAGGGTGAGCCAAAAGTTCGTATAAGATTTAAAAATTCATAAAAAGGGAAGAAATCATGATAAAGAAGTGCGGTTTGCAAGAAAGGGCTCACAAGGAAGTCTGATTTTTTTAGCAGACCTAAAAAAGTTTAAAAATTGAAATGTTAAAAAGTTTAAAAAGTCAGTGGTAGATGGCGCTGACATGCGAGAGATTCAGCAGAAGTATGCAAATCAATCTTGCAATAAAAGACCGTGACACACGAGGATTTGGAGGATCAGCCACGAAGTGGAAGACCCTAGTTGGCGGAAGGCCGAATTACTACGGCGGAAATCGTTATGAATAATAGGGCGGCGGAATCGTCCACGTGGGGGAGTAGCGCTCGCAAAGCCGGACCAGTGACTCTACCAGTGGCTTTTTAAAATTTTTATTTTGCTGCTAAAAAAAATCCGACTTCCTTGTGGGCCCTTTCTTGCAAACTGCCTTTTTTTATCGTAACTTTTTCCTTTTTCATGAATTTTTTAATTTTTTACGAACTGTTGGCTCACCTGGTATATATATATATATATATATACAGTGAAATCTCGGTCGATCGTTTTCGCATGCATCGTTTTTCCGTATGTGTCGTTCATTTTATCCAGTCCCAAAGATCATATTGCTTTGTTATGTTTCCGCATCTATCGTTTTCCCGTTTATCGTTCATTTCAATCGGTCCCTTGAAAAATCATAGATCGAGATTCCACTGTATGTATATATATATATATATATATATGAGTCACAACAAATGGTTGACCGAGGATAATAAATCTGGACTGAATTGGGAGGGGGGAGAAGGGACGTTGAAATGCACTCAAATGCACTCTAGTTTCAATAATTTCTGTTGTGTCACAGCTAAAGTGCGAAGCCTAGCATTGTCTTGTAGTTGCAACCTTTCCGATGCACCTATCTTGCATTAATTTTTCAGAACTTCAACTCGTTCTTTATCATGGTTAGTACACATTCATAGCTTGGTGTTTTCATGAATGTGATGAACTCTTTCCGTTGGTCGTAGCGAATACGTTTATGAATTAGTTTATGTCTTAAATCTCCTCCTCACAGTTTTCGTTAACTGGGGATATTGATGATACATAATCTCACGATTTTATTAGCTGTTTAATTCTTTTAGAATGGCACAGTGCTCTAACGGAATTCCGTTACCAAAATTAAGATATTCTCTTAATTTCTAAAGATTAATTTATCTACATGTAGATCTCGCAATTTATCCAACATGTAGATCATGCGAATCATACAGACATTTAATACAGACCTTCAGAATGCTGCTATTATCTCATCATCTAAAAGATAAATTATTGTTATTACGATCCTGATTTAAATATAAATTATGTTTTTTCCTATATAAAATTTTACACCGTAAATAAATTTATCAATTGAATACAGCTGTGTCTTGAAAAATCGGAATGTATAACTAAATTTCGAAATTAAATTTCATAAAATAAAACATCTTGAAACCATCAGCAGTGCAATTACTTTCCCTCTCTCAGTGAATTTATTAATAACAGTATTTATGAATGAGCAGTTTAAATTGTAAATTGTAACAAATTGTTCGCCTCAAAATACATATTTGTTGGTGATCTCAATTCATCTCTCTGCTTATAATAAAACAACGAAATACATAAAATTCTCAGTTACACATTCTTTGTAAGGGGCCTTTATCTTTGAACATGTAACAATTTCGCCAACGAAAATGTCGTAATGGGGATGTATAGTTATTATCGACAACACTCGTCGGCAGATTTTAGAAATATATGAGTGATAACATACAGCTAAAATGCCATATGCCAAATGTCTAAGGGTAAAAACTTGACTCTGAAAGCAAGGAATTTTTGTCTCTTTTAGCCATTGCGTATTCTACAGAAACTGAAAACCCCGACCGTTGTCTTGTTTTCTTTTTCTCAGCATCAGTGCAAGAGTTCCTGATTTTTAGATTAAATGCCCCAACAAGAAGGAAAACGTAGTATTGTTGTAGAGAAGCGTATCAACCATTAGTTACAAAATAACTAATTGAAATTCCTAAAATTCTATTAATTATAAAATGAAGACGTAATTTGAATTCTAAAGTAATCCCATTATTTAAACACTCTTCACAAAACCAAGTTGGACTTTATATTCTCTGTAAGTAAATAGTTTTCGTGGGGAATTTAATAAAGCTTTCGGTTGAAGTCCAATTAGAGATTCACTTCTCAGGGGACTTCGCATAACAAACGTTTGTTAATTTTACAATACCTCACGAGTAGAAACGACTGAAATCTGTAGGAGTGAATTCCAATGAATAATGCACTCGGAGTACCAAAGGAATTCGAGGCATTCTAGATAAAATTAATTTCGACTCTTTCTTCAGGGATTTCTGTTCCTAAAGATTTCGGAGATAATAGAACGTACTTCTGTGCTAAACATCGAAGCGTCCGTTTGGCGTCTTACTGAAACGCAAATACGTCAGTATACGAAATTCTAATAATGCTATTAGCTAACAGAGAATGATATTGAAAAGTATAATCCTTTACGAAAATGAATGCTGGGATTTATGGTTAACATTGAAATTTTTGATATCTGTTTCTATAATTTACCAACACAGTGGTTTTAGTGTTGATCGCATATTTTGGCCTTGATGGAAATTAACTGCTTTCTGTAAATTCACTTCCGTTAGTTACTTGAATCACGTAATTTTTAACAAGTCTCCTTTACGGGATGGAATATTACGGCATAAAATGATACAAGTTTTGGTGATGCAAAGCTGCCTATGAAGACGAGGTTTATGAAATTTTCAGTTAGTCTCATTTATAAACCAGATAATGGCAGTTGTAAAATATAAATGTCGATCACGTTTCTGAAAGCGAACTATCATCCGATGATGACACATATGACGAATCTGACCAGTCGACTAGTCAGACGGTGACTCTACTTAGCAAAGATGGTAAAATCGAATGGAAATCTGAACCACAAGCTTCATGTAGTAGGCATGAGGCAGAAAATGTTGTGAACATGATTCTAGGGCACACTAGATACGCTACGTCTAGAATTGAAGACGAATACTCTGTATTTATGTTGTTTTTTTTCTCCAGCAATTGTGAATATCATTCTAAAAAATAATTAGGTCGAAGGAAATAAGGTGTTCGGAAACAGCTGGAAGAATCTGAATAACGTTGACATTGAAGCATTTATTGGCTTGTTGCTGCTGTCTGGGGTATATAAATATCGTAATGAGTCTACAGAGAGTCTGTGGGATGCCACAACGGGACGGAATATCTTCAGGGCAACTATGTCCTTAGAGAAATTTCAAATTATATCAAAGATTCTTCGATTTGATGACAGGCAGTCCCGACAAAGAAGACGGTTAACTGACAAATTTGCAGCCATAAAAGAACTTTGGAATAAGTGGGAGGAAATTTTGCGTATGTTGTATAACCCTGAAATGTACGTTACCGTGGATGAACAACTGATAGCTATACGAGGAAAGTGCCCCTTCTACCAGTGCATGCCCAGCAAACCAGCCAAGTACGCCATAAAAGTTTGATTACTTTGCAACAACACTACCAATTATCTCTGGAAAATATAGCCGTACCTTGGAAAGCACCCTGGTTATGCACCTGAACGAAACCTAGGTCTTAGGGTTGCCAACGAATTTGTTCAAGGATTAAAAGGACATAATGTAACATGTGATAACTTTTTCACGTCGTATGACCTTGGACAGCTTCTTTTGAAAAAAAAAAACTGACAATGATTGGAGAAATCAGAAAGAATAAGCCAAGAATTCCTCCGCAGTTGCTTGCAAAAGGGGCCCCAAAGTATACATCGACATTTGCATTCACGAAAGATAGAACTCTTGTATTGTGCATCCCGAAAAGAGGCAAGTGCGTAGTCCTCCAGAGTACTCTTCACCATGACATAAAGATAGGCGATTCAGACACAAAGAAACCTCAAATCATTCTAGATTTTAACAGCACCCAAGGAGGAGTCCACACTTTCGATAAACTTTCCACTATTCCTGTCGGAGAAAGACCAATAGATGGCCCATAGTAGTTTTCTCCAACATCCTAGACATTTCCCCGTATAATTCATTCGTATTATTCATCAAGATCAACCCATAATGGAAGGTAAACTCTTTTCACAAACGGAGAATCTTCATTGAGAAGCTTGGTATGACTTCGGTTACCCACCACGTTGAAGGAAATAAACATCTGCTAAGAGCACGGGCTGCCCGAAAATTGGCAATGAGTATTCGAAACTCAGAACAACCTGAACCCCAATCTGAAGAATTCAGAAATGTAGCAACTACTGGCAAAAGGGGAAGATGTCGCTTATGCCCACAGACTGACAACAAAAGTTCTGTGAGGTGTATAAAATGTAGACAGTTCACTTGTAAGAAACATTTCATTTAAGTGTGTAACAATTGTATATAAACGGAACAATTTACAGGCTAACGAATTTACAAATTTTCTATGACTTTCCTTCATTGATTGTTCAAACGTCCTAAATTGCATTGTTGAATGTAAGCTAAATATTTCATAAATATTTCGTTTAAGTATAATTTTACTTCCTAAAATAAACAAATAATATACTCAAGTGCGAATTTTCTTGTTTTATCAAACGAATGTAAAAAAATATATGCAATAAATACGTGAAAAATCCGTCCTACATTATATTGTATTTGAAAGTTTACAGTGATTTTCAGGGGTGAATGATTGAATTACAGCATTTTTATTTTATAAATAAAGAGTGGTTTATTAAATTCAAGCTTCCTTACGGTTATGGAAACTTACCTGTAAAACAATGTTAAATGATATACAAATACATAAAAGTATAGATAAATTATAACTAAATAAATAATTAAATTACTAATATAAATAAAATGTGACTATAATACAATAACATTGAAAATTACGCCTTGAGTCATTTTTGACCCAAACACCTTAGGTGTATGCTACATTGCAACAACGCAAGAAGGTTAAAGAAATAATACTTTGTTTTTATTTTAATTTTTTAATTTCCATCAGTATTAAGAGGTATTGTCTTATCTTTCAATTTGCAACCAGTTTTTCTTTTACTACACTTTACTCTTTGTCTTACAAACCGTTCTAAAATTTCATACATCTCTGACACCGGTAAAGGTAAAATAAGCAAAGTAAAAAATACTGGGTTGCTAATAATTATAAAACGAAAGGCGTGAAAAATAAACTTTGAAAATGATCAAAATGACCTCATCCGGCGTTCTAATGTTAAGAGTGAAAGTAAAAAGAACCTGCTGTGTCTGGCGAAAAGTGAGCAAAGTGAAAATTCAACTGCTGTAGCCGATGCAACTAAAGACAATTTTTTGACAACCAAGTGCTCTTAAACGCCTGGAAGTAGAAAAATGAATGATAAAAGTGAGTAACAGTAACTTTTCTGCTAAACACAGATGTGAATATCCCAATTTAGTTTGTAAATGCAATTTTATTTTGACTGAAGCTAAGTCTCCAATAAATAGCTTAAGTGTTTCACTCTTACATCTTGCAAATTAGTTAGCATTATAAATCAGTTTTTTTTACAAAAATCAGCTTTGAATTTTACAACACTAAAGTGGGATGAGAAGTATCTATTTTCATTGCTTAATATTTATAAATCGCACGAACGTGAACTGTCAAATTTAAAACGGTATAATGTCATTAAAATATCAAAGCAGTTCAATTTTAGAACAGGAAATTAATGTAAAAATAAAGACTAATTATCCAGTGTTACAAAATAAATAAGATTGTAGTAACCGTCTTAAAAATTCAGATATTTGTATGAAATGTTATCTCGTAATTGCACGCGAGGCTTGATTTCTCGTCGGAAGACAAGAGTATTTCAAATAGGTCCTAACAATTAGCGGTAATTGCAAATATCCCGACGGGAGAAAATGTACTTGAATTAGTTTTCAACAATTAACCTGGCAATTACAGAAAGTGGAATAAATGTCGAGAGAACGTCATTTGAACTGAATTTCAAAATATTTTTCCTCTTTTTAACAGAAGTACAAAGTGAAATATCTAAATTATAAATTGCGACTAAAAGAATAAATCGAATTATTTTAAAGATGTTTATCGTTTGCTGAAACTTTCCAAATTAAAACGAGAGATTTAGCAGAAATTTTGTATACCTTCAGATCACTGATTTTTTTTTTCAGAAACATTTATCTAGTATAAAATTTTCATAAATTTATGGGACCTTTGACATTTTCCAATGACTGCGGGCCAATTCTGCAGAAAGATCTCATTCACATTGGAATTTTAGGCATAGATGGTAATGAAACGGCTGATTTATTAGACAAAAAAAAGGGACAGAAGAATATCTTGGGCAGTGTTCTATCCCTCTTGACTGCTTTAGGCGAATTATTCGAGACAAGATTATGTCTTCATATATTAGTGAATTATCATCCATTTCCAAGGGAAAAATCAGGGAGTCTATTAGGGATGACTGGAAAAAATTTAGCCATAAAACACTTAGGCCGTCCGCACACGGAGCAACTCAAAAGAAACTGATAACCGACTCCAATCACAAACCAGCCCGTGATGAGTCGTAACCAATGTAATTGAATGGAGCCACGCACACGGCGCAACTAGTTACAAACCCGTCAGCAACGCGTTTGTAATCAGTCGCAGGCAACTCAACGTGTCGAGTCGCTAGCAAGTTCAGTCGCCAGTTTCTCTTGCGTTGTGCTTGTTATTACACATTTTGTGTTACAGCCTCTCTTTTGGCAAGCTGCCAAATGACGTACACGAGTCACGTGACTTCTGCCTAGCGATGAAATGAAATTCTAACGTTTTTGGTTGTATGGAATATGTGCACCCATATATACAGTCCATTTTTAAACGATTGATCAAAGTCAATCTATTGTGACGATTTTTTAAAATAAATTCATTTCTGATAATAATTTAACTAAAAATAATGCCCGGAATAATGATGTTCTTCCTTCCATGACAGGTCGCAAACTATTGATTTGAATCACTTTTGAGTGGGCCCGTGTGCGGAGCCGCATCACGAACAAGTTTGCAACCGATAAGCAATTTCAGTCGCTAACCAGTTCAGTTTCCTTTGAGTCTCTCCGTGTGCGGACGGCCTTAAAGAGGCCGTGGCCAGTTTTAGACTAAGAACAGGGCACGACTGTCTGGCTGAAGATCTGGCCAAAATAGGGATTATGAGTTACATCGTATGCACCTTATGTGAGAATGAAAATATGAATAAAGTTCACCTACTTGTTTGCTTGAAACTAGACTTTAATTTACGGCAGAATGGTGATTTGTGTGCTCTCTACTGGAGGGCCAGAGAACTTAAGTCCCGATCTCACGGTCTTCAATTATTATCGTTCAGGTTTTTATTATTACCATGTTTTTATTAACTCACTTTGTTTGCTTGTTTGTGTGTTTGTCTACAAATCTTGCAATCGATTTTTAACTAACTTCCCGACTAGCTAGACATTTGAAACTTTTAGAATAGCTCAGAACACGATGACAATGCATTTTTTTGATACTTTTAGCCATCTTTAAGCATAATTAAATTCATTTTCATTTAATTTTGTTTTGTAGACTGGTGCAGCCATCTACTACGGCCGGGACAGGAACGAAAAGTTAAGCGCAAGTTAACTTCCAATTAACTTCATTTTCTTTCAAGTTGATGGGATGATTAATCAAAAAAATTTTTAAAAAGTATTTGTTAATACATAGAATTGTCAAGTTTATATGATTCAACAGAAAATTTAAAAACATGGTGTATAAAAAGTTCTTTTTAATCTTGTAATTATCTTATTTAACTTCTTATCGCAGAACTTTAATGATTTTTAACTGGTTTTAAAGCCTTTTGGTTGTTCTTTTTTTGTATCTTGTGATTTCCTTTTTGCCGTCCTGTGTTTTTGGATTTTTTGATTGTTGGGTGAGTGGCCAGATTTGTATGGATTAAGTTCCAGTCGTCCATATGTTACAACAACAGCAACATGTGAAATATTTCAAGCATAGTACTAGAGGAAATAAGCCAAATTTTCGCGAATACTAAATCATAAATTGACTTTTGAAGTGAACTTCCCATAGGAATGGATATCTATCTATTGCTTGAATAGATATAAGATGTTTCTGTCATTACACTGCTACTATAAGATGTGTTTTGAATCCTCTTTTTCACCCATTTGAATCATTAAACAAGAAAAATGCATCATTTCCTTAATATTAGCTCTTTTGTAATGATCAATATGCGAAAAGATCCTACTCTCTCATATAAATTCAATGAATTAAAATTTTATTTTATTTTATTTTATACATAAACTAGCTGAAAACCCGCACTTCGCTACGGAGTACATTCAAAGTAAAAACATCGGTCAATGTATGCAATTAATGCCAATATATATATAATAAATACGACGATCAATGTATATAATTGATGTAAAATATATATATATTTATAAAAAAATTGTAAGGGATATTTTTATAGACAAAATAATGTAGAAGAAGATATTCAAATTAAATCTAATATAAAGAATACTAAAGAATATAGTACAGTTAATATAGTACAGTTTCTAGAACATTTCTTTTACTGTATTTTAATATTTTTTTGGATAATGTCCAATCGTCTGCCGCATTAGCAAGAAAAAAAATTTATTTTTTGTCTATTTAGTTTTTATGCACGTGACGATAAATTTATTTAAAGTACCAGAAAAGGAAGTCACGTGATCAGCATTTAATAAATTAAATTCTAAAAATTAATCTTTAAAAATTCACCAAAAATCAGGAACTGGAGGTAAAATTCGAAAAAAATTTCATTTTGAAGGAATTTTTATGATCTTTCTCGTGATATAAATTTTATAACCCTCAAATGATTATCTTAAATGCAAACGTAAAAAAAGTTTAAAAAACAGCTTAAAAATTTAATTTAAAAAAATCTAAGAAGAATTTTTGAAAAATCTTTCTTAGTGCATCCCTACACTATAAGAAGAATTGCCATGCAAAATTTCAGCCCTTTAGGTCCAGCGGTTTGGTCTGTGCGTTGTATGTCAGTCAGTCAGTGAATGAATGAATGAATGAATGAATGAGTCAGTTACGGAACTGTTTTATATATATAGATGAATATAAATGATAACCTTAATTCTTAAGAATACAGAGCTGTTTACTCCATATAACTGAATTTTTTTAATAACCTCTTAAGAACTTAAGTAGGAACAATATTGAAAAACCTTCTCTCAGTACGTTCCTAACTTTCAGCTAAAACTTTAACTTTATGCAGGAGAATTTTCCCTACAAAATTCAAGCTAACTAGCAAAATCCTGTCGAAAAAAATCATTTGTTAACACTAGAAATACGAGAATTTTTTTCTTATTAAAAAGACTGAACGCCGTCATTTTGACGGTTAAAAATAACATCAAGCATTTTAAAAATTTAATGTTTTTTAAGGGAACGGTGGACCTTTATTTGAGCAAATTTCGTCATTGTAACACTGATTGTGTTATTGTAAAAATATATATATTTTTGTGGATTATTAGTACCAAAATTATTTTTTTCAAGTAAAAAATCATTTATGAAGCTTCTACAAAGTAATTTATAATGGGTAAGTGTAGTAAGTGTAGTAGTGAAGTGTAGTAATCTGTTTTTCTAAAAACAGATTTTCCAAGGTTTTTAGATTTTTTAAATGCTCCATGCTACTTAATTTTTCTTTAAAATTCATGAAATTGATAAGGAAGAATCCTGAAGCTGTTTACAAAAAAACTGGGTATGCATTTTACAATTCGACTTCATTTAGGTAATTAAATTTGATTTATAACTTTTCAAATGGCCAAATTTTGATGAAAATCGGGATGGAATTCAGAAAAAAATCTCTCAAAAATTAACTACTCAAGGGATTAAATAATTTTCACCCAGATTTGTTTGTTATACGGTTTAAAGAGATTAAAATGCAAAATCGAGGAAATATCTCAAAAAGTAAGTAGCAAGGAGCATTTTAAAATTTTGTTTATAAATTTCAAGTTTTTTAAAAAATCTTAAAATTATAATGAGATTGGAAATTTCTTTTAAGGTATTCTATTTATTTATAGTGAAATGTGTATATGTACAAAATTTCGTATCTCTATCATGAAAAGTAAAAAAAGTAAATTTTAATGTCCACCGTTCCCTTAAGTGGTTAAACACTTTAAATTTTTAACTAATATAATAAATTAGTATATATTTAGATATATTCTTATGCAGGTATGCCGAGCTGACAACCTAAATTTTCGAAAGTGCAGTCCTTATTTTTCAACAATAATATCAATATATCCGAATAGCCAATATTTTTGTTAATTGAAAAAGGGGGAAGAGACGAAAAGTAACTAACATTTTTCCGGTATTATATTAAAGATTTCTGCCTGTTTTCTATATTGCCGTGAAATTGACGGTTTCCAGTCTTAGTAGGTATACAACCCTTTTTATCCCCCTCTTTACTATCGAATATAATTTTGTAGATGTGTGCACATATTTCTCGTAAAATTAGAAAAGTCCTAAAATCGCAGACGCCCGAGGACAAAAATACAGACATGGCGTTCAATAGTATGTCCGAAATCGTCAAAATGACGGCAGCCGTCTCTCTAGTGTTAATCGGATTGAACCACGGATTGAGGAAGTTTGAATTCATTTAAGGTGGCACAGGACCTTGAAGCTCGACGAAATGACTCTAAATATGGTCTAGTTCTAACCACAAAAACTCAAATAATATTAGAAAAAGAAATTTTCTTTCTTTATTCATATAAAGTTCATATCTTTTAATATGCCATATATAAAAATGGGAATTATAAATCTATAAATAATTTTCAAATTGGCAGTTTAGAATTTTATATGATTAACTGCTAATTTGAGTTTGTGTGCAGTATTTCTTTTAAACTATCAATAGGAAATGATAAAAATACACTCATATGTATATTTCATATTACTCTACATTTTAAAACCAGAAAAATGTGCAATCCTAGAATACTTTTCTTTATGTGGGGAAAATTATGCGAATAATTGTAATAAGTTTTGAAGTTTTTCAATTTTATGCTCAGTTTTTAATTTAAATAATATTTATTACAATCTATTTGTTTTTACATTACAGGTAAATATATTACAAGTGTATTCTGACCATTAATTATTTTCTATAAGCATATATCTAAATTTTATGATGCGCACAGCACATTACGATTTTTAATCACCAGTTAATCGTATAAAACTCTAAACTGCTAATTTTAAAATTATTTATAATCTATAATTTCCATTTTTATATATGACATATTTAAAGATATGTATTTTATATTTATAAACAAAGAAAATTTCTTTTTCTAATATTATTTGAGTTTTTGTGGTTAAAATTTTACCATATCTATAATCATTTCTTCGAACTTCAAGAACCTGTGACCCCTTAAAGATACACGAAGAAAAGGAGGTTTAAGGAGAATTAGTCTTGGTCTAATAGGAAATAGCGGTGTATTTTGCTTAATAGGGAGGTTTCAACGCAAAAATTGCAGGAAAGAATTTTTTGCATGATAAGGATTTGGCCATTCCTGGTGAAGTCTTGATTAGAGAAGCCCGCGTTTTGACAGTATATTTGGATACTTTGCATGGGAGATGTAAGTGCAAATTGGCAATCAGACAGTAAAGGGGAATGTTTTAAATTAAAATCTGCTCAAAGGCAAATGGATTAAAGAAAAAAATTTTAAAATTAGCTATATTTTAGCTGTATCACAATCTTTTTAAACTAGGATTACATTAGATTCCACGCAAAATTCTTATTTCAAGATATGTTTGCATAACTATAATAAGATATGTTTGCAAACATATCTTTAAATAAGATATGTTTTCTATTATACGATAAGTATCGTAAAATCTTAAAACATAGTAAACATTGAATAAAAGAACGTACAGCAGCTGTAAGACATTGTCCCAACACGGGTGCACGCGCATCTGCCCTCCGTGATTCATCCACCCGTTTACTAAGTAGGTATTCCGTTTAAACAAACGGAACTCGCAGTTCGTATCGCACACGGGTTCGTTTAATAACAGGTCCATTAAAATAGTGATAGTTCTCGGTTGTTGCAAGGGCAAAGATTTATTAATTTATTTTATTTATTTCCCTCAAAATTTCTTCAAGACGGTCCTATACGGCAGCAGAAAAATTATCAATTGTTAAACATGAGACGTCAGTGAGAGCAACATATTATGGGAGGATGGGCAGGTGTCATCAAATGAGGATGATGATGGTGATATATATTACGACAGCACCATTAATTATGACATGGACGCAACAACAATAGATGAGCTGTATTGTAGTGAAAGTGATTAAGACTGATAATTTGACAGTATTGTTTGTTTTGAATTCAAAATTTAAGTTTTATTTTCTACCGAATTTGACGTTTTCGTTTCTTTTAATTTCAAATTTTATTTCTGCTAATAAATATCTGTGCATTTTTTTAAATAAAATATTGAAAAGTTATGGGTGCGTATTATAGTTGGATTTTAATTATTTCCGGAAATTTCGCGCAAATTAAATATGCATATTATACACTTGTGCGTATTATAGTCAAGATTTTACGGTATAAGATATGACTTTATTCTAAGATATATCTGCATAAAACTCTCACTTCTTCAAATAACATGTTACTTTTCATAATAGATCGCAAATTCGTTTGCCTGAGTAATACAAAATGCATTACTAAAGAGCTTTGATAAACATTTCTAAACCACTTGTTTTTCTAAAAAACCTCTTCATTCAATCGACTAATTTTTTTAATTATGCCATAAATGGCTGTAGTAGCTTATATAAATTTATAAGCAGAGAAATCAGTGTATAGATATAAATCTAGTTTTCCTCTTGTATTTTTAATAGTTTTAAACATTACAATGATTTGAAGAAACTACTGGGATGTAGGGATGATTGACAAATATAAAATATCTATTACAACTGAAAACTTGATTTGACAATAAGAAAGTGTTAATGAGAAAGGTAACTTCGATTTATTTTTTTCTCCGTACCTTTGTCCTAATCATCGCCATGGTTTTGGCTATTGCCTATCGTTGCTATTAAACCGTTGTTATCAGTTCATGTGTCTTTTTTTGAACGCCGCGAGAGTAAACGGAATAGTACGGTATAACGTACGGATATATGGAATTTTTATTATTAATCGTATATGTATTAGCATTTTGTACGAGTTTAACGTATTTCTAGATGGTCATAACCTATAAATAACTCTGAAATCATAAATTTACTGTCGGATTTAGTCTTACTCCGTAATACATCGTAAAATAACATACCAGAATATATTCAATGATAAAGCAATTCATGTTTAATACGAATAATAGTATGATAGATATATAGGAAATTCATGTAAGCTTTCTCAACCAAAACGTTATTAAAATCCTCTCATTAAAATGCAGTGCACCGTAAGCAAAAAGATTACACTTGACTGAAGATTGGAGAATATGACAAAATATCTCGGAGAAGAAAACATTACTTATGCAGCCATGACACTGCTGAATCCTGTACATTTTCCACTGCTTGAGTCCCCTACATAATGGAAATTTAGTGATCCATCAAGCTAAACTCTACGAATTCTCCCTGTGCAAGTTTCGTAGATTCTAGGGTCATGGAACGTGAAATGACGCTAGCCCACACGAACTTCAAAGAAGATCTGATAAATTAGTAAACGCTGAAATGTGGCACACATGAAACAGCGAGCGATATATTTTGTACCATGATATCACTGTACGGATGAAAATAAATTCAGAGAAGTAAGAGATAAATTCATCTACTTGAACTGAAACTAATGCTTAAACTCAATGCAATATGAACGGTTATTTTTGTTTGTATGTCTGTATTTATAGGAAAATAGAATGTGGTAAGTTTTTATACACTTAATATTTAATAAGCTTCACCCAGAGTTAATAGTAGTTAAAGATATTCATAGGTATTATTCTTAACAAACACGAAATTTCCTATTTTGCAAAAAACAACAGATAGTTACTAGCTATGTCAGGGAATGGATATATAAATTCAACAGCTATTCTAATAATTTCAGGACATAGATATAAGTTGTGGTTCTCTTATATGAAAAATCACCCATAACATTAAATTACCTATAACATAAATACTCTCTCTCTCTTCCTCTCTCACACTCACACACACACACATACACACACACACGAACAACTTAATTTTGAATCTATACTAGCTCTCTAGCCAATGCCAACTTTCTTCTCCAGGCACTGGACATTCCTCAAATTTTCACTCAGAAATAATATTACCCATAACATAAATACTCTCTCTCATACTCTCTCTCTCTTCCTCTCTCACACTCACACACACACACATACACACACACACGAACAACTTAATTTTGAATCTATACTAGCTCTCTAGCCAATGCCAACTTTCTTCTCCAGGCACTGGACATTCCTCAAATTTTCACTCAGAAATAATATTACCCATAACATAAATACTCTCTCTCATACTCTCTCTCTCTTCCTCTCTCACACTCACACACACACACATACACACACACACGAACAACTTAATTTTGAATCTATACTAGCTCTCTAGCCAATGCCAACTTTCTTCTCCAGGCACTGGACATTCCTCAAATTTTCACTCAGAAATAATATTCAATACAGAGTATCTTATATGGACACCAGAACAGTTATCACCCCATTCAATACCTTTTGGACACCTCATCAACATTAAATAGCAATAAAAATCCCTGTTTATATCCAATTATCAACTAACGAACCACCAAGATCCGCTCTTGCTCCATAGTCTTGGTTATATGAAACTGACAGTCATAAAACTTAGGAAAAAGTGAGCACTAAATAATATTATTCCTCCCCCACAATCCTGATCCAATGACCTATCGGGAGAAACCTACCATGATGAAATTTAACCAGTTAAAGAAATCCGAGGTGGTCAAACTGGGAAATCACCATTTTATATATGTCCAAAGAGATAACACCTATCTCTTATCTTCCACCGTGTAAAGTCACACTTCCACGCTGTTGCTTAGCTCCGATCGGACAAACTCCATCACTGTGCTTGGAACAAAGGCTCTTACTGCAAGACTCTATGTATTATATAGTCTTAGGCCAACAAGTGCAAATCTATCTAATCATGGCACACACACACACACACACACACACACACACACATATATATATATATATATTATATATATATATATATATATATGTATATATATATATATATGTATATATATATATATATATATATATATATATATGTGTATATATATATATATATATATATATATATATATATATATATATATATATATATTTATATATATATATATATATATATATATATATATATATATATATATATATATATATATATATATATATATATACACTATTTGCTTCCATTTATTTGAAGTTTTATTGAAGTACAAATATTTTCTTCTGTATATTATAAATATTTATCTTGGTTATCAATACTGTGTTCAATGAACAATAAACAGCATCAGAAATAAACAGAGGAAGAGATTGCGTGCTACCTCATCAGCTTGAAGTGGAGTTGTGTATGAATTGTTAGAAATAACAAAGTGCCCAAAGGCTCTATACACAAGATAGAAAACTTCAGTCGTGACTGACATACGACAATATTATTAATAGAAGACGTATTATCATTCTTTACATGCAAGAGATCAGTACTGGCAGTCTCCCAAAACCAGTAAACTAAATTAAAAATAGAAATTACTCTGAAAAATAAATAAATGATATTTACAATCTTATTTACGCATTGGTCAAAAATAAAATTTTCTCGTACATTCAAAGCAATACAATTTTAAGTGTTTTTCTCCGGTATTGGTATTTCAGTGTAATGTATTCCTTGTCGCTTAGTAACTATAAACTCTGTCAAAGTTTTCAGGTAGCAAATTTAATGTGTCTATATTATTTATTTAGTTTAGAGAATTTTAGAGGCATATGCATGTGGTAATGTCATTTAAAGATATTACTACATTCACTATTGCCTCCGGTGATAAATGGAACTGATCAGTGGACGGCTGCGTTCTTGGCCAATGATAAATATTTGTTTGTTTGTTCTAATTAAGAATTTCTGTAACTGTTCGATAGCAGGAACAAGGCTATAGTCAAGTTATTAGTCAATTCTAAGTTCAATTTGCTGTATGCAATAATTTCTTAAAATTGTCATATACACGTGAACTAAAGGAACACTGAATTTACAAATATCTCCCAAGAAGATATATTAGCTGTGTTAAGGAATCTAGTTACTTATTTAAGCATTTAATGAAGGGATTAAAGAATCTTGTTAATTGTATATGGAGAAAATGAAAAATATATCCTAGAAACTGAAATGTGTAAGGTGCAAAATAACCCGTAAGAGTCCTTGATGGTCGATTTACACTTTTATTTAACACCACATATAACAAAACATATAAAAATTAAAATTAGACTAAAATTAATACCGAGTATAGTTAACCCTGCAGCGGGCGCGCCCGTGTACAAAGTGCAACATTTTCGTAATTTTCAATGCGTTGTTTTTACATGCAAGGTTTGATTGTTCTAAGCAGTTTCTATTTATAGTTACACCATTTCTAATGCAGGTCTTATTTTCTGACCTTTGCATTCCTTTCCATTCATTGAAAGTCGTGATTTAACACTGATAAATCAGCGGTTATACTGCATTACAATACGACAAAAACAGGAGTTGATATAGTCGATCAAATGTGCAACTATCATACGGTATCCCGCATATCACGAAGATGGACAATCTCTTTGTTTTTTAAGTTTTTGGACATAATAGGAATCCATTCGCAAGTTGTCCTTAGATCCTATAAACCGGAAAGTTTTGAAATAAGGTGATTGTACCTTCATTATTTGCCCTTTAATTATAAATATATCTCAATATTATAAACATTTTATATCTTGTCATAAAACGCAGAATTATTGTTTTCAATTTGAAAAAATAGTTTCTTACAAAAGGAATAATCAAGGTTGAAAGAGACGTTGCACTTTGTGCCACGCGCGCCTGCTGGTGTTCCAAAAATTGGCGCGTCAACTGAAGGGTTAATGAAAACTTGGTAGCACTGCTAATATGTGCTCCATTCATATCAAACCTAGCAAGACAAGTGAAAACATGAACAACAAATGTTTACATCGTTCTCCGTGGGTCACGTGGTATCGATGATTGCCAGTTGAAACTCCACCCGCACAATCCATTTGTTTCATTCGATTTGCAACAGTATACACATCATTGAGCTATTTTTGTCATCTATGAGGAGAAAGGTATAAAATCTGGTTCTTTCGATGGCGACTGTTTGAACCCTCTTTCTTACACCGGTTCACTTAGGTTCTTTTTCTATTCTGGCATAGGGACAAATAAGGTCGTGCAAAAATGATTCGTCACTGAACAAGACGAACATACATTTATTTACAGATTTAACATTTAAACAGTTTCACACATAACATAAAAAAAAATTGAAGAAAACTCTGCACGAGGTGGGCAAGCCTGCAATATCTTACCAGACCTCGGCTATCCTACACTCTAATCTAGTTACAGAATAACTAATTAACTGGAGGCGAGACGAGCCTGCTTTAATCTTGATAGGCCTCCTGAAACTACTCTCAGAGATTCTCTCTCTCTCTCTATCTTAACTTCTAATTACCAAGTAATTACCTAACCAGAGGTGAGACGAGCCTTCTTAAATCTCGCCAAACCTCCGTTCCCTAACAGAGACGCTCTCCGTCTGTCCCTTTCTTACAGACTCCCCGCGATCCGCAGCACCCCTCTTGGGTTCGACGCCCCCGCAGCCAATCCTCTGATTGGTAGAGGGGTGGGGGAATCACGGGGAACAACATTTTCGCTTTAACCAGCGCTACGTTTCAAACATTACACTACAGCGACCATAAAGTTTTGTTTAACATTCGAAATAATTATAATTATATAATGTTCAATATTAGCTATAAAAAAAGGATGGAAACCCGAAAATGTCGTAGTTAATACTAGAAAGGAATTTCTTGTTCCTTTAAATATAGTAAATATTACAAGTAGCTTGCAAAAGCTAATGACTTAGTTAATACTGCATTTACAGCTATTTGAATTTAGTTATGAGAACCTACAGTGAGTCGCAATATTGTTGATTAACTTGAGTTACGTAAGAGTTTTGGTAAAAAGTTTTTAACACTAGAAAGACGGGGATTTTTTTCTCACTAAAAAGACTGAAGGCCGTCATTTTGACGGTTAAAAATAAAATCAAGAATTTAAAAAAAATTAATGTTTTAAAAAAAATGGTTAAATACTTTAAATTTCGAACTATTTCATACCAATATATAATAAGTTAGAATATATTTAGATACATTTTTATGTAGGTATGCCGAGCTGACAACCTAGTATGGTTCATCCGTAAAAATATATGCATGATTTGTGTAGTCCTTATTTTTCAACACCAATATTTCCGAAGAGCCAATATTTCTGTTATTTGCAAAAGGGGGAAGAGACGAAAAGTAACTAACATTTTTCTGGTAATATTGTGAAGATATCTTTCATTTTTCTATATTTCCGTCAAATTGACGGATTTCAGTCTTAGTAGGTTTAATATACATTTTCTCCCCCTCTTTACTATCGAATATAATTTTGTAAATGTGTGTGCTTATTTCGCATGAAATTAGAAAGAGTTTTAAATTTCAGAAGCCTGAGGACATAAATACAAACATAGCGCTCAATAGTATATCCGAAACCGTCAAAATGACGGCAGTTGTCTTTCTAGTGTTAAACAACAAGTAAGGTTATAAATTAATTACATACCTTTCATTTTTAGAGACAGTATTACATTTTTACTCTAATTTTAATTACTGCCTATGTATCTACATTTTACGACCACACTGTATAGTACTTTGCTCCTCGAGTTTCCACAAAGGAGGCTCGGGATCGAATCCAGCCTAAGGCATGGAAATTCTTTTGCTGTCTCCTCCTAGAGAGCAGTTGGATCACCTAGATGAGATTCCCATGAAAAACTACACAACGAAATCGTGGTCTGGACTGTAAATTTATTCAGAAAATTATGTTTATTAACCTTTTCCCTAAGGGGTGGGATAGCATGTATCCCAAGTATACGGGCCCGAGAATGAATATATATATATATATATATATATATATATATATATATATATATATATATATATATATATATTTATATATATATGTATATGTGTATACATAAAAACATATATACACACACACACACACACACATATATATATATATATATATATATATATATATATATATTTATATATATATGTATATGTGTATACATAAAAACATATATACACACACACACACACACACACATATATATATATATATATATATATATATATATATATATATATATAACCCCCTCTATGGCCGTTCTTACAAAGGGGGTATGAAATTTCCCGTTCAAAAGAAGGGATCGGAAAAAAAGGCCCCTTAAGCTAAAGGTTAAGTCATTTTATTATACGATTCCATTCAAGAAATTCTTGCACATGCTAATTTTATAGGATATAAGCTATTTTGTAAGTTGGTACGAGAAGTCTGGAATAAGTGTGTTTGGAGTCAGTGAGCATCTTTATTTCTTAGTTTGAAATTCTGATGGATTTTTTTTCTTAACTCTCGTAATACGGTACAATTTTCTTGTTCTCAAATATTAGGTTGCAATATGTCGTCACTCAAGTCTAATCTCCAGTCCTATATATTTAAATTAATTTTCGATTTTCGTATTTTGTTGGAAACCTCGTCTGTATATCCCTAAAATTAGAATAATCAGAATTTAACCTTCTTTTACAGATTTGTTGAAGTCGCATATCATGAAACAATAGACTTATAAAATTTTAAAACCTGCTTATTGTTACGTCAAGTGTTTTATCTTTAGTTAATCATATTTGCTTGTAATACTAAGACAACATTTTGCTCCTATCTTCCAAGCAATTACTTAATAAGGATGTTTCACGCAAATTTTCGCTGGGCAAGATAATTATAAAACTAATTTTTTCTGGTACTACTATTTCGTTACATCTTCTTTATATCTATAAATTTATACAAATATGAATTTCATTTAAGTTCCTACCCTCTAAATCAGGCGTGGCAACCCGCAGCCCGCAATCAGTATTTGGCCATGGACAGCTAGCAATGCGGCTCCACAAGATCCCAAACTCTATAAGAATTATCTTCCTAGAGGAGGATATCCCTCGTTTTGTAATCAAGCTTTATTCATGCCATCGCAGTTTCACACCGCGTATACTTGTGAATAACTGTTTATAAAGACGTAGCACATGAAGAGTAAAACTTATGATGTGCATCTTTAAAACTCACCAGCAATTACAACCACATCCTTCGAACCAGAACTTGATGCTTTAGTTTACAAAAACAAGGTCAAACATCCCCTAATTTTATGTTTATGTTGACCTTTTTCAATGTTATAATTAAAAATTAAAATATTAAAAGAAATTTTGTTACTTATAAACATTTGTTACTTATAAACTTTAATCCTTTATATGGTTCTGTTTCTTATGTACAGTGTGAATCCTCTAACGGTCCAGGCACACTATAAAGTAATAGGTATAAATGTAAATAATTCCTTTATTTTCTACTTAGAGGTAGACCAACATAGACCGACTTGGGGCTTCAAATAATAACACAACAGTACCGCAACTTGCGGTACTAAAAAACTGAACTTTAAAGTCGTTTAACTGAACTTTAAAGTCTCCCTTTCAGGCAGAATATACGTTCACTAGCAATACTCGTAACCATCGGGCTCTGAACGAACTATGGAAATCGTGCAGCCACCTAGGCTAAATACTAATACGTGCTCTATCAGTTAAATACCGCTATCACCTTCAATCTAACTTTTCTCGACTCTTTCGTATCTCTACTAATAGCGTAACGTACTACCGTACAAATCTCCACTCCCTTCTTGGGCTCTTGCCAACTCAGCGTGTGTCACTTAAATAGACCAGACACCTGCTCCGAACTCACTTCGACTGGCCTGCACTGCGCAGCTACCAGAAATTTGCATCTGAGCAACACGCGAACCCTACACCTTTAATGGGCGCGGTGAGCCAGTTGGCAAAGGCAGCATGCCAGTGATCGGAACGTCTCTAGTTCGATGCCAGTCGTTGGCAAATTAACCGCCGTGTACGCTAATGGCGGCTGGTGCACGAAAAATATTTCGTGGCTGCAATGTCCTCCAAGTTCTCAAAATTTACCTCTGGGGGTACGGGGTCAAACGTACCGGTCTCGTCACTTGACTCGGTTCAAAATTACGCGACTGGTCTCTTAGCCAAGTCGGACTCGGACCTTTGTGGTGCTATTTAAAACTGTAGCCGCAGCATTCTGCCCAATAGCCTTTATAGATTTGATCCGATATGCTGTCGGTCAAGGGGCATAAGCAACAACAAATCTTAAGTTTTTATATTTTTTAAATGCGGCCCAAAACAATTCATCTTCTCTCAATTAGGCCCTGGCAAGCCGAAAGGTCCGGCACCCATGCTCTGGACCAAAATGCATATATCATCGATAAATGCTGAAAATCATGAGTAGAAATTTTATATAATATTTCATCTTAAGTCCACACTGAATAAAATGGTTTATCTTTTGTAATGAAGCATTTTATTTAACGTCAAGCACTGACGGATGACTTAATAATGAAGGCAATATTTAATTTGTTGAGCGTTCTTTCTTGTTTGGACATGTCATAAAAAGGAACACGTTTAATCTTTGACATTTTACCAGAAAAAAAGGTTCATCCTCCAAGCTTTTGATTCGGTGTACAGGTTCTCCCTCGAAGTGAGGGAAAATTAAAGGTTTCTCTTTTTTTACAAGTTTTCTCGTTTACTCTTTCTTTCAAAGAAGTTTGAGTGCGTTGCATAATCCATCAAAATTTTAGATTATCTCTGAAGTGTCCATTTTTTATAATTAGTATCTTATTCACAGAGGAATGAAATTTAAAGTTTTCCTTAGCAAGTTATAGGGGTATAAATATTGCGATGTTTTTTAAAAATTACACAGACTCTGTAAAATACAGTTTCTTAAATCAAACGAGAAATATTAAAAGTGGCAAGTTTAATACGTATAGTATTTTAACAGGAAGGAAACTATTAAGAAGCAGTGCTTTTTACGTAAGCTTTTATGATTTAATGTAACCAATATTAAACCGAATCTGATAATTACGATAATGCCGTAACAGCTAAATTGAAATTGAGAACAAACAATATCTATTTTACTCATAAATTGCAAAAGATTATGTTCTTCAAAGAGGTGTTAAGGGAACGGTGGACCTTTATTTCAGCAAATCTCGTCATTGTAATACTGATTGTGTTATTGTAAATAATATATATATTTCTGTAGATTATTAGTACCAAAATAATTGTTTTCAAGTAAAAAATCATTTATGAAGCTTCTACAAAGTAATTTATAATGGGTAAGTGTAGTAATAAATTTTAAATTTGTATTTCTCAAACCAGATTTTTCAGGGTTTTTAGATTTTTTAAATGCTCCATGCTATTTTTCTTCGAAATTCATGAAATTGATAAGGAAGAATTCTGGTGCTGTTTACAAAAAAACTGGGTATGCATTTTACAATTCGACTTCATTAATTAAATTTGATTTATAACTTTGCAAAAGGCAAAATTTTGATGAAAATCGGGATGGAATTCAGAAAAAATCTCTCAAAAATTAAGTATTCATGGGATTAAATAATTGATACCCAGATTTGTTTGTTATACAGTTTAAAGAAATTAATGCAAAATCGAGGAAATATCTCAAAAATTAAGTAGCAAGGAGCATTTTAAAATTTTGTTTATAAATTTCAAATTTTTTTTTAAATCTTAAAATTATAATGAGATTGAAAATTCCTTTTTAGGTATTCTATTTATTTATAGTGAAATGTGCATATGTACAAAATTTCGTATCTCTATGATGAAAAGTAAAAAAAGTAAATTTTAATGTCCACCGTTCCCTTAAGGGGGCATAAGACCTTGAAGCTCGACGAAATGACTAAACATATGGCCTAATTCTAACTACAAAAACTCAAATAATATTAGAAAAAGAAATTTTGTTTCTTTATACATATAAAGTACATATCTTTAAATATATCATATTTAAAAATGGAAATTGTAAATATATAAATAATTTTCAAATTAGCAGTTTAGAATTTTATATAAATCACTGGTGATTATAAATCATAAAGTTCTGCGCGCATCATAAAATTGAGATATATGCTTACATAAAATAATCAATGGTCAGAATACACTTGTATTGTAGTTACCGGTAATGTAAACCAAATAAATTGTAATAAATATTATTTAAAATAAAAATTGAGCATAAAATTGGAAATCTTCAAAAAGTTATCACAATTTTTTGCATAATTATCCCACATTAAAAAAGTATTCCCTTTTTTTGGTTTTAAAATGTAGAGTACCATGAAATATACACATGAGTGTAGTTTTATCAGTTTCCTATTGATAGTTTAAAAGTAATGCTGCAAGCAAACTCAAATTAGCAGTTAATCATATAAAATTCTAAACTGCTAATTTGAAAATTATTTATAGATATATAATTTCCATTTTAAATTTGACATATTTAAAGATATCTACTTTATATGTATAAAGAAAGAAAATTTCTCTTTCTAATAATATTTGAGATTTTGTGGTTAGAATTAGACCCTATTTATAGTCATTTCGTCGAGATTCAAGATCTTGTGCCCCCTTTAGACCCTATTTATAGTCATTTCGTCGAGATTCAAGATCTTGTGCCCCCTTTAGACCCTATTTATAGTCATTTCGTCGAGATTCAAGATCGTGTGCCCTATTAAAGGGGGCACAGGATCTTGAATCTCGACGAAATGACTATAAACAGGGTCTAATTCTAACTACAAAATCTCAAATAATATTAGAAAGAGAAAATTTCTTTCTTTATACATATAAAGTGCATATCTTTAAATATAAAGTCATGTACCGCTGAGTCAGCATACATCATTTAAAGTTACAATTAGAGTCAAAATTGGAAAAAAAAAGTTATTAAAAGTCTAATTACTTGCAGACTGTAAACGACAAGGAATAAAACACCGCCAGCTGCAGAGGGAAAAGAGCAAAACAAAAAAAAGTTACTCTGTTCTTTTTGGAAACCTAATCCCTCGTTACTCTAATGTGTGAGAAGTTCTCCACGGTTTTACAACTCTTCACGATAACGAGATTGAATGCAAAGTGTCTCTAAGCAATTATTCTTTTAGATGTTATCTCTTATTTAATGGAGCGAGAAGGAATAACTGAGAACCCAAACTAGAATTGATACTAAATATATAACCTTTTTTTAGAGGGATATAAAATAAGAAATGAACAGATTCTGAGCAAACAATACGGTAGAACCTTGGTAAATTATTGATTATGCCTACTTAAGAAGTTTGGAAAAAAGAAAGAGAATGTCAAGATTCTCATATCGACTTCAATTTGAGTACATTATTGACTGTTAATTTGAGTATTGTTTTTTAAACGCACTGCATTCTCTCTGTTTTCTGAACGCACTGTATTGTTCGGTTAGATTCTGATCAACCAATACGGTAGAAACTTGGTAAAAAGAAAGAAAATGTCAAGTCTCATATCGACTTCAATGTGAGTACATTATTGACTGTTAATTTAAGATATTTTTTTTAAACGCACTGTATTCTCTCAGTTTTCTGAACGCACTGCATTCTTCTGTTAAATTCTGGGCAAACAATACGGTAGACACTTGGTAAATTATACATTATGCCTACTTAAGAAGTTTGGTAAAAAGAAAGAAAATGTCAAGTCTCATATAGACTTCAATGTGAGTACATTATTGACTGTTAATTTAAGATATATTCTTTTTAAACGCACTGTATTCTCTCAGTTTTCTGAACGCACTGCATTCTTCTGTTAAATTCTGGGCAAACAATACGGTAGACACTTGGTAAATTATACATTATGCCTACTTAAGAAGTTTGGTAAAAAGAAAGAAAATGTCAAGTCTCATATAGACTTCAATGTGAGTACATTATTGACTGTTAATTTAAGATATTGTTTTTAAACGCACTGTATTCTCTCAGTTTTCTGAACGCACTGCATTCTTCTGTTAAATTCTGGGCAAACAATACGGTAGACACTTGGTAAATTATACATTATGCCTACTTAAGAAGTTTGGTAAAAAGAAAGAAAATGTCAAGTCTCATATAGACTTCAATGTGAGTACATTATTGACTGTTAATTTAAGATATTGTTTTTAAACGCACTGTATTCTCTCAGTTTTCTGAACGCACTGCATTCTTCTGTTAAATTCTGGGCAAACAATACGGTAGACACTTGGCAAATTATACATTATGCCTACTTAAGAAGTTTGGTAAAAAGAAAGAAAATGTCAAGTCTCATATAGACTTCAATGTGAGTACATTATTGACTGTTATTTTAAGATATTGTTTTTAAATGCACTGTATTCTCTCAGTTTTCTGAACGCACTGTATTCTTCTGTTAAATTCTGAGCAAACAATATGGTAGATACTTGGTAAATTATAGATTATGCCTACTTAAGAAGTTTGATAAAAAGAAAGAAAATATCAAGTCTCATATCGACTTCAATGTGAGTACATTATTGACTGTTAATTTAAGATATTGTTTTTTAAACGCACTGTATTCTCTCTGTTTTCTGAACGCACTGTATTCTTCTGTTAGATTCTGAGCAAATACTACGGTATAAGCTTGGTAAATTATGGATTATGCTTACTTAAGAAGTTTGGTAAAAATAAATAGATTGTCAAGATTCTCATATCGACGGCAATGTAAGTACATTATTGACTGTTAATTTGAGATATTGTTCAGTAAACGCAATGTATTCTCTCAGTTTTGTAAAGTGCAAAGTATATCGCAACTGAATATGTTTTCTGCAATTCCTTCAGCTATAACGCAAACTTGCAATTTTATCCTGAAAGATTCAATTTCTCACTCTTTTTTCTGCATCATTGATAAAAACCCAGATAACAAAAAATGTTATTCTTTACACTTCATAAGATATGAGAAAAAGTTTAAATTAAAACTTAGCATAATTTTCCTTGGGGATCAATTATTTTAATTCTTCTATTAAAACAAGTTTTAGACGCTTTTGTAAAAAAATTTGCGAAAGCATAATTTTGCTATATAAATGCAAAAATGCCGTTATTTCTTCCGCTACATTTTAGGTTTCTCAGATTATATCCATTGTCCTTAAAATTTAAAAGCTAACATTTCTTTACCTATGTTAGAAGATGCTCTAAGCAAATTCCTTAAGTAGAATAATTTATTGAAATTTCTAATTCCCATTCCTCATTTGAATTAAGTAGAATAATGCATGAAAGAACATAAAAGATTTTACTTTAATCTTACCTTTATTATAAAGTGGAAATTGAATTAAGTGGCTACTTTATAGAAAATATATGTTTTTTTTTGTTTTATTTTTATTATTCAGCTTTTATGCAGGCATCGAAGATTTTAGCATGAATAAATTATTTGCTTATATTTTTGCTAGATCTTTTAATAATGCAATCCATTAAATATAAAGATATTACAGTCCATATAATTTTTCCTCGATACCGATTACAATATTTTTTTCAGTTAATCATTATAACTCTTCTCATAATATATACAGATATTTTATTTTTAAATTATCATCGTAATTGATAGTGAAGTGAATTGCAATGGCTAAATATGCCATTTCCTTAAAGTGCTTTTCTTAAAAAAGTTATTTTGTTTACAGATTTTTGTATTATAACGCCGTACTTTACAAATCAGTGTGTTGTGGCAATTTCCCAAAATATTTCTAAAACTCCTTATTTCGTACACAGGAGTTCAGACCCTATGCATGCATACACAGTGCGCCAAATAAGTTTTAAGACTCGTCCCAGAGCGCAGGTTCTAAAGGCGTTGCGAGTGTAAATCCGCATGCGTCATAACGTCCATCGTCTGCTGGCACACTGCTAACAGGTTGTACGCATTTCGTTAAGTAGTTGAAAGAAGGCGAGCGTTTATTGCAGAAGTGAATTTTTTTCATGTTGATTTTTTAAGATGGAGCAAAGAACTGTAATTAAATTTAACGCAAAACTTAGTAAAAGTGCTTCGGAAACATACCAACTCATGAAAGAAGTTTACGGTGACTGTTGTTTAAGTATATCAAATGTTTTTGTGTGGCACAAACGTTTTTTGGACGGAAGAGATACGGTAGAAGATGATCAGCGTAGTGGAAGACCAATTTCATCTAGGACTCCTGAAGCTATTGAGAAAGTACGAAATTCCGTAACAAACGATCGCTGTGCATCACTTAGAATGCTTGAAGACTCTTTAAACATCAACAAAGATACAATTCGAACCATCCTGCATGAAAATTTGGGCAAAAACAAAAGTGTGTGCTAAATTTGTTCCACACACTTTAACCCCTGAACAAAAAGCAATGAGAAGTGCACATTGCAGAGACACATTTCAGCCGCTGAAAACGACCCAAACTTCTTGAAGTCCATTGTTACAGGTGATGAAACCTATTGTTTCCAATATGATCCTGAAACAAAGCGAAAATGTGCGGAATGGAAGTCACCAAATTCACCGCAAGCCAAAAAAACAAGAAAAGTTCCATCCAAAATCAAAACAATGCTCATTACATTCTTCGATAGTAAATGTATTATCCACAAAGAATTTATTCCAACTGGACAAACAATTACAGGTCAACACTACTTAGCTGTTTTAAAGCGTTTGATGGCCAGAATTCGTCGCATTCGTCCAGACTATAGGACTGAAAGCAGTTGGCGTTTGTTACACAACAATGCACCCAGTTACACCTCCCTTATTGTTCATCGATTTTTGTCAAAAAATAATGTCTGTGTGTTGAACCATCCACCGTATTCACCTGATTTAGCAACGTGTGACTACTCCTTATTCCCAAAGCTTAAAATGAAGTTATAAAGGTGTCATTTTGAGGATATTTTGACCATACAAGAAGCTTCGACGCGTGCTTTGCAGGCCATTCCACAAAGTGATTTACAACAGGCTTTCGATTCATCAATAAATCGCTGTAAAAAGTGCATTGAAGCCGGAGGGTCCTATTTTGAATAAAAAACCAAAACAGGTATTAATTTCTTGTTTCCATTTCTTTTTACAGACCCAGTCTTAAAACTTATTTGACGCAATGTGTATATCTTTTACATTATAGAGAAAGTGAAAAGATATTGTGACGTCACGCCTTTACGGGGGTGCGTTCTCACTCCCCACGGGCCCCCGTAAGGCGTGACGTCACAATATCTTTTCACTTTCTCTATAATGTAAAAGATACATACATTCATAGGGTCTGAAGTCCTGTGTACGAAATATTGAGTTTTAGAAATATTTTGGGCATATTTTTCCAGGATTCCAATTCAAGTTCCCACCGAAATTTTTGAACACGTGGGGGATTAAAAAAACGATACCAACAAATGCCGCCAGAGTTTTTGGCCTGAAAGTTAATCGCAGGCATAGCGGTTTCTCTAGCAAGCTGAGGGGTAACTGTTTGGAAAACAGAAGCGTCGCCCATCATCGTCATAAAGCTGTCTTCCTTAGCGATAGCTCTATGCGACTTTGTCACTGGAATGTAATAAAGTTTCACCGTTTAGAAGAGCTGTCAGCCGATAATCTGCAGCCCCCTCGGTTTTGGGAAAGCAATTTCTAAGAAGACAGCCGCCACAGAAATTTCCAAGTCGAGAGATAGTCAGAGATTTGGGGGTTTTGAGGGAGATGCTCTATGTGACGCGCCCCGAGCAGACGTTTTTTTTTTTTTGGAACCTCCTGTTGAGACCATGGATCTGGGAGCGTACTCTGTGAATCTGCACTTAAATAAATTGAATATGTTGTAATTGTTTTAACCTTTAGCTTACGGGGACCTATTTTTTCGATTCCCTCTTTAGAACGAGAAATTCCCTACCCCCCTTTTTAAGAACGGCCATTAAGAGGGTTATCTCTCTCTCTCTTATATATATATATAGATCTCTCTCTCTCTCTCTCTCTCTCTCTCTCTCTCTCTCTATATATATATATATATATATATATATATATATATATATATATATATATATATATATATATATATATATATATATATATATATATACACACATATATATATATATATATATATATATATACATATATATATATATATACATATATATATATATACATATATATATATATATATATACATATATATATATATATATACACATATATATATATATATATATATATATATATATATATATATATATATATATATATATATATATATATATATATATATATTCATTTTTGGGCCCGTATTCTTGGGATACATGCTATCCCACCCCGTAAAGAAAAGGTTAATGCTTAATTTTTTTCGTAAATAAATTTCCTTGTTAAGTTTCTGTTTAAAGAATTGGCCTTTTCATTATAATTAGAACTCTGTCTTTCTTGGTCATGAATTCAGTAATAGTAATTTTAAAACAAGCCTCAGAGACTTGCTTTAACAACCTATCGTGATGCCACAATATGCAGATTGAGTTATCCTTGATCATAGCTATCCATCCTTCTTTAGAAAAATATTGCTAAAGAAGGATATACATGCAGCGGACGACGATGAACAAAGGGAAACTAACACTTTGTGCCAAAATTCAACTAACAAATTGGGCGCTCGGCTTGAAATTCGGTTGGTCGTCCGCATTAGCAAATCGAATGCTTGTGCGGCCGTTCGTGCGGTGGAGAGTTGCGGTGAGTTATTTAACCTCATTTACATCCAGTTTTAGAACTCCATTAATCTTCCTCCACGTGTCTGATATCTTTATTTTATTTTTATATTCGTCGTCGGTAGACCACGAAAGACACTAATGTTCTGGTTATAACTGAATGAGTTCTAATAGCACAGAATTACTCAAATCCATACTATATTGCGCAGTTCCGTTTATAGCAAACCAAGAATTTAAGTTTCTATCCGAAATGAAATATTAATGCATAAGGTGGGAAATCACCTTAAACCCTTTAAAAAAACTCAATTTTTTATTATGATTTAATTTTGAAGAATAGAATGTAAGGAATCTTTAAAAAAATATTAAGTTGATACTACAATTAGAACCGATTTTATGGCCAAATGTATAAAGCTAATAGTACAGTAGTTTATAGAAACTTTAAACTTTAAAAGGCTTTTCCAAAAAACTGTTATTTTCAAACTTTGCGCACTATTTATTCAAAACTAATGGTCACAAATTGCTAAAATTTTGTATACATGTATATCTAATATGTTTATACAATTTCCACCTAAATTTAGGTAAGTACATATTACTAATTTTTTTACAGCATTTTTGGGGTAAAAAGTTTTATGATATTTCATATACATTACAATGCATTTGCCTAAAAAAATATATTTATGTGAAATATGGTAATTATTTTAGGTGTAGATTAATGTATAACCTATGGGTGATTATATACAAATAATTAAATATATATCTGTTATAGTTTTTAAAAAATCTGCACTCAATGCATTCATTATTCATAAAGCATTAATTTATTTATTTTTAAATAAAATAATTTCTAATAATGTCTCAACAATTCTCCTTTTGTTTTCTAATAGATAAAGCATTGTACAATTCACCATAAAAAAAATGGTTTACATTAATTACAAATTAACTGTTTGACAACACATTAAGCCTGGTAGTAAAATCAGTGCATTTTTGTGAATGCAAAGGTGATCTCCCCCTAGGTTTTAGGTTGAACTATAGGCACATATAACGAACGACGGCTAACAAAGAGCTTACTTTGATGTACCGCCTAGTGTGCGAACCTTGGCAAAGGCAAATAAATGTGTCCTGTGGTGTCCGTTTTTACGTATACATTTAACGAACATCATTCGTTACCTTTCGTTCACCTTCGTTAGCTGTATGTATACGCGCGTTAAGTTGTCATTCTGCTGACTGATCTAAGGAGAAGGTATAAGTGACTAGAGTCATGAGACTTCGCTGAGAGAAAACATGTTATTGCTGCTACCACGTAAGAAAAATTATTTTTGTGTTAATTGAGTGTGTTAAATGTTAACCAAGAAAAAAGTTCTCTCCAATGGATTCTTGAAAAATGTGACTCTTTCTGGAATTATGCAAAAATTTTATAATAGTGACTGTGTTGCTCCTCTAACTGACAATTGTGAGGATATAAATGCTTCTCCACCCCCACCCCCCAGCTAAGCCGGTTGAAATTTGCTTTGGCACTTCGATAAACACTTGAAAATGTTGTCTTTATTTACTTCTTAAAATTAATGCATAATGTAAAAGTTTACAATTCACATAAGTTTCGGAATTAAATCTAGACTTTATTTTCTGTTTATTTGTATGGAACAAAAGTAAGAAAAGTGCTTTACTAGATTTACTGAATTACAAAATGATCTGGATTTCATCTTGTCTGGTATACCTCTAAACGTGAATTCAGCGATTTTCATATATTTTGAGGTTAAAAACAACAAATTTACGTTATTAAGTTATCATTATGAATAACAGTACTCACGCATATTTCGTATGTATCTGGGTAGGCTGAGAATTTCGATACCGCAAGTATTTTTGTCTTTTGACATTTGTCCATCATTCAACCAATCTAAAACGCGAAATTGTTGATTACCTCTACCTGTAGCACCGTATAGGTGAACCAACGTCATCCCCTGGTGCCACCTCAATTTACACCAAGCTCCCCCATGAGAGACATCTGGGGGATCGTACCCTCTTCCCACCTGTACAAGCCTACAAACCCCACGGACTTTCTGCTTACAGATTTAACGTGCACTCGTATCTAACTCAATGCACTCGTATCTACCCGGGGTAGATACTGTGGGTCACGACAAGTAGTAAGGCTATTCTCTCTGAGGCATTTTGAAGAAATTTCACAACTATTGATCCATACCAAAGAAAGACAGAGTTCTAATTAACAAACGAAGGCCAAATTTTTAAAACAAAAACTTAACAAGTAGATTTATTTACAAAAAGAATTAAACATTAAACAATTCCGACATAATCACTTAATTTACGTGCAGGTTCACAAATACACGCTCCAGGGCCCATTCTCGGCCCAACAACACAGGAGCCTAGCAAAAACACGTCTATGCCGCTCGGATTTTATACAGCGTCTCTCTCCAATGTCTGGATTTTCAAAGGGGTGGAGGGGCCGGCAGATTATCGGCTGACAGCTTCTTCTTAGACGCCGAACTTTACTACATTGCCGAAACGTTAAGATGACAGCTTTAGTGGCTGCATCTGTGAGGAAAACGGTTTTTAATCCCCCCACGTGTTCTGAACTGGTGGAACCGAACAACACATTTCTTGAAAAACACGCAGCTGTGTTTCAGCCCTTGCGGGGTCTCGGGAAAAAAAGACCATAATTCCAGTACGCTACAATACGAGTGCATTGAGTGACTCTTGTCAAGACTTAAACCGAGCACCCTCAGTAAGGAATACCGACACACTAACCATTAGATTTCCTCGGACCAGAATAAAATTATTACGACCATCTGTCTTGAGAAGCTTTTAAGTCTCACAACCTCAAGACCAGGTTTCTACAAACTGAACAATCCTGGAGATGTATACGTTCAGTTATTTCAAGTGATATTCCTGGCATGTTATCATTTCTCTTTGAGGTCAACGACAGAGAAAATTGGGATGTACTTACTAGTGTAATATAATTATTAGTCGATGCTGATTTTTTTTAAATTAGTCCAAACAAATTATTAGTACCAAGCCACTGTACAATGATTATTGTACACATATATCTGTGGCTTTTTACAAGAAGTGCCTAAGTCAGCTTTCTTCAAGATGACTTTGTTTGCTTATGTCTCTTTAAAAAAATTTATTTTCAATGTAAGAAGTACCCAAGTCGTTACAATAGTTTAGAAAACACTTTTAAAGCATCGGACAGATTGGGGTACTTCTTACTTTAAAAATAATATTTTTTCAAAGAGATATAAGCAAACAAAGTCATCTTGGAGAAAACTGACTTAGGCACTTCTTGTACCAAGCAACAGATATGTCTTTATATATTAGTACATATATTAGTATGCAAAATATGTCTCCTTTATAAATAAATCAGGTGAAATTAATAATAAATTTTTGCGATCATGTAAGATTTATACAGTTCTGTTAGTCGTTGTTTAGTATTACCGTTAAGATGTAATAATGTTTTAGAACTCTCGTACGCTTTAATACTGGAAAACTAGCCATCGTCATAACATTGTATCACATTTTTTTCATGAGTTCTCATGCAATGACCTAAAACCCAAACAAATAACACTGTATATTCATCCACACACGTACAACGTGCTTAGCCATTCATTGGAGTAAATGGAAATAAATAAGACGGAAAATGCTCGCTAAATAATGTCAGATCCCATTTCCTCATTAACAGGTGCTTACGCTACTGTTCCAGCTGACGTCATACCTTGAAAGAAGAGTCTTAAAATGCGCGCGGAAAGAAAACTAGTAAAACTTTTTTTCTTCTTTTCTTTTCAAAAAATGAACAGGAAATCTGTACAAAGAGACGACTGATAATGCGGCGATAGAACGCGACAGAAAATAAACTCTTGGAGTTTCCTCTTCGAGAAATTGAGACCTTTATTATAACAAGGGATATTTTAAGGAATTATACAATCTGCCGACTGTACTGACACTTTTTTTGTATACCTTATTCGTTTTTTCGCTCACAATGGGAGAACAGGATTTAAGTTATATACTGTAGAAGCTTACTTCAGTTACACTAACAATTTTTTTATCCTCTTTCGAAAAAAAAACAGATTGTAGATAAACGGGAACTTATTTTGGCTATTAAATCTTATTTTGACGTCTGTCAAGCAACTCATTGTTGTAAGTATAGAATCTTGAACTACAATTCACATTAATAATATAGCTTTCAGTAAGAAATCAGGTTGTTAAAGACCTTAGATGTGAAAAACAAAAGCTTGAGGAAATATTGAATAGTTTCCATTGTCTTTTAAAACAAATCTTGACCCACAGTAAGAAATATTTTATATGGAAATCATAATATTAAAGTCGTGTTTTACAGGGAAAAAATCGAAATTTCAAAAAGAATGGCAAAAACGAATGTGTGTATTTTCAGTTTTTTATATCTATTTATATTTAAAATCGAAATTTAAGTCTATTACGGAGCAAATATGACATTGTAAACTTACAGTCGACTGTGGAGGTATGTAAAACGCGAATGCCGATCACACGTTTTCTAGTGTTTGATTAATAGTTATTTGAGGGCTCGAAAATTATATGTATTTTAAAGATTCAAAATTCAGCTAAGCCGTTGACTTTAGGCTAGTCTGCTTTTAAAATAAGACCGTGAAACACTGAGTAGATAAAACTTGTTGTTCATCATCATGTTCATCATTTTTGAAACGAATTTTTGAAAAGCTATGTATTCTATGCTACCTATTTCCGAAAGGGGTAAATACCCACACAGAAATAAATAAAACATTGCTAATTCCAGTCACTTAAGAAATTATTTGTGTCACTATGCCTAAAAAAATAAAGCGAGAAATGATGATTTAATCTCAAAACGTACTATTTAACTGGAATTCGATGTAACCCAAAATACTACAGTGAAACTTCCATATGGCGGCCAGTAATGGTTTCGATAAAATGGTCGTTTGGAGGGGTGGCCGGCTAGAGAAGTTTCCCTGAATTTATTTTTCATTTAACATTTGTGTTAGATTAAACATGCGTGCTTCTCATATACGTCAGAGTTTTCAATAACATAAGAACTACATGACGTATACGAAACACCTTTACATGTCAAACGGTTCATTTCAAGATGCTTAGAAGCAGAAAATTTAATTTACGTGTATCATATCGGAGTCGATGCAGATTACTCTTCAGTCAATATGTGTATTTTCATCATACTCAAAGATTTACAAAATGTCCTTTATACAACTGACTAAGGAATTTCGAAACATTAGCGGCCTAATTTTCTAAATCAAAGGACAACCATATCAGTTATTCCTTATCTATGATGAAGCAGTGATTTAGCAAGCTCCAGGAATTTTGTTAATCATTGTTTGTAGAGTCGTTATATTTTTCTTAGGTTTATGTTTTACCTTAATTTTTAAGAGGTTGTAAGATCAAGGGTGTATTTGTATTAAAGATCACAACATTCCTTTTGATTTCTAATAATACCAGCATTGTTTAACAAGCGATATTATTTAACGGTAAACATGCTCCCTTTTTAAAATTCTCATAGTTTTCCTTTATGTACTTTCACAATTCATATATATATATATATATATATATATATATATATATATATATATATATATATATATATATATATATACATATATATATATATATATATATATATATATATATATATATATATATATATATATTTATATATATATATATATATATATATATACACATATATATATATACATATATATATATATACACATATATATATACATATATATACATATATATATATATATATATATATATATATATATATATATATATATATATATATATATATATATATATATATATATGGAATACCCCCCACACACCCTGGAAGGTTATCATTCCGGCACCTCTATTTCTAGAAATCTAGCACTGCATATATATATATATATATATATATATATATATATATATATATATATATATATATATATATATATTTATATATATAGTATATACATGCATACAGGGTGTCCGGGCTAAAGGTATCCAAATTTCATGACTTATTTTTACGGGACTACCCATTACAATTTTTTAAAAATTATTTAAATAGAAAGAACATCTCACCAAGTTTTAATATCAATCAAATATTTCTATCATAGTATCATATATTTCGATGTATGCACCTTTTGTAGTTAGTAGGAGTTATTACACGAATTGCTTGAATCATACACTTCTTTAACTCATCCACAGTTGCAATTTTTTTTGTTTATACACAACAGATTTAATGAATCCCCAAGCAAAAAAGTCTAGTAACGCTTGATATGCTACGAAACATTTGGAGAGAATTGGATTACCATTTAGACGTTAGTCGTGCTACAAAATATGCACGCATCGAAATCTATGATACTATGATAGAAATCTAAGATTGATATTAAAACTTGGTGAGATCTTCTTTCTATTTAAATAATTTTTTTAAAATACTAATGGGTAATAACGTAAAAATAAGTCATAACTTTTGGATACCTTTTGGAAGCAGGATTGGAAGTCGTTCTTTGGAATGGTCAATAGCTGTTCGATCGCTTTTTGTTTCATGGTCGTCACATCCTCAAACCGTCGTCCTTTAAGCGTTTTCTTTAGCTTTGGAAATGCTAAAAAGTCGCACGCAGCGAGGTCTGGAGAGTAGGGAGGTTGCGGGACTTGAACGGTGCCATGTTTGGTTACAAAATTTTGAACCACATGTGAGGAGTGAGCAGGGGCATTATCGTGGTGAAGCATCCATTTCCCAGATTTCCACTTTGCTGGTCGTTTCCTCCTCACGAAATCACGAAGTCGCCTGATCACATCACGGTAGAACTCTTTATTAATGGTTTGTCCATCTCTCGATGGTCTGTCCACCTCCCGCAATCTCTCGAACTGTCATTCGATCTGATCGCACCACAGTACGAACCTGTTCCACTTTGACATCATTTCTCGATGTTGATGGACGCTCTGATCGTACATCACTTTCCACAGATTCCCTTCCATCTTTAAAACGTCTAAATCATTGAAACACTTGAGTTCGGTCCATAACATCATCACCGTATGCTTTCTTAAGCAAATCGAACGTTCCGGTTGCCATTTTTCCAATTTTATTACAAAATGTGATGCAAACACGTTGCTCAGTAGATTCCGTCATGATCCAACCCGACACGAGACTTCCACTGCGTTCACTTTTCGTTATTGCTACAAGAGAACCGCGCTTCGCAGTGCTTGGATAATTGTCAACATAACAAGTTTACATATGTTTAAACATGCTAATTAGCGTACGCACGCAGAGCGGTGTCTGTATTATGTTTTATACATTCAGTTCGGATACTTTACGGACAGCCCTCGTATATATATATATATATATATATATCATAGAAAATTTTTTTGTTTCAGCCTTAGTTTAGCTGTATGCGCAAAGTGGCTAATACATTATGAACACCTGTCAATTTTATGTAAATCAGCTGCGACATCACGCTGTTGCTGTTAGAATATGAGAGTGATATAAAGAGGGATTGCTAGATGTTTTTAAAGAAAGTTGAAGTATATTGATTGCTAATTAATGAATGAGTAAAAAACAAGACTTTGAACGTGGAATGGTTGTGGGTCCTAGAAGCAGTGGAGCGAGTATCAACGAATCAACTTCGTTTGAAAAATGTTCCAGAGCGTCTATTGATCATTAGGTAATATATTTTGCACATTGAATTGCCATTTCCAATTTTAATTAAAGATATCATATATATTAAATTATTATCTTACATTTTGAGTTACAACAATGTTTATATTCTTGTTTAACACTATAATGACGGTTGACGTCATTTTGACGGTTTCGGACAAACTATTGAAGGCTATGTCTGTATTTATGTCCTCATGCTTCTGAAATTTTATGAATTTTTCTAATTTTACGCATAATATGCATACATATTTAAAAAATTATATTCGATAGTAAAAATGGGGAGAAAATGTGTTGTATACCTACTAAGATTGAAAGCCATCAATTTGACGGCAATGTAGAAAACAGGCAGACATCTTTAAAATAATACCAGAAAAATGTTAGTTACTTTTCGTCTCTTCCCCCTTTTGCAAATAACATAGTAAATATTGGCCCTTCGGAAATATTGGTGTTGAAAAATAAGGACTGCATTAACCATGCATATATTTTTACGGATAAACCATACCAGGTTATCAGCCCGGCATACCTGTATAAAAATATAGCTAAATATATACTAATTTGTTGTAAATTGGTATGAAATAGTTCAAAATTTAAAGTATTTAATGATAAATACAAAATTCTGTACATTAAAAATACATTTAAAAAAATTATTTGCTGAAAAAAAAACCCAATTTCTGCAAATTTCGTAGCCTTTGTTTAAAAAAATATTTCCTGTTTATAAAACTTACGGCGTAATACAAATCCCTTTACAGAATTAGCAAAGAGATCACTACAAATAATCAATAGAATAAATCAACAATAAGTGTCAAATAAATATCCTCTTGAAGCGGCAGAGAGCGGAAAACTGTACCCTACAATGATGAAATGAGGATGTTAGATCTAAAGTAGAAAATCCGAGGTACGCATACAAATGGCATTTACCTGCTGCTCGGAAAATTTACTCCGACAGTTTCGTAAGTTCTTCACGCATCGAAAGAATCTCAATAACACTTTTGGGTCATAATATATCTGCAGGAAAGCAAAGTCGTGTATTTCGCTTGTAGGGCGCAATTTCGGATTGATATTCGCAAAATAAATTGGAGATTGGAGTTGATTTCTTCCGATACGTTTGATTGTGGTCCATGCAAAAATACGCCATTCTGTAAGCAGCTAGACTAAAAATAAATGTGTATGTGGTACCATTTGCAAACATTTTATTGTTGGAAACGGTTATTTTATAGTTTGAAAATTACCTTCTTATTTATGACGTTTCCTTGGTCAATTATTCTAGGAAATAATGCATTTTTATAACTTATCTTTGTTTAAACTTTTTATTGATAAAGAGTTTGGATAGACTTATCGGTGGTTTAAATAATTTGCAAAATTATCTGTTCAATTTAAGGGAACGGTGGACATTAAAATTTATTTTTTTTACTTTTCATCATAGAGATACGAAATTTTGTACATATATATATTTCACTATAAATAAATAGAATACCTTAAAAGAAATTTCCAATCACATTATAATTTTAAGATTTTTTTAAAAATTTTCAAATTTATAAACAAAATTTTAAAATGCTCCTTGCTACTTAATTTTTGAGATATTTCCTCGATTTTGCATTTTAATCTCTTTAAACTGTATAACAAACAAATCTGGGTATCAATTATTTAATCCCTTGAATAGTTAATTTTTGAGAGATATTTTTCTGAATACCATCCCGATTTTCCTCAAAATTTTGCCTTTTAAAAAGTTTTAAATCGAATTTAATTACCTTAATGAAGTCGAATTGTAAAATGCATACCCAGTTTTTCTATAAACAGCATCAGGATTCTTCCTTATCAATTTCATGAATTTTGAACAAAAATTAAGTAGCATGGAGCATTTAAAAAATCTAAAAACCTTGAAAAATCTGTTTTGAGAAAAACAGATTTAAAATTTATTACTGCACTTACCCATTATAAATTACTTTTTAGAAGCTTCATAAATGATTTTTGACTTGAAAAAAAATTACTTTGGTACTAATAATCTAGAGAAATATATATATATATATATTTTACAATAACACAATCAGTATTACAATGAAAAGATTTGCTCAAATAAAGGTTCACGGTTCCCTTAAATCTTTTACGACAATACTGTTCCTTTAAATTGCATGTAACTCTTTCCTCAGTTAGTGATAATAAAAGCATGAAAAATTTGCAAAACATTAAACTTTTAAACAAAACTGAGTACATCTTTATAATCCCATAATGATGTTTCCTTGGTCCCCTTATTTATGCTGTTTCCTTGGTCAATTATTCTAGGAAATAATGCATTTTTATAACATATCTTTGTTTCAACTTTTTAGTGATAGAGAGTTTGGATGGACTTATCTGTGGGTAAATAGATTACAAAATTATCTTTTCAATTTAGATCTTCTATAAAAATACTGTTCTTTTAAACTGAATGTAACTCTTTCCTCAGTTAATGAAAATAAAAGCATGAAAAATCTGCAAAACATTAAACTTTGTACATATTTTGACTGAGTACATTTTTAATCACATAATGATGTTTCCTTGGTCCCCATATTTATGATGTTACCTTGGTCAATTATTCTAGGAACTAATGCATTTTTATAACTTATATTTGTTACAACGTTTTTTTTGATAGAGAGTTTGGATAATCTTATCGGTGGGTAAACAATTTACAAAATCATATTTTCAATTTAGATCTTCTATAAAAAATACTGTTCTTTTAAACTGCATGTAGCTCTTTCCCCAGTTAGTGAAAATAAAAGCATGAAAAATTTGCAAAACACTAAACTTTGAAACAAAACTGAGTACATTTTTTTAATCCCATAATGACTCTGAAATATTATATGAAGTTATCCACCGCAAACTATATCACACATTTCTTTTAAATATTCCTTTAAAATATCTGGTTTCTAGCGCAAATTACTTTTATATTTATCTAGTCTTTGAAAGTCTGATTCATACCTCTTTTTCGCAGTTTATTGTTACAGCTTGAGAAAGGTAATTAGTACCAAACTTCTTTGTTACTAATCTTTTAAGTCGGGGAGGGAAATTAATGAAAATTGTAAAGTTGGTTTCTCCAAGCTTCGCCTTTTTTAAAACGACTGTTTATTTATGACTATTTTAATTGTGTTTATTCAACTAAATTTTTATGTAGTTGAACAATCCCGATTTCCATAACCGTTTTCACAGTAAAAGGATGAGAGAATGGTTTACTGTTTCAAAAGGAAAATGATATTGCATATGGTTTAAATTTACTTTATGAAAACTTGAAAAATGATTTACGAAGAAAATACGCATTATTTTTCTTTTAAACCTATTTACTAGTATAGAAATGATGTGTTAGTTTTTACTAAATAAAAAATATTCAAGACGACATTGCATTTTAATTCATGAATGGCAAAAGAATATAATTACTTTCATAATTACGTTGCCTGAAGTTGTCGGGGAAATTTTACATTACTCCGAATAAATTTATTTTAAAATTAATCTAATGGGAAAAAAAGAGTTGCGACTAATAAATGTGGAAAGTTTTGAATAGACAAATAGCTAATTCAATTAAATAAATGTATTTTAAACTTTGTATGATTTTTTTCTTTGCTGGGTATTATAAAATTTTTAAGTATCGTTAGAAAAAAGTAATTCTTACTCAAATTAATCTGTATTTTGTTTTCAAACTGGATAAGTATTCGGTACCCCAGGGAGATTGCAATATGCTATCATCTTTCAGTATCATAGTCTTTTTTTATGAAAATATTATCTTTCTATACTTTATAAAATATATAGGTTAATAAGCTTGAGCAAAATAAAAGATTTTTCTCTTGTCAATCAAACTTAGATTTAAGACACTAGTGGAACCTTCATTATTAATGCAAAGAAATGGCCAAATTTAATCATTTTTTGTTCAAGGGGCTTTCTTTACAAGACTGAAATTTCTTTTCTATCATATTAAGGGGGTTTGGTGAACCAAATTCTAAAAAAATTCACTTCTTCATTTCTATAGCTCAACACAGGCTGTGGAACTTTTAGAATAAGAAAACCCTCGCATATCTCTACGACGATGATATCACTAGGTAAAGTACTTTTAAGCTGTACCTGCTCTCTTTGCGCACCCTGCTGTACATCTGTACTTCGTCTTTCTATTTCATCGCATTGAAAAGTATACATCTGAAATTAATTGCAAGGTACAGCGGTGAAATATTACACAGTGTACCTTTGATCTGATTCCATTAATGTTTTTGTATATTTGAATTAGAGTAAAAAATCTGGAAACAATTTCTCTGAAGCAAAATTTAACACCTTATTTTATTAGCAAATTTTTAAAAACAAATATCTATGGTATCATAGGCGTAGCGCGCTTCTAACTTTTTTTTTTTTTTGGGGGGGGGGGGCACAAATTGAATTCAGTTAGGGCCCTCCTCAGCGCATTGACTACCGTACGGTCCATAAAATATGAAATATTATGATTTTTGAAATTCAATAACAATAGAATTGATGTTTGAGTAGTATTCAAAAGTTATGAAATGAGAAAATTAAATATAATATAAATAAAATGAGAAAAAAAAAGTATAGCGTCGAATTTTTCTTATGGATCATATCGTTGTTAAAAATTATGCTAAGGCTAAAGACATAATCGAAATCTTAAGTTTCACAGTTTCAAAATGCGGATAAAAACGAACTTTCTTAAAAGTTTTCTACAATTTTCCGATTTTAACTAAACTTCTAATAACGTTTTAATTTATTTCAAGTTAAGTTGGGATGGCACGTCCCCCCCCCCACCTACGCTACGCCTATGCATCAAATGACTGAAATAATGGAATACGGGAAAAAAAGGAATTAGCCTTGATATCTCAAAACAATAAACGAACACGACATGATTCGACGAGTATGACATTATGCGCTGAAAATTGATACGTCATCGTGCTTCAAAAGAATAATAACGGTGTTTTCACGGTAAGTGTGGAATCTGCAAGTTTTCAAAGCCACGATTGTTCGCCGAGTTTCATAATAAGACAAGTGTTTATTTGACCTTGATATTGAATTGGAGCTTCTTTTAAGGAATGTATGAAGCTTGAATGAGATTCCGATTTTAAAAACTTTTGAAGCAATAAACACATTTTTTTACAGACAGCGTTTATTTTACTTGCCGAAATACTGTAGATGGAAAGATTTCGACATTAATGTAATAAGTAGTTAGGCACTTAAAATAAAATTAATTAGAAGAAATATTTTAATCAGTACATTCAATACTCAGTAGTGAAATATTCTACCTAAAATTAAAGTAAAAGGTATCTGTAGATGTAAATATTAACATTATTTCTCACACAAATAAAAAGACATTTGGTTTATAGCAGACCATTAAGTCGCTGTCTAGAAATTAAATAAATCATTTCTTTTATTAACACATCAGTGCCAGGAATGCGTTGGAAGCAACCAGTGTGTGATGAGAATTATTTTTATCTCTGGCATTTCAATCAGGAAATCTCTCGTAACGGAATCCTTTTATTTCTTTCTAACGTATTGCTACCAGATCTGAGGCCACGTTTCGAAACCCCGTGCAGCAAAAGATACACATATATATAAATATATATAAAGATCAATTGACAGCTAGATAGAAAGGTAGAAAAACAGACAGATACAGAGAGAGAAATGAAAGTATTAGAAAATAAGTAATGGTGAGTGAAAATTATTGCAATATGAAATGAATCGAGATTAACAAAAATATGGAATAACTTTTAATTTTAAAGGTTTCCCCAGGTTGTCATATTATATTTCTTTTTAATTAGTGAACTTTTCACATGAGGGAAGGAAGACATTTCTTCAACAGCAATTTCTATTTTTTAAAATTTATTTTTTTATGTCTGTTTATAGTGAAGATCAGATAAATCATATATGCATCTTTACATCCACTAGATTCGTCAATTCACTTATGAAGCTGTTGCGCTTATAGTCAGGTAAGTATTTCCATTGTGAGCAAATTGGTTCCCATGTAATGTTTAATAATATGAATTTTAAGTCTCTGCATTGCACTATCTCTACATTATGTGTAAGTTAAAATATAAATATCTTTAATATAACCTTAATAATTAACATAGAATCACAAATTGAATTATTTCTACGACTGGTCAATGAAATTTTCCTGTTGCAAGTATAGGTGTTTTAACTCATTCAATTTACACTTAAAATGAACATTTCTTCATATTTTCTTATTAACCGCAATTTTTATGAGTACATACCAATACGTACATATTTTTCCAATTAAAGCTAAAATATGCGCAATTCAATTCTGTTTATTTAAAGTATTTTATTTGAAAGTAAAATCAATATTGCAACACTGCAGCTTTTATCGAGGACATTAGGTGCATTACATTTACACAATAATCTAGAATAAGTATAACACGTGTGTTTTCTCAGTGTTGGGGAAATTGAATAACCTAAAAAAATCCTACATAAAGTCCTTACATAAAGCACAAATTTTATGTGAAAATGAGATGCAATACAAAGTAAGAGTATTAGCGCAAAATCGGCATGATTTCAAGTAGTTGTTATCTTTCATGATTTACGTCAAGCACTGAAATCACAAACTAAAACAAACTAAAGAGTTTACACAGAAAATATTTTAGAACTTAGGTTCCGCTTAAAAATATACGCGTACTGTTAGTTAAATGAATAACTAACTGGACGAGGAAATTTTCCTTATGCCAGAGTCCTCTCCCCTTATTACAAGCCATAGGATTCTAAAAGAAACACAGAACAGCCAATGTTCGGCTGTCAGTGACAGCCCACTGAAAGGGCTTCGTTGTTCGTGTCACCCACGAATGCCTGCTGAAAAGAATTTCATCTTCTTTATGCTATTTTTCCTGATCTTCTTTTTCCGTTGCGCGCGTGTGACGTCACAACTTCAGGAGTGCACCTGTTGAAAAGAAGGGCACGAGTCCGCTATGATCTCAAATTCTTTAAGGATTGTTTACTTCGCTTCTAATATTCTTAGATTATGAAGCGGATTCGGATGCTAATGAGTGGAAATTCTGTAATGAGGGAAAACGTTTCAACCTCATTAAGATCGAGGTATGTTAAATATTGCGATCACGTTTTACTTTGTATGTTTTGGGCAGGGATTTGATGTTAAAGACAAAAGACTGAATCCATTGTAATATGCATTTATACTGGAGTTATTGTTACGAGATTACTTGATATTTATTGACAAGGTGTTGGTTTATCAACATTCATTTGCACATATATGAGCTGCGATAACAGACTGAAGGGGTCCGGGGAACACTGATGAAAACATTACGAAACGTTCGAAAGCCCAGGGAGATTTCTATTCAGGCAAAATTTACATTCATCGCTTCCTATTGTAGATATTCGTTGGGAGTGCAAAAAAAAACAAAGAAATAATTATTATTTATTCTTTGTTTAAATATACGGACACACATACTTTATATATATATATATATATATATATATATATATATATATATATATATATAGGCTTAACTCTGTAGATGAGCATTAATTAAAAACGTCTCATTTATTCACATACTGATCATTGAGATGATATGTCATGTTTTTTAAATATTATCCCTCTACAGGGTTAAGCGTTTTGTCAAATTAGTCAGTAATATCTATTATTGGCTTTAGTTCAAGATGCATTTGTTCGTACTGAGAACGTCTGTGTATTATTTTTTCTTGCCACTATATGAGGAAAATAAACATATATATAATAAACACACACACACACACATATATATATATATATATATATATATATATATATATATATATATATATAAATGTTTCTGAAGAGGTATTACAAATAATAGCGCTACTTGCAATAATAAATAATATTAAAAGGGAAAACCTCTACCATTTCTTTCATACCTGGAAAAGTGAACGAGGACTGAAATGTGTTGTTGTTGCCTCATCTGGTTAATGAACTATTGAAACAGCACATGGGTCCAAATGCGGAAGTGTATCAAAATAATTACACTAATGAAAGCGTAGGTAGAAAGAGTTTTACAGTCAATGACCAACATATTTGGAATGGAAGGCTACGCCATACTACAAGGTAGGTACAAAAAATGCAGTTACCTGTCAGAAAATAAAACATACCTATTGAAAGACTAGAAAAATGATTATTCAGAAAAATAAAATGAATATTTAAATATAGTCGTAGAATTTGAAAGATAATATTTTTAATGGTCATAGTTAAGGGATTAAAAATCAGGTAATAATATAGGGCAGTGATGGCGAACCTATGACCCGCAGGTCAGACACTGACCCACGCCGGCTTTATAAATAACCCACGTGATTTTTAAATAACCCACGTGATGATTTTTATAAACTTATAAGAGAGAACAAAAAAACGTAGTTTTTAACCATCCTTCCTTACCACTTTCCAAGTGACGCTACTGACTTAGTGACACCCGACCTAGTACAAAAAAAATAATAAAAAAAATTTGACCCACATCTCAAAAAGATTCGTCATCACTGATATAAGGTCTCATTCCAGGCCCGCTTAGATGGGATTTCTGAATCAATTCGCTCAGTTCTCCCATATAAGTGAAAAATCAGTTCTCTCATATAAGTGAGTCAAGCCATATCACAAATTTTCTTCAAAAATTATTAAATGTATTTTAAGTGATTAAAAGGTTTTAAGTAATTTGTCACTGGGAAATGCAGATATGATAAAAAAATATCTCATTTAAAGTTCTTCACCAAAGGTCAGTCGACATATTAAATGCTTAAAAATCACTCTTTCTATGATAACTAAATTATTCAGCTGCATGTTGTTTACAGACTTCTTTCACTGGTTTCATAGATTGTACATTGATTTGCATTTCAAGCACTATGATATTTAAAAGCGTCAAATATGTGCATTAGAAAATACGAAATTAAATTATATGTGAACCGTTTCCTTTCATATTGCTTTTTAAGCGGAATGTCCTTTCATTCCAAATTCAATGACCAACATATTTGGAACATCCATACATATGTATATATGTATGTACATATATATGTATCCATACATATATAGTCAGAACCCTTTATCCCATATTCACAGACGGGGCTAACTTTAGAATTTAGCTATATATATTACAGAATCATCTAAGTGTTAGAAATACAGAAACTGACTGTCAAAATTTGATGTATATTTTAAGCATGTATTTTATTATTCATAAGGTTCAAAAGATATTTCCGTACATTTAAATTGCAGAAATTTATCGAATATGATGTAAAAGATACAGAGATGGGTGTGTTATGTCCCCTTAAATAAGAGTTATGGTATAAGGTCGTAGAAAATCGATAAAATATTCTTTATGGTGACAAATTCTCGTCTCGGTAAGGATAAAACGAATAGTATTTGTTATTCTATGGGCATAACAAAACGTGTCTAATGCTTAGAAGTCACTATTGATGAATCCATATTTTCGGCAGAAAGCTTTTATATCATTTTCGATATTATGATGTTTATCTGCCTATATATGTTTATATATGGATATATAGATTCATCTATTTCATATATAAATATATATATATATATATATATATATATATATATATATATATATATATATATATATATATATATATATATATATATATATATATATATATATATATATATAAATAAATATATATATATATATATATATATATCTAATATATAAAAATGAATGTTTGTATCTCTGTAATTGTATAGAAATCCACAGTTTAGGAGCAACGATCGTGAAATTTTACATACAGGCGTCTTTAAAAACAGCCGAGGGTCTGAAGAACTTCAAAAATCGAAATTAATTACCGTTGATTTTTAATTAATAAAAAACCAAAAATTTTGAAACTAAATGTAAGATGTTACACTTTGTGGAATCACCACTCTGAATATGGCGTCCACGTTAGGCTTAGCTGGCAAACAGCGAGCGAAAAGATAAAAATAAATAAAATCAAAAAGTTTCAAGTTATATATTAAACCAGAATAATAAATGAAAATAATAATCTTTCAAGTCAGATTTTATACTCTAAAATAAATCGGATCCAACGGCATATTGACACTATCACACGCGATGGAAAATTCGAATCAACCACGCTAAGTGTCACAAGATCATTTTTAATCGCTACTGCAACCCCCCTCGCTTATGTCTTTGTGTCTATTGAAGAGTTAAAGACTAAGCTTCTATCCTGCTAACTTATTTCTAACTTAAAACTCCTCTTACTCCATAAATACATGTATATTCACCAACCCATAGCAACTTTCCAGTAATTTTAATACAAATATTCTCCTATTTACACAATACACCAGCATGTTATTGTGGCGCATTCGGTAAGAGCGTTAATTTACTATACAACATGACGCGGGTTCGAATACGGATCGTACAGATTTTGCTAAACCTGTATTTTCAGCTTTTTTATGGAGGCTTTTTTGTTTCAGCTTTTATTATATTATTTTTTAAATTATTATTATTATTATTTTTATTTATTATTTTTTTAATTATTTTTATTTTATTTTATTATTTTTAAAAATTATTATTTTTATTTTATTTTATTTTTCATATTATTAATGTGTATAACATTTCGTATACTTTTTTTTCTATGTTATTTATACTGTGTTTATTTTTTTAATGGATTTTGGTAGGTTTATTATAAATTTATGTATTTTATGTTTTACTTTTCAGGAATTTTTGCTCCAATGATAAAGGCTAAATCTTTTCTATGTTATTTATACTGTATTTAGTTTTTAAATTGATTTTGGTTAACAAACATTCGACAATTTGACATTTTTACTTTTCAGCTTTACTTTCCTAAAGGCAATTTGACATTTTTCCTTTTCAGCTTTTAGTGGTTTATTATAAATGTATATATTTTATGCTTTACTTTTCAGGGTTTTTTTGCTCCAATGATGAAACGCTAAATCTAGCTGAATTCTGAAGATATTATTGTAAATTTATGGTTTTTTATGTTGGGTTTTCTTTTTATTCATGTGTATAACATTTCACATGCTTTTTATTCTATGATATTTATACTGTGTTTAGTTTTTAAATTGATTTTGGTTAACAAACATTCTTAAAATCCCGGGCAACGCCGGATAAATTATCACCTGTGTAGGTTGATAATTTATAAATTTTAAAACTGTTACCACATGTATATTTACAGATCCACAAGAACTTTCCAATATTTTTAATTAATAAATAACCAACAACTCTCGATTCACAAGCATACAGTAGATGGCGCCACTATTTTAATTTTTTGTGTGTCTATTTTGTTGTTATGTGACGATAAATTTATTTAAAGTACCAGATAAAGAAATCACATGATCAGCATTTAATAAATTAAATTGTAAAAATTAATCTTTAAAAATTCACCAAAAATTAGAAAATGGAGGTAAAGATGCGAAAAGAATTTCATTTTAAAGGAATTTTTATGATCTTTTTCGTGATATAAATTTTACAACCCTCAAATTATTATTTTAAATGCAAACTTGAAAAAAGTTACAAAAACAGATTAAAAATTTAATTTAAAAAAATCTAAGAAGAATTTTTAAAAAATCTTTCTTAGTGCACCCCTACATTATAAGAAGAATCGCCATGCAAAATTTCAGTCCTTTAGGCTATGTACACATGAGAGCGTTGCAACGCGCGCTCTGGGGCAGTTGACTACTGTTTTTTGACAGGCATATTTCTATTTTTTTACAAAGTGCAGAATAAATAAGATATATATGAAATACATGAATTTTTCAAAATGAACTTATGCGAAATTTTCAAATGTTATTATTTTTAAATTTTTTTAAACATTTGAATTAAAATAAGGGAGTTTGATGTTACATGAAAGATACGCAACTTCGTGCCCAATATGCTAATGTATATTTTTTATTTTATGATTTATGTATTTTATTATTTTTCTGATATAGAACCACAATAATACATTCCCTGAGTACATTATAAATTTACATTTCTTTAAATTTTCTCTCCCCTTTCTATCTATAGATGATATTTTTTGAATGTAATATTTTTTGAATGTTTTTCGTGATATAAATTTTACAACCCTCAAATTATTATTTCAAATGCAAACTTGAAAAAAGTTACAAAAACAGATTAAAAATTTAATTTAAAAAAATCTAAGAAGAATTTTTCAAAAATCTTTCTTAGTGCACCCCTACATTATAAGAAGAATCGCCATGCAAAATTTCAGTCCTTTAGGTTCAACGGTTTGGTCTGTACTTTGTATGTCAGTCAGTCAATCAGTCAGTTAGTCAGTTACGGAACTGTTTTATATATATATAGATTTTTATTACTATCTCTATATCGTAACGTTAACTTCATGCGCACACATTATTTTTAACTGGCATTCAATTGGCTGTTAAAACTTTATATTTACATCCTATTTAAAAGAAGTAGGGTGGAAATTGTAGGGTGGAAAGTTGGTAAAATTAAAATTTTGTGCAATGTATTTTAATTTCTCGATTAAAAGTAGTTTTTTTCTTAAAATCAATTTATTTCGCTTGAAAAGCTAAATATTTTATGCACGCGGTTTATATTATTATTACTATCTTTATATCGTAACGTTAACTTCATGCGCGAGCATTATTTTCTTATGCTTTTTTTATTATTATCATCTTTATAATAGCTTTATTTTCATATGGTTTTAAGCAACTATCGTTGTTATTCATATTATGTTGGTTTTTTATTAATTAAAAATTAAGGGTAATTAATTTCGATTCCGGAAGTTCTTATCTTTATTTTCATATGCTTTTTGATTTACGAATTATTCAAATGTTGGTTAAAAAACTTTTGCGCAATTTATATATTTGTGTGTGTTTAATTATTGAAATTAATAAATTTATATTTCTGGAGAGGATGTTTCAGATTTTAGTGGTACTATGATGAAAGGCTGAATATACCAAAATTCTGAGGAGTTTATTATGGAGAGAAAAGGAATTTAATATGTAGAGGATGTTTATAGGAGTTAAATGTGGAGAGGAGTTGAATGGTTTGCAGCCCTCAATCAAACACTTCATTTTTTTAAGAGGCAACGCTGCAGTCATATCATTGTTCTATTGGAAATTTCTGCTGAACCTGTAATTGCAGCTTTTTTTTACCCCAATGATGAAAGGCTAATTCTAGCTGAATTCTGAGGAGTTTATTATAAATTTATATATTTATAGATTTCACAAGGTTTTTTTTTCTATGTTATTTATACTGTGCTTAGTTTTAAATTAATTTTGGTTAACAAACATTAGAGAATTTGACATTTTTACTTTTCAGATTTTAGTATTAAAATGATGAAAGGCTGAAATTCTGAGACGTGTATAACATTTCACATATATTTTTTATGCTATTTATACTGTGTTAATTTTTAAATTGATTTTGGTTAACAACAAACATTCTTAAAATCCCGGGCATCGTCGGGTACATCAGCTAGTATATATATATATATATATATATAAATATATATATATATATATATATATATATATATATATATATATATATATATATATATATATATATATATATATATATATATATATATATATATATATATATATATATATATATGTAACTTCTGTAGCCAAATTTTGTCAAAGACTCCATAGAGCCAGTGTTATGGAAAAAAAACCTTTTTCACGACCACCCCTCAAAATGGTCACTTTTTTTCAGAACCATTACTGGCCACCATAGAGAAGTTTCACTACATACATATATATACCGGGTGCTCATAAATTCGTGCAAAGTTCAAAAATTCGTAATAGAAGAAGTAATGATCGGAAAAACTTTCTGTTTGCACCAATAGGATCAGAGGGACATTGGATGTTTTTCCAGGTAAAAAAGAAAAAGGTTTCCAAAAGTAACCGAAAGAGGGCGCTCATGCGTCATACTGAGACGTTTTATGCAAATCAGGCTATCAATAAAACGCCTGGCTGGAAACGGATCCGTCATTCAAAACCGGCAGTATGCTTTCTGTATCAGATCGAGTGTTGGTGGTCAAACTTTTGTACAAGAATGGTGAATCTACAACTGTTGCATTGCGAAAGTTTCGTACGGAGAAACGATTGAAGGCGTAAAAAAGCCCTATTTCACTGCATGGGATACTGAATTTAGTACGACGTTTTGAGGAAACAGGGAGTTTGGAGGATCGTCTACGAAGACACAGACCATCCTTGGGCGCCGACCGCATCCATGTTGTACAAAGTCTCGTGGAAGGTTTGGAAGCCGAGACATCAACGGCGAGTAGCGAGTGCTCGTGAAGCTGGGAGAAGAACGGGGATTCCGGAACCGTCGATTCGCCGTATTCTGCACGGAATGTTGAGTCCGTATCCGTACAAAATCCAGACACTTCACCAGTTATTACCGGCAGATACAGATGCAAGACAAAACTTTGCGACATGGGCTCTGGCACAAATGGAACGTAACCGACAATGGTTGCTGAACGTCATGTGGACGGATGAAGCCATCTTTTCACTGCATGGTGACGTTAATGCGCAAAATAGTCGTATCTGGGCGACATCAAACCCTCGTGAGTATCTGAGCCAGCCACTGCATGCTCCTCATGTGATTATTTGGTGTGGTTTCCCCGCGTCTTTTATTCTGGGCCCTTTCTTTTTTGAAGAGCCTTGTCCTGTATCCGTTAGGAAAACCTGTACAATCACTGCAGCACAGTATCTTACGCTTTTCCGGGTCCACGTTAAGCCTGCATTGTAGGACGAATGATATGCGTTACTTGTTGTCACCTTCATGCAGGATGGTACCCTGCCCCACATTTCACGTGATGTCAAGACGTTCCTGCTGGAATCGTTCACTGAAGACCGAGTGATAAGTCGCGGTTTTAAGGTTCAGTGGCCCCCACGATCACCAGACGTTACCCCGGCAGATTTTTGGTTGTGGGGATACTTAAAGTCTCGTGTGTCCCGGGGCTCCCCAACCACTTGGCAGCCGAGGTGAAACTGAAAAATGCTATTCGACAGACAGTCGCTACCATCGATGGCGACATGCTACACTTCACTGTAATGGGCGTAGTGACGCGCCTCAGTTGCCTATTACCTTGTGCTGGTGGTAATGTTGAACATATGTTGCTTTAAAATAAATGCACAGTCTCATGTTATTGTGATCTGTTGGATTTTCTGTTTGTGTTTGCCTGGTATGCATAAAACTTTTCAGTATGACGTGTGAGCGCCCTCTTTCGGTTACTTTTGGAAACTTTTTTTTAAAACTTTTTTTGTTTTTTTACATGGAAAAAATCCAATTTCCCTCTGATCCTATCGGTGCAAGCAGAAAATTTTTCCGATCATTACTTCTTTTATTACGAATTTTTAAACTTTGCACGTATTTATGGCGCACATGGTATATATACACATACAGCATAACAGCCCTTGTTGACTGTGTTAGTCACCAATAAAAGTTTAGAGAATTTTAACATCTGGAATTATTTTTTCTCTGGAATACTAATCTGTTATGCCTAGCTGGGTAGCCCATAAAAAGGGAGAAACCTAGGTTCAGCCCTCGTACGCTGCAGGTGTATAAATTTCTTTTTGGATGTCTGTATGCATTTTTTTTTTCTTTACGAAAAATTGTTTCAATTTACTGTAATTCAATTTTGCATGTAAATGACTGTAAAGAATGCATGTAATTACTTTTCAGTTAATTTCTCAATTGTTTGACTACTTTGTCAAATTTATCCAAATTTAGGTCTGAGAAAATGCGAGGCTGCGTCAGTGGGTGGAGCTTGACGGCTAGTTTTCTGTGATGCACAGGGATGATGAAATAGTTATTGTTTGGAAACGGACCACGTTTGGGTAACCTGTTTCAGTTTGTCCTGCGTATGGCTTGTGGTTGTCCTGTGGTACAGCGTGCTGGCTTTCGGTGCTGAGGGTGCTCGGATCGAATCCCGGCGTCGCGCCACTAAAATACTTCCGTTTGGGTCGTCCCTTCATACGGGGAAATGTTGGTCCCGCCTGTGTGGTGCCCCCATTAAAAAATGGCCAGAAAACTGCGGTAAATTTTAGGCGAATGTCTACACGACAAGTGCCTCCACTAGGAAAAAAAAGAAGTTTGTCCTGCGTTCAGTGATTTCTATGTAAAAGCATTGCAAGCTATTGTTAAACCATTTTAATAATTTTTACAGTTAGGTATATTGCCTCACAAAGTTCAATTACTTTTAAAACTGTGTTGATAAAATATATGCAGCGGAAGTATAAACAGCCCTACTTAAAATAATGCATTAATGTATTAATTCTCCTGCTTAATGTATTTATGGTTGGTTGGTATCGTGCTGCAAATAGTGCATGAAAACTGTATAAATATACCTAATAGTTGTATAGACTAAAATCTCTACAAAATGCAAAATAATATATACTTTCAAAGGAGAACAGAAATTTATAGATAATATTTGAAACAACCTCAAAAAAATGGAATTTTTTTTAAAAATTTAAAATTTTTTTTTGGGAGTGTGTGTGTGTGTGACGAACTACAGATTTGTTGGATGATATATAAACATATTCCACCTTCTCCTTAGACGTTCCAATTTACTGCTTATAAAACATTTAAAACTTACCTAGAGCAAGAAAATTGAAATTATCATTTCATAACTTTCAATCACAAATACCATGTATTCAGAAACTACATTCACTTACTTCTTATAACGTTATGAAGTAAACGTACGATTCAATTGGGATATAAATCATGGTATATAGGTGTATTCGTTGGAATTACCTGACGAGTTCGAATTATTATTAATGGCGTGCTCACGTTTGCTATTAAATGATGCATTCGAAATATATCGCAATAACTTCCTCTACCAAGGTATCAGAATGATTTATTGCCGAATTGGGATATTCGTGGTCAAAAAACTGTGATACAAAAGGTCAACGGATAACACATAAAATATTTTTTCTACCAGTATTTTTACGGAATATTATGGAAATAAGTTCGCATTGAAGAAATATGAATCATGTATGTGTCTGTTGAAATACTTAAAAAATAGTCTAACATAGAACATTGAGCTAAAGAAACAATTTATTCTTTTCTTTCCACTTACCTTTTGTCAAATTTTAACACGTATGTTCTAATAGGTGACCCTCTATTTTGAGATTTAATCAATCTTCTTCGATATTGCTATTAGGTTTATTTTAAATTATTAAATTAATAATTAATTAATCGATTTGTATAATTTATAATTCAAGAATAGAAAACAGTAATTCATTATCAAGTTGAGGGGAAACACATCTAAATCATATCGAAAGCAAAATTTTATTCAAAATTGTGTGAAGGATAAAAGCTTATTTTGACATATTATGATTGATTTGTCATATTTAAAAATAATCGAACATCTTCATTTTTATTGGATTCGAGCTACATTAACACGCTAGCACCATTTTGCCGAAATTTATTGCATCTTTACTCAAATACTAGCTGAAAACCCGCACTTTGCTACGGAGGGCATTCAAATTAAATACAACGGTCAATGTATACAATTAATGCCAATATATATATATATATATATATATCAAATATATATTTAGAATAAATACAACGATCAATGTATGCAATTGATGTAAAAAATACAAAAAAAATATATTTATAAAAAAATCGTAAGGGATATTTTTATAGACAAAATACTGCAGAAGAAAATATTCAAATTAAATCTAATAGAACATACTAAAGAATATAGTACAGTTAATATAGTACAAATATTTTAACTGTACTATATTCTATATACTATATTACTATATTCTATATTTGATACTATATTAACTGTTCTATATTCTTTAGTATGTTAGAACATACTAAAGAATATAGTACAGTTAATATAGTATCAAATATTTTTTTTAGGAAAATTGGAGCTGCTTCTTTCTTTCGACGGACGTAGCATCGAATTTTGAAATGAAATCTCTTTTCTTTAGATTTTATTATGAACACTCCCTGAAATAGGATTATAAACGACTGTCATTCCCACTAGCCACCGTTGATGTTTTCATAAATTTCTGGTGCGATTTCTCGTCAATTCTGGCAGCCTTTCAGTTTTTGTTGTACGATTTTAATCAAGGAAAATCAATAGATGGCATCTTTTCATCACGCATTCGCTGAAAATTAGTACAAATCAAAACATTTAGAATTAATGAATCAAAATCGTGAACATATACATTTCAATGCACAATATCTGTTTGAATCTGAAGCTACTCATTTAAGAGGTACCGCATTCTTACAATTATTGTTCTGTTACTTCTGTTGCTGTACTGAATTATCGTAAAATAAGCTACAAAGTTTAGCATTATACAGATTTTCTACATATTTTCAACTTTATAATTTGTATCTTTACTCAAATACCAACTGAAAACCCGCACTTCGCTACGGAGTACATTCAAATTAAATACAACGGGCAATGTATGCAATTAATGCCAATATATATATATATATATATATATATATATATATATATATATATATATATATATATATATATATATTTATATATATATTTAGAAAAAATACAACGATCAATGTATGCAATTGATGTAAAAAATACAAAAAAAAATATATTTATAAAAAAATCGTAAGGGATATTTTTATAGACAAAATAATGTAGAAGAAAATATTCAAATTAAATCTAATAGGACATACTAAAGAATATAGTTCAGTTAATATAGTACAGTTTGAGGAACATATCTTTTACTGTATTTTAATATTTTTTTGGATAATGTCAAATCGTCTACCGCATTAGCAAGAAAATTGTTTTTGTCTATTTCGTTGTTATGCACAAGACGATAAATTAATTTAAAGTACCAGAAAATGAAATCACGTGATCAGCATTTAATAAATTAAATTCTAAAAATTAATCTTTAAAAATTCACCCAAAATCAGAAAATTGAGGTAGAGATTCGACAAAGATTTCATTTTAAAGGAATTTTTATGCTCTTTCTCGTGATATAAATTGTATAACCCTCAAATTGTTATTTTAAATGAAAACTTAAAAGAAGTTACTAAAACAGCTTAAAAATTTTATTTTAAAAATTTTAAAAGGAATTTTTCAAAATTCTTTCTTAATGCATCCGTACACTATAAGAAGAATCGCCATGCAAAATTTCAGCCCTTTAGGTCCAGCGGTTTGTTGTGTGCGTTATATGTCAGTCAGTCAGTCAGTTACGGAACTGTTTTACATATATAGTAGATGAAAATACACTCACGGCCTACAATAATTATTTTAAATCCGAAAATAAAATATCTTTTAAAGAAATAGAACTTATTCGCAACGTAGTATACAGACATGTAAATACAAGTAAAAAACTGCTATAGGAGAACACATATTTCTCACAAAGGAAAACAAAAACATTTCAACTCCTGTGACTCCTGATTCTACCTATTTTGAACACTTAATAGCAATGGCAAAAGCAAAGGTGTGGTAATTTATTTTCATGATTTTCGTAGACTGTAGTGTTATGTAAAATCCATTTTTTGTGAGAAATTGTTTAATGATGTAATCTACAGCCGAGATCACATTCCTTACTCGAGGTTATTTTCATGATTTTCGTAGACTGTAGTGTTATGTAAAAGCCATTTTTTGTGAGAAATTGTTTAATTATGTAATCTACAGACGAGATCACATTCCTTACTCGAGGTTATTTTCATGATTTTCGTAGACTGTAGTGTTATGTAAAAGCCATTTTTGTGAGAAATTGTTTAATTATGTAATCTACAGACGAGATCACATTCCTTACTCGAGGTTATTTTCATGATTTTCGTAGACTCTAGTGTTATTTAAAAGCCATTTTTTGTGAGAAATTGTTTAATTATGTAATCTACAGACGAGATCACATTCCGTACTCGAGGTTCCACAAAGCAATCAAAATCGTCCATCAAACCTTCGAAACAAATCGAACACAATCTTTTAGGTGACATCTACACTTATATCATTTAGCTTACTGTCATGCGATGTATCATGAAAAAAAAGGTGGGTAATACGAGGATTTTGTTGTAAAACATTTATTTTTAGTCAATCAATATTCCTTTCTCCGAACTTTTTAAAAATGTTCTTTATTGTAGTAATGGACTCAAGATCAACGTTGTCTTTATCACAACACTAAGGGGAATTTTCAAACTCCGTATTATACAGGGTGTCCATAATTAAAGACCCACTTTCAAAAGGCTGCAAAAAAAAGAACCACCGGTCAGAATGACTTCAAATTTGAACTGAATATACTGGAAGACGGGGGAAACGATTTGGCATAATAAAAAAAGTTCCAAAATGTATCAATAGATGGCACTGTAACATTTTTGAACCTTTTTTTATTATTATGCCAAATCGTTTCGCCCTTCTTCCAGTATATTCAGTTCAAATTTGAAGTCATTCTGACCAGTGGTTCTTTTTTTGCAGCCTTTTGAAAGTGGGACTTTAATTATGGACACCCTGTATGTATGACGCTTCATTTCTTCAGGGTTCCCCGTAAAAGGACGACTACAAGTGGATTATCACTGTATCGTATTAAAATTTTTAGCCATAGGCGAATCGCATACTAGTTAAACAAATCCCGATATACTTTCTTAATACGAATAGACGCTCCTTTAGCCTCCACCTCCTGTTTGGCATTTGATATCAACGCAGAAAAGAAAGTTCTATGTGAAACACCGATTTACAAGGGTACTACTTTTTAAGAAATTAACTCTTGAAAGGTAAACACTAAAATTTGTAAAATTTACGTTTAAACGCAATGATTCACTACAAGACCTTCACTAATTCAATAAGAAATCGCAAGAAAATGTTTTAAAAAAGAGAACAATGTTTCTGCTTTCTTGTATTTACGCTTTATTTAGTCCAAATTGCATTCACTCATAGTATGTCTCACATAAATGTTGCTCCTATGAAACGAACAGAACAATTTAGCAAGAGTGAGACATTTCTCAGTCAAGCCTAAATGACATTATACTTTTAAATCCGATTCATCAATTAACGAGAAATGAAACACATTAGCACTTATCAAGCACCTTCCTGAAAGAATATTTATGCTCACTCGACTAGTCTGATATAAATCTGATAAGAGCCGGGACAGATTATACATAACAGAAAAGACTGACATAAAGTTTATGACAGGAAGGGCTGTAAATAATAACCGTAAGTAACTTATCTAATCTCCATTATTTTTAAATCCACTTGGAGGCCGGGCAAAATACTGCTTTGAGTTGTTGGTAATACACACTTAAATTTCGAAACGTAGTAAAGACTTAAGGTGATAGAATTCACTCTTTTTTGAATTGCGGAGGATTTTCAGGGACAAAAATACCTGAAATGCATTTATTCACCTGGGTGATATAGGAAAATCAATCGGCCGTGATTTTAAGTTCTTTATCCTACGATAACAAGCACATCAGAAGTAGAGCATTAGTATATAAAGTTGCACATTAAGGCTTTTCTGGATATCATTTGCTTCGAAATAAGACTTAATTTCCTAAATGATAAAAGTGACGTGCATTATATTGGATGAAAAGCAGTTTGCTAATTGAGTTAATATAATTTAGGTGCATTTCTACAAGTAGAAAACTTTAATTGGGACAGACGTATGAAAGAATTATTAAATCAGCTTAACATTTTATTCAGCAAGTTGGGAATTATCGATTTTCATCGTAAAGGGGGACTGAACATAAAGTTAAGAATTTTCAAGATACCCTTGCTTTTAATGTATGAATCAAGAATTATCCTACTACTGTCCATATATATATGTACATCTATAGCTGCTCTTTCATTTCCTACAGTCAAATATATAAACAGTTCTGATAAAAGTATTATATTTATAGAAATATCGACAAAAAAGTACGAAAATCTACATTTTCTCTAAATCCTGTACCTTTAATTACAGCCTGAGGGTGTAAACTATCTCCCTAATTTTAAGAAAAAGAGAGAATATCTAAATAACCAGAGTTTTATTGCCAGAACTTTTCTTTTTCGGCATTTAATGTGGAATATTTTGTGATGTCCAGCAAACATCTCTTAAAGTTCATAATACGCGTCTGCATTGCACACATTGCACACATGATTACTTGTAAAGCTCTTATAAAAAAACTATTAGTTATAGCTTAAACTTAGTATAGCTTAAACTTAAATTATAACTTGAAATTACAGGGCAAAAATAGTTTGTTGACTGATTTGTTGACTTGTTCTTGAAAAAAATATTTATTTTATTCGCACCAATGATTCACATTTCCTTGAACAAGAGCTCGAAGAATTGAAAATTATCTTAAAAAATAGAAAGGATTTAATACAAAATATTGATTCTTCTACAACTTTAATTAGGTACCGTAAAATCTTGACTATAATACTCAGCCGTGTTTAATACGCATGCTTGATCTTGCGCGAGAACTTCGGAAAAAATTAAAATTCGACTATAATACGTACCCATAACTTTTCCATATATTACTTAAAAATTGCACAAATATATATTAACATAAATGAAATTTGCAATAAAAATAAACGAAACCGTGAAATCCGGTAGAAAAAAAAACTTAAATTTTTAATTAAAAACAAACAATGCTGTGAAATTATCAGTCTTAATCACTTTCACTAGATTACAGCTCATCTATTGTTTGTCGTTTATTCAATTAAAACTACGTTTTTTTGTACACGACTATAATACGCACCCTCATTTTTGTAGACTAAAATGTGAAAAAAAAAGTCCGCATTATACTCAATATTTTACGGTAATGCAAACTAAGTAATGCTTTTGTTGTTTAAATGTGAAATAAAAATAAAAAAATTATCGTCATGTGATAGTATTTGTAACTTTTTTACATAAATGCTAAAAGTGAAAAAAAAGACCCTTATAATTTTTTTTTTTTTTTTTTTGGGGGGGGGGAGTATAGCGGCTAATGCGGAAGCACTTGTCTTGAGACATTTGTACTGTATACCACTGAAAATTTTTGACTATATTTTATCAGGGAGAATCTGACATGCCAGTCATCTTCGCTCCCTTCCTACCACCTCAATTTTGATGGAGCATTCCCAGAGGTGACTTCGCACCTTCCCCCACTCACTCGCCTCGTGGAAGGACTTTCCAACCTAAGGATTTAATATGCCCATAACCGAAGGTAATTTATGGCGTTCCTTGGGATTGGAACTGAACAACCTCAGTCCGAAACACAACGCACTAATTCAAGACAACTTCGGGCCCAATTTGTCTGAATACTATAAACTAGTCTATATATATAAAACGATTCCGTAACTGACTGACTCACTGACATACAACGCACAGACTAAACCGCTGAAACTAAAGGGCTGAAATTTTGCATTTCGATTCTTCTTATGGTGTAGGGGTGCACTAAGAAATATTTTTGAAAAATTCTTCTTAGATTTCTTAAATTTAAATTTTTAAGCTACTTTGGTAACTTTTTTTAAGTTTGCATTTAAAATAATAATTTGAGGGTTATAAAATTTATATCACGAGAAAGAGCATAAAAATTCCTTTAAAATGAAACCTTTTTCGAATCTTTACCTCCATTTTCTGATGTTTGGGGAATTTTTAAAGATTAATTTTTAGAATTTAATTTATTAAATGCTGATCACGTGATTTCTGTTTTCTGGTACTTTAAATAAAGTTATCGTCACTTGCATAACAACTAAATAGACAAAAAAATACTTTTTTTCTTGCTAATGCGGCAGACGATTGGACATTATCCAAAAAAATATTAAAATACAATAAAAGATATTATGTTCCTCAAACTGTACTGTATTAACTGTACTATATTCTTTAGTATGTACTATTACATTTAATTTGAATATTTTCTTCTATATTATTTTGTCTATGAAAATATCGCTTACGATTTTTTTTATAAATATATATATATATATATATATATATATATATATATATATATATATATATATATATATATATATTTTTTTTTACATCAATTGTATACATTGATCGTCGTATTTATTATATATATATATATATATATATATATATATATTTCGCATTAATTGCATACATTGGCCGTTGTATTTAGTTTGAATGTACTCCGTAGCGAAGTGCGGGTTTTCAGTTAGTATTTACATATATAGCGGGCGCGGTGGCCCGGTCTGCAAAGGCGTCGAGGCAATGATCTGGAAATTGCTGGCTCGATACCCGACGCTTACAAAACCGCCGAAATGTACGCTAATGGCGACTGGTGCATGTGAAAAAACCTGTCGTAGCTGCAATGTCCTACAAGTTCCCAAACATTACCTCTGGAGGTGGGTAGTCAAGTGTTTCGGTCTCGTCACTTTACTCGGTTCAAAATTACGGGAGCGTTACGGGTGTAACTTGGACCCAACCCCTGTGGTGCACCGGGGCAACGAATGTAATGCATGCGGCGAAGTGGTCACACGCTTCTGGCTTCTCCCGGGTAAAGAGTTACGCTCAGCTCCTAAACATCGGGGAGAAAAAGTATTTACATATATAGAGAATATGCCAACCTCCTAACCATCGGGGAGAAAAAGTATTTACATATATAGAGAATATGGCAACATCCTAACCATCGGGGAGAAAAAGTATTTACATATTATAGAGAATATGCCAACCTCCTAACCATCGGGGAGAAAAAGTATTTACATAAATAGAGAATATGCCAACCTCCTAACCATCGGGGAGAAAAAGTATTTACATATATAGAGAATATGCCAACCTCCTAACCATCGGGGAGAAAAAGCATTTACATATATAGAGAATATGCCAACCTCCTAACCATCAGGGAGAAAAAGTATTTACATATATAGAGAATATGCCAAATTTCAAAGCTATAGAGCCATATCTACAAAACCTCTACGGGTTTTGTTTTTGTTTGTTTATTGCTACGTAATACTGAAACGATGCACGGTCGATATAGCCGGTTTCGTTTTCCTACTCTTCTTGTTAGATATACTTGTAATGCCTTGTAAACAAATATTGGCACTATACCGTATAAAACACTAAACTTTTTAATTATTCCAAACATGATTTTTGTTAACATCCGTATCAGTCAAGGTGTGTTCATTCCTGTGCACTAAAAGAGACGGTAACGCCGACAAAAAAAAAACAAGTCTTTACTATCTGTTTATATTATCTTTTTCTCAGTTTCCTTTTAATGTTTTTAGTATTTATCTTTGGATACACATGTGGTGCATTTGGTCAAATAAAACATAAAATGTAAGTATCCATGCGAATATAAAAGAAATGCCTGTATATGTGAAAAGTATTGTCTTTAATGTGCTAACTTAATGTACATACATGAAAACAAGAGACAAATGATTTTCATTCTGAGTACTGGCTGGATGATTTACCTAAAAATAAGGCAGTGAAGTGAAAATGTTCTTCTGGCCAGTTATTCATCAGTTGTACTTCTATTATGCCAGCAAATTTATTCTTCCATTTTTGGTGTTTGCAAAGTATAAAGTAAATGTTGAAATAAACGGCTTTAATGACATTCACTTTCGATAATGTTTTCGATCTGACATTTGTCGAAAAATGGCCAATCCAATTTATCGATGGTAAATTTGTGAAACATTTTATGGTTCTAGAACCTTACATTCCGTGTACCCGCTCACCCGACAAAGACTGTTATAATTCCCCAGAGAGAGTATTTTTTTCAGAATTTCCATTTGCATACAATAGCTATGCATTTTAGCTGAATTTCATATCATAACAGCATTTAATGTTAATTAATTCTATTATTATTGAGAGTTATTTTACTAAAGTAAGCTAATGTGATTTCTTTGTTCAAACTGAAGGTATATATTTTATCTTAATGGATTTATTCTAATACTATTTTTATTTCCTTGAATTATATTTTTAGAGGAAGTAGTTTACTTATACTTATAATGTTTCTCTATATTGTCTAATCTTTGCGTATGATAGATCTACCAATTTGTGTTTGACCTCAAACTAAAATAAATTATATCCGTCAAAAACTGTCATACATCGTAAAGATTTATATTAATTCTGTATTAATATATATCTTTAAAATTTTAAATAAAATCTATACGCAAAGTGATTGGGAATATTTCAATCTTCCTAAAAAATTAAAATAAAGCTTGGTATGGATAAATTAAAAAAAAACTGCATGTGTCACAGTATAAAATCATTTAAAAAATCTGCTTAGTAATTTTAGATTAATATTTTTATTACGAGTTGATGATCCAAGTCGAAACAAATAAACTGTTAGTTGAAATATTAATTTTATTTTAATTATTCATAGAGGAAGAAAAAACTAATATTCTTTTAAAAATTAAAATATGTGTTAATAGTAAATGATGAAAAGAATTGTTATTTTTTTTCATATTTGTCCTTGTGACTGATATACAGAAGGTCAATGTAAATAAAGCACAAATAGCAATAAGATGCAACTATTTTGCATACGGCTGTTTCGAAACTACAAAGAGCTTCATCATCAGTGCAACGAACTTAGTGGCAGCTCAAAAAGATCGAAGACTAAGCTGGCTTAAACCGAATACTAAGCTGGCTTAAACCGAAGACAAAGCTGGCTTAGTCTTCGGTTTTTTGAGCTGCCACTAAGTTCGTTGCACTGATGATGAAGCTCCTTTGTAGCTTCGAAACAGCCGTATGCAAAATAATTGCATCTAATTGCTGTTTGTGCTTTATTTACGTTGGTTTTCCTGTTTATTCCTCTAGCACAAAAGTTGTATCTTTTCTTTTCAATACAGAAGGTCATTCGCACTTTAAGGAAACGATTTTGATAGCTAAGTTTTATGTATAAATGCCGTATTTTGTGCGGCGATTTGCTTCTGTCTGATAGCCATAGTTCTTGAAAATAGCTCTAGCTCGAATTTTCCATAAATGTAAACTTTTCTTTTGTACTGTCATGTCAATTTTACCCCATTCCTCTTGGACAGTTTTCCAAAGTCGGTTCAGTGTCCTTGAATGCCGCTTTCCTAAGGCTCGTATAAATAAACCGAAAGCGCAAAAGTCCATCGGAAGCGCGTCAGGTAATTTTACAGGTATTTCATTAAATGGGATACACTTTATTCCTGTTTGTGATTCTTTCTTTGCTAAATAAGCGGCAGTAAATTAGACGTGAGACTAGAGACTTTGTCCATATGAAGCTCAACTTTATGAATGCCCTAACCATATAAGGTTGGAATTTCTTCTTCAAAAATTTGGTTCTAAAATTTTCTGCTGATAGTAGAGTGAATTTATTTTGGCTTTACATGAGACTTTTTTGATTTTTAATTTGCCGTTTTAAAAAACTTTTCTGAACTTTTCTGTACATTGACGAAACCATTTCGCATGGTCATTTCAAAATGTTAAGCAATAGAAAAATTGATCTTTTTTTATTACAGTCACTAAAATACACCCATGCCTCATTGACTGTTATCACAAATTTCCCTTTTTCAGCAGCTAGGTGTTTTTCATATAATTTTCTACAAATGGTTTTTCTTTCAGCAATATGCTTTGGCTAAAACAGATGACATTTAGGTTTAAACAACTTTTGTGACTTCGAATCTTTATGAATGATTTTACTTACAGTGTCAGAAGACATTCCTAGTTTCGATGCAATAGATCTTTGAATCGGCGGATTTTCTTTCAGGATAAGAGACTTCACTTTCTTGATATTTACCTGCGTTCGAACAGTCTTAGGAAGAGGTTTCGCGGTCATGTGTTCATTTTTACTTTCAGTGAGACGCTTTTTTCCTTTCAAATTTAATATATTATAAATATATTTTTTTGAAAAGCCACATCCACGATTTTTACACCGCTTTATAATTTGTTGATACGAAATTTTTTCTTCGGAAAGCGCAGTTACGTAACCTTCGAGCCATCTATCTATTTTAGTAGCCATTTTCAAAATAAATATTTTATTTTACATTCCAATCAATAGAAAACAGTAGCAGAAGATTATTATTTTGAAGCTGTCGAATTTTTATTTCAAAATGCAAAGAACAAAAATAAATTACAAAACCGTTTCCATAAACTGCAAACGACCTTCTGTAGTATTCTGAATCACTGATAAAAAATATTATCCATAATCTCTACAATCCAAAAACTTTAAAATGCTGTACAGATGCACATAACGGAATCAATACCAATATTTTCAGTTTCTTCCGACTATGATTAAAGAAGGACTTTTAGGAATAATTATATTTGACTGTATGAGAATTAAAAAACCTTCAGCTTCAAGGTTTGGTAATTAAAGAAGCAGAAATATACAAATGAAGGAAATTATTTTTTATCTTTAAATATTTTTTAATCTAAAAGCAATACTAATGAGAATTTTCTAAGCTTTTACCATTTAAAACAAGAGTTACACCAACATGTTGTGTTCTCCCTTCAGCAACATACAAATGTAGGGTAAAATACGGAAAACATGGTATTATTAGATGTTCTGTCGGGAACGAGATGGGGATAAGCAAGAAAGTTATTGTGTTTAATTATCACAGAAAACTTATTTAAATAATTTTTGTTGGTCCATTTAGTTTTTCTCAAATCCTATTTTCTGTAATTTTCCGATTTAAATTAATTTTTATTTTCTGAAACCTAATAGCATTTTTCTCCAGTTCCATAAATATCAAGCAATACTATCTGATGACAAATTTAGCTGATAGCAATTTTTGATGATAGCTGCATTACCAGTAAGGCCGACAAATAAAGAGGAATTATATACTGCTGCTTAACTAGGGAATTTTAAAATATATTCACCATAGCGTTCAAGTAATTTGCACGATTACAATTTTCCCCTTATATACTAAAAGAATCTACTTCATATCAACACGAAAAGTGGCCTGTTATACAGTAAGTACTTTCATAAATCTCGATGATTTATTTTAATGAATGTATGACCTAGGGAAATGGAAATAAACGACTTCTTAATATTCGCATTATAATTAAAAGGATAGCATTAAAAGGTTGGTTAATGACTCACATCGAATGCTCCTCGGCCTGATGAGGAACTATTAATGCGAAACTTGTAGCCATCCTTTTAATTTTATTGTAGATATTAAGAAGTCTTTTATTGTCATTTGCGTTTACCTCAAGATTCCTGCAAGTCGTATTACACGGCGATGAATTCAGTCTACGAACCTCGTTTATCCGGTCTAACCGAGACCATAGACAATTCGGATAATCCAGGTAATATGAGTAATAAGCCAAAAAAATCCTTAACTAAGCAGAAATGCCGTTTATTGCAATAAAAACTATGTTTCATAACAAAATTATATAGTATTGTTTACAAGACATTAAATATAAAAATAACTTTTCTGAGGCAGTCCACGTCAACGCTCTGTGACACTCTAGTAAAGCTTTCTTAGACTCAACAAAAAGCTTTTTAGTACCATAATTTACTGTACAATCTATGCAGGAACTGTATATTGAATCAAACTAAAAAGCAAATATTTGGCGTACTTATAGTTACGTTCTTGCTATCATAGTTAAAAATTATTATCTAATGTGAACTTTAAATTTTTTTAAGTCTACAAATATGATCCGGATTATCCGGAGATCTGGATAAACGAGGGTCGGATAAACGAGGTTTTACTGTAATTAGTACTCCGACATTCTTCACTAATTTGAAACACATACAGGCAAGCACGAAAAAAAGTCAGGCATATCTACACATGTATAGGAAACATATGTGCAAAAATGCGCATATTCAAATACATTAAATATATATTTACACCGCTAAATTAAAAATAAAAATGGGACAGAGGTAGCCTACTGGTAGCGCATCGGCTTCCGGTGCTGATGGGGGCTCGTGTTGAAAATCGACAAGGGCCTTTATGTACCACCGTGTCTAAGCCGGGTATAGGCACGTTAAATCCGTAGACCGGAAAGTCCCTCTATGAGGTCAGAAAAGGGAGGAGATGGTAAGATCTCCCCAGATGTCGCCCCTGGGATTCTCGATCAAAATTAAGATGGTACCTGGTTAAATTGGACTCCGACCCTTGTGGTACCATTATAAACTGGAGCCGCATCCCTCAGCCTGCTAGCCTGTATGGGCCTAGTCTGGAATACTTTCAGCCAGGGGTCATTAGACACAACAACAACAAATAAAAATTGCATTAAATTTTGCAAACAAGACTCAAGGAGATGTTCCTTAATGTCTTACGGTAAAGTATTTAATTTTCAAATGTGGTATTGTATGGTTCTTCAAGGATACTACAAACCTATATTTCAAATTCAATCATTGCAATACACTTTCTGTTGCATTTGAAGATTGTGCGCATACATCCAAACCTTTCAAAATAGATGTCATTTGAGTTTTTTTTTATTATTAAAACTTTTGGAAAGTTTGGGGAAAACGCAGAGCCATAGTCTGTGTGAATTCGACAGTAAAAGATACGAAGCAAAGAGAACTGTTAGCGGTTGCTCCACAAAGTTTTCCAGAGTTCTCAACTTAAGCTTACAGAGTGAAAAATATTTATTAATACCTGTTCTAAGTCAATAGAGTATTGCTACGTATGTTAATATTCTCACAACGGCTGTTACAGACAGGATTATTTCCTGACTACGGTGAATGAGGATTTTTAAGGTAAAAAATTACATTATTCTTCTCAAAGTTCCTTCTTTATTTCAGTGGTTCCCTACCCGTAGGAGTCTGTGGACACTAAGCCAGAAATTGAACCATGGGCGTCCCCCCCCCCTCACTGACTTAAGGGGGGGACCTTTTGGAGGGTATGGGGGTATAGAATATCCCTCAGGCAAAAGGGATACAGGATTAACGCACTCGCATTCTAACGTATCTTATTCTAATAATAAAATAATTATGTTAAACTTTTCAAGAAATTTTGATTCAACACCTAATAGTCACCGGATATATTCGGCCCATGTAGTTCAATGAACATTGGTTTCAAAATACTGATTTATTTGGCCACTTTTTTATATGTGGTGCCGGACCACTCCTGAGGCTCTTGCGGACCACCTATGGTCCGCGGACCACCGGTTGGGATCCACTGCTTTAATCAAATTTGTATTGTGATATCGAGATAAAAGAATTTTATGTCATTAAAATATTATTTTTGCATTCCTTTCCGAGCAGTGCTTGTCACAGTATGCAAGAATAGGCTGATTTAAGAGTGATGTAAGATCGAGCAACAGATGCAAGAGTTTTAAAACAATCTGATCTTAGCAAAAGTCCAAGAGGACTGGTCAAAGAAATTTTTGGAATACAGGGTGCTGTCCCAAAATCTAAGATCTGCGGCGTCCATTGTGTTAGAATAGACAGTTTATCATAAAAAAAGAGGTTAGATGTGTAATTTATTCAGCACATTTAACTCATTTCTGGAAGCAGATACTACGCTTAAATTCATGCACATTTGCAAAATCGCTTTTTATTAATAATGGTTATTAAGTTACAATTTGCACAGAAAATTATAGAGTAAAACATATAGAAAGTGACTGCAAAATAATTTCAAAGAATCTCGTGTCCTTTTATATATTTAGGTATCCATTAACGGTATCAATCATTACCGATAACATGAAACAACGCAGGTAGATTCCTATTAATAGTATTCGTTTATTATTTATAGTAATCTACGTATGTTATTAATTTTTGATCAAACTACTTCGTTTTTAGCTCAAGAACGATAGCTAAAATAAATAAACTTTCTGTTAGTTGAACAACATTAATTTAGAAATGCCCAGTGCGTTGAAAAGAAATAGAAAACAAGGAAAGGGATATTAATTTTTTTTAGTCAGACACTTCAAAGAAATGTCAGAGGGACTTAAAACAGCGATGTTTAATGTACAATTGTTCACCCTGAATTTGTGTTGTCAAAGTTAGATAGTTATTAAAGTGACACATTCATTACTAATAGGTAAATAATCATTTCAGAGAAATGTTAGATGGACATGAAACACTAGTCTTTAATGTACAATTAATTATTCACTCTGAATTTGTGTTGTCAAAGTGAGATAGTTATTAAAGTGACATATTCATTACTACTATGTAAATAATCATTTCAAAGAAATGATAGATGGACATGAAACACCAGTCAGTAATGTACAATTGTTCACTCTGAATTTGTGTTATGAAAGTGACATAGTTATTAAAGTGGCAAATTCATTACTACTAGGTAAATAATAATTTCAAAGAAATGTTAGATGGCCATAAAACACTAATCTTCAATGTACAATTGCTCACTATGAATTTGTGTTGTCAGAGTGAGATAATTATTAAAGTGACATATTAATTACTACTAGGTAAATCATCACTTCAAAGAAATGTTAGATGGACTTAAAACAATAGTTTTTAATGTACAATTGTTCACTCTGAATTTCCGTTGTCAAAGTGAGATAATTATTAAAGTGACAATTTCATTAGTACTAGGTAAATAATCACTTCGAAGAAATGCCAGATGGACTTAAAACACCAGTCATTAATGTACAATTGTTCACTCTGAATTTATGTTGTTAAAGTGAGATACTTATTAAAGATACAAATTCATTACTGCTAGGTAAATAATCATTTCAAAGAAATATTAGATGGACATAAAACAATTGTCTTTAATGTACAATTGTTCACTGAATTTGTGTTGTAAAAGTGAGATAGTTATTAAAATGACAAATTCATTACTACTAGGTGAATCATCATTTCAAAGAAATGTTAGATGGACATATAACACCAGTCTTTAATGTACAATTGTTCAATCTGAATTTGTGTGGTCAAAGTGAGATAGTTATCATAGTGACAAATTCATTGCTTCTAGGTAAATCATCACTACAATTTTTAGACTACAATTTTTTCTCAATAAACTTTAAAAGGGTAGTTAGAGATATTCTAGGTATATTTATTAATGCTGCTAGAAATATTTGACAATACGAATTATTTATGACAGTTAGAAAATATGTAAGAAAATGAAATTTCATTCTATAATAAATTGATCATGTGGCTGTCTATGCATGCATGCACGCACGTACTCCCATATACACACACGCGCACATATATATGATGATATGCATTCGTGTACCGATTTATACATACATAAATATGAGGGCATTATGCATGTCTGCTTCAATTATCATCTTCGAGATTTCTGTGATCAATATTGATAGCATGCTGTTTTGCATGCTAAACAATAAATACTGTGTAACATTGGAATTTAAAATTTTTAGATAGACAAAACAACTCATTTATAGTCTTTTACAAATGGAAATGCAATACTTTTAACTTTCATTCGTTCTTTTTTGTAGAAAAGTACATTAAGATGAAAAATTTATGTAAGAAAAAAGGAAGAAAAAACGAGAGGGAATTTAAATGCCACAAAAAATACTAACACGTTGTTAGAATGTAAATAAACTGCTTGTTATATATAAAAAAATATGGTCTTCAAGATATTCTCTGGTAATAAATGATTTTTCTTAACAAATACTTTGCAATTTTCTTCTCCAAAATAAAGCTAGAGTTTTTGATAAAATCGTTTTGCTTTTGTGGTTCTTTGAAAGATCTTACTAACTATTTTCTAAATATCACATGCTAGATTTTCAGACATAAAATATTTTTTTCTTTATAGCAAAAACCATAACAATAATTTGTTAAAACTTTTTTTTTCGTTTTCATCCAAAGACATTCTTTTTACAACATAAGGTAGTTGCACCTTAGAACATTAAATTAGTAGCGCAAGTGAAAGATATAAATATTCTTAAAGATATATAATGTTGTTTCATCAAAAGAAGATAATTTTGTCTCATTTAATTTATGTGGTTTTAACAGTATGAAGCTAAATAAAAGACTCTAAACTATGCATTATCTTATTCGTGGGATTGTGCATAGTGGTATGATGTAGGCATTGATTTCACATGTAATTTCGTAAGCATAATTTAAAAAAAATTATAGATGAAATTTAAAAGACGTTTTCAGTTTGAAATAAGTAATTAATAGCAATGATTATGCATTTATTTAAAAACTTAGATTTTGCTTTAATATTGGACATTTGACCAACAAAAAATATATTTCTCAATTCACTTTTTCCATTCGATTCAAGTGCACAAAACGCATTACCTTAGAAAATAAACATAAATATTTTATCACATATATATATATATATATATATATATATATATATATATTTGCAAAGCATACAAGATACGTACAAAGAAAAAACTACTGTTATTAAATATAATTAACCTATTTACTTTATAACCTGTAATGTAAAATTTAATTTAGCCTCATTACAAATTCATGATATTTTAAACTTGTTTTTAATTTAGGAATTGTACATTAGATGGAAGTATATGATGAAGATTTGTTTCAAAGAAAAAATAAAGTCTCCACGGATAGAGAAGCATAAAGAAGTCTAGAGCTGATTCATTAAGTTTCATTGAACAAAATTAAGATATTGCAAACGATTCTGACCTTCCTGTAACACTAATTTGATTTGCATGTCGTTTTTAAGAGGCTGCAAAGAACTATTTTAATATTGTTCATAATATGATGCTACCTTTAATGCATTACCATAATATTGCCTTAAATTACCGTTCGGAAATTTTTGATAAAATGTCGTGGGAATTTATGGTTAGAGGATACATCTTAGTGGCAAATCGCAATTAAATTATTCGCTTTCCACCACAATTTAATCAATGACTAATATCCAGACATTTTTATGGTCAATTTGTTTTGCATAATAAATTAAAACTCAGGGTAAATCGTATTTTTTTAATAAAGGCTAAAATTATCAGTCATTTCAACTAAAAGATTAAAATATCTTCAAAATAACTGAACATAAACAAAAAGTATGTATTTTTTGCATACTTTTTTTTAAACAAATATGGCGAAAAAGATATAGTATCCAAGTGGAATTCAAAAATACTAATGTCATTTAGTCGTAATCCGCAGACATATATTAAGCATGTAACAGCATTTTTTTTAATGGCAGATAATGTTAGGTATTAAGCATGAAAGAGCATAGGATATACCAGATATTTTTTAGAAAGAACGAAATCCATCAATCACTTTGAAAATTTATATTACATTTCATAGAAATTAATATCTTTTATTTCAAGAAAAAATATGCTATACGTGCATTATTTATCTTATATTTATAGCAGTAAATTTTCTTTACGAATTTTCGCGCCGCAACTGTTTTTATTTCTGTGTAAAAATTGCTGACATATTTTCTCCGTTTCACTAAGAAAATTAGTTAGTATTGCTATACATTCATAAAAAAATATTTTTGCCCTTTCAAAAAAAATAATGCAACCCATGATGTTTTATATTTACCAATTTTGAAAAAAAATTTGCTTTTTGCGTCAGCAAAAGTGACTAAGAAATGCATAATGATACTATTTTACATTATGCCATAAATTATGTTTAACTGAAATGTTTATTTTACTTATTGTTTGTTTTACTGAAATGTTTATTTTACTAAGTTATATAAAGTCCGTTCGACATCAAAGTATGGAAATGTGCAGTTTTAAATTGTCTTTAAAGTTTCTTCGTTTTAGAATAAAAAGTTATTTTTTTACAAATCAAAAATTTTAAGAAGAAAAATTAATATTTTTGAAAAATTATGTCCTTCTTTACTGCGACATTAAACAATAAAGCATTACAAAATCTCATCGTTTTATAAATGCTCAGAAAATAAACTGCTTGTCAATTTATCCCCGCTAATCCTCTAAAAATTCCCTCTAAAAGAACCCACTAAAAATTTACTTTCTTACCGATTGTGTAGCAAAATCCGTCCAACTGAAATGTTGCACTTTTGCATTTTTTCACTTGTCTTCCTTCCTTCCGGTGTTGCGACATCGCTCACTTCCGCCCACAAAAATAAAAAAAAAGTGTCACCAATAATTTAAACAAGTTATATAATCCCAGTGTTTAAAAAAACCGGCATGCAGTTTTGACGGCTTGGAAAATCCTCCGCATGATGGCGCTGTGATTATTATATTTTTTTTTCTTGCAAATTGCTTGTTATTATTCCCTCTTTACTGCTGTCAAATCCTTGTTTAGTTTTGTCGCGTGAAAACTGTGCCGAGTGGTTGCACTTCAGCGCGCGATCTCGGGATGGCAACTGAACGTAAAAGATAGGAAACTCGACGCGTGAGGATTTTGCGCTCGCCAGGGGGAGCTAGCGCACAAACCAAAATATTCGGGGGCAACAGAAACTTGGAAGTTCTGCCAGTTGACCTTTAAATGGATCTGGATGAACCGTACGCTCGGTGAACGCTCGGTAAGCATCGTGCTTACATTCGGGGGAGCAGCGTGGAGTTCTGTGAAAAAGCGCTCTAGCACAAGGAGGGTTTATGTTATTATCATTATTATTATTTTAATAATTATTATTTCTGCAAACTACATTAATTCGGTGCATTAATTATTGACTTCACAGATCTTTAGTACCTAAATTTAGCTGTGCGGAATTTCTCGTTATTTTTTTAATCAGAGATTAGCAAGTGAATGCATTTCAGTTCTGCCTTTTGCATATGAAAGTACACGTTTAAGTAAATTTCGTGTAGGTTTCTTTCAAAATTTAAATTCAAATAGTCAATACTTTACACGATATGGAAATCATTCATATCTATCGCCCCCGGAAATTAGAATTGTTAATACAAAAAAATAAATCAAAATATAAAAAGGATTAAGGAAAAACGTGTATTGCACTTAAAGATCTGTTTTCAAATGCAGAAAACATAATTCAAATGAAAATTTAATATCGCCCCCTGAAATTTGAATTGTTAATACAAAAAAATAAATTAAAATATAAATAGGATTAAGGAAAAACGTGTATTGCACTTAAAGATCTGTTTTCAAATGCAGAAAACATACTTCAAAATATGCAGTTGGCAGTCCATGAAAAGAAAAATAACTGAGAAAAATATTTCCCAATGAAAAACATGCAGGTTGAAATTCTGGGAAGTCGAAACCGTGCCACAATACATGTATTGTTACAAGCTTCGTCACTGGGGAACACCTAACTTCATCTGCCAAGACATAATTCAACGATAACTTTTCTGAGTGATTTTAGAAGGTGTAATACACATTTTCTCTTCTACCGAATTGATAAAAAATATTTTTGGATTTAAAAATTAAAAAAAAATATGAGGTTTAGATAAATTTATAAATAACTGTCAAATAATAAAATTATGGCCGATTAAGAAAAAAAACCAAGAAAATTGTCTGTCTACACGAAAAGTCCGTAAGGGAACACTGGACGTTTAACCTCTTTTTTTTAAATATTTCAATATTTTACACTCTTATACAAAAGAAGAGATATTAATATGCTTTTCTACTACGTTGAAAACACTCAGAACTTATAAATAAGCATTTTGTGGAAGAATAAGACCTGTTTTTTAAAAAATTCTTCAAAAATGCTAGCAGTTTTCAAAAATGCTCCATGCGCGTTCATTTTCTTTTGATTTCTTCCGAATTTCTTAGAATTATAAATTGACGTGTTTTCTACAAACCTGTGCGTCATTCTTTGAAACCACAAATATTTTTTCAAATTTATAGACCATGAAATAAAGCAAAACCATGCAAAACCATATAAGAAAACAACAGGCAAATTAAAAAGTAATTATTTATGGCTTTAGATTCATAAAAAAAATCATTGCACAGTTATGTTTATATACGTACGATAAAATTGTATTAAAAATTTAACGTTTTTAAAATATTTAAATGCACATGGATGACGTCCCTGATAGAGTCCTGATGGAAAACAATTCTGCGATGGGATTCAAACGTGAGAGCGAATGGGTGTGCATTAAGAATGAAACTATGTGGTCGTCTTCGGTACATTTAAACAACCGAAAACGTGTAACGAGTCTCTGAGAACCCTGTTCGTAATGAAGTTTCCACCGTTCACATAGATGACTAAGAGAGCGATGGAAAACATTACAGAACGGCTTCGGCTATGCATCGAAAATAACGGGCGCCCCCTGAGTAATGTTATTTTCGAAATCTAGTGGGGGGAAAACTAGATTGCTAGTACTTTTCTAAAATATAAAGCTTATTTCTGTAAATTGTACTGTTCGTTTTTCATAACCGTTTGAAATATGGGATTCCATTATGCCGCGCTTTGTGTAATGTCCAAGTTCTGCTAAAAATTGCGACCTTGAGAGAAGACCTATAAGATTCAGTTTCTAAAACCCTAAAATCAGATACAAATTATACATTTGACGGAACATAAAGCGATTTCATATAATTTACAATCAGATGACCATCGCCGAAGCTCTTCCCAACCTGTGGGGAACTGTTTTTGAGTTTAAATGAATTTTTTCCTTCCTTTTCATCTAGATAGTTTCATCGATGATAAATGTGTTTCATTTAAGACGAAAACTGGATTACAGCTAATCCTTTAAAGTACAATTTGTCTTAAACTATGACAGAATGGATCGAAAAGGAAAAATAACCACTGTTTTTCCCTGAAAAATCTGTAAAATTTGTTATAAAGCATTTTTATTATGTTATTTAAAGTTATTGTTAAATGACTACATGTAAGTCATCTAAAAATGTTAAGTATTTCCTTTCTTACTAAATAAAAGGTTTTTTTAGATTATTTAATTTTTTTCTAGACCCACCGTATATTAATAGTCAAAGTAATTGGGAAATCAGAACATATGTACCGTAAGACTTTGTGACACATGGTAATTTTTTCGTATTTCGGATCTTGCGCCCGTGATACTGGGAAGGAAAAGAACAGCGCTAACAGCTTGTTCGACGTATAGAGACACCTAGTGGCCAGTGTCCGAAGCTTCCATATTCTGCGTACCATATGTCTTTGCTGGCCAAGTGTATTGTTCAAACCTGTTGTCAAGCTATTGACTCAAACGTTGGAAACTTTGCGTGCTGAATGCTAACACCTTGTACAACTATCTACCACAGGTAATTACTTTTTATTTACAATATGCTGGTTAGACTGTGGAGCAATATAACTTTTGTGTAGTGATATTTCCGAAAGATATGAGAACATAACCTAAATATCGAAAGGTGACGGGGCTACTTTGTGACACATTGACACTGTCACAAAATAACCTGGGAAAAAGCTACACGAAGGAGCAGAGTGTGCCAAAAGACGAGTTTTCTTATCTTCTCAAAGAACTGATGGCAGCCCTGGGCACCCGAGGTGTCTTTGATGTCAAAGATATAGATAAAGCTATCCAATATTCGTAATAGGTATATATAGGTAGCCCCACTCGGGGGGGCAACTTTGTGACACATTTTAACTTTAATTTCTCAATGGTAATTAAATATTTGGGTTAGCGCAATACATTACTATGTAAGGAAAGGGTGTACCAATTCTTTTCAATTGTTTGTTTTGCTCTGCTTTTAAAATTGATCGGCTGGGACAGGAAAAAACTTGAAATGCGTCACAAAGTAACCCCCCCCCCGTTACGGTATTTATCTATTAATTTATATTCCATTATAGTATTGAAATATTATTGTATGAGATAACTTCAAAAGATAAAGGATTAAGAAGGTATAATGCCTCAGAAATGCGTAAAATAAAGTTATATTCTTATACACTTTTATGTTGACACATAGACACTTTTATGAACAGATATTGGGATCAATACTGAGAAAAATATTCGAACATTCGCATTCCGTTCCATTTAAACATTTCCATAAAACACACAATTTTACACAACAGATAGAATTCTATTTATTTTTTCAGAATTTCATTCATTCTATATTTGACATCTCCCGTTTTTAATATACAAGAATATCCTGCTGTGACAAGTTATATCAAATTTGCATGTGAAAATTTAGCGTCCCAACAAGAAAAATAAATATTTGCATTTCAATTTACCATTTTTTCTTTCCGTTTCCTTAGCAACGTGAGCATTAAGATGCATTTTAATCAAAATGAAGCGTGCCCCGGAAGTAAGCCAGTTTGTCCCGCGGCCACAAATTATTAAAGAATTTAATCCCAGAAATCCAGATTTTATATCGTAATCATAAGTCAGGATTTTATCACGCCAAAGAATAGTGTTGGCACGCAGTTTAAAATATTAGAAACTAGCGGCCCATCCCGACTTTGTACGGGTTGAACAATTATCTAAAGTTCAATAATTCAAGTTTGATATACGCAAATTGTGCATAAAATTATACATAAATTCAAAAACATAAAGTTTATAAGTTAAATAAAGTTCTGTAATATTACCAATAAATTTTCAGTTGATAGCCAATAAATTTTAATTTTTTTTTACCTTAAATGTCCAATAAAAAGCTTAGTTCCAAATGTAATTTTCTTCAATAAACCCTTAAACGTTGCCAATTTCAAACATCCTTTTTGTATTTATCTATACCTCCTCCGCCTGATTCTTTAAAATATTAAATGTTTTACTGATAATAAATGAAAATGTAGTTTGATGTGTTGCTATGGTTACTTGACTATGGTTGACAAAGAAATTTCAAATGTAAAATGTTTTACTAATAATAAATGAAAATATCGTTTGATGTGTTGCTATGGTTACTTGACTATGGTTGACAAAGAAAAAGTTGTAAAGGTGAAGCATCAGATCTACATTTAGGCCCCTAATTTTCTTTCTACTGATCAGATATACATAGTATATAGCCTATGTCCATCTGGAATAATGTACCTTTCAAATAGTGAAAGAATTTTTCAAATAGGTGCAGTGGTTCCAGAGATTACCTTCCACATACAAAATCCGCTCCCTCTCTTTATATATTAGTATAGATAGGATAAATATAAATTATCCCCATTGTAGAAATATTTTGTTTTTTAAATATTACTGTACTATTTATTTATCTCAGTCTGTTATTTTGTTCGTTACGCCTTAAATGAAGATTTATAGTCGAAAGCTTGAAAAATAGTCGGTCGTCTTTTTGCTGATTGTGTTTCGGATATGATTCGCATATATTAACTATTTTTGGGAAAAAGTTCAGGAAACTTTTAAACTAAATTATTGGTAAACATATTTTCTATTCCTTAAGAAGTATAATAATATTTATCTCTTTGATTTCACATTATTACACAATCATTTGATCTATGTCTGATATTTTATATAAAAAAATATATTATACCATCTGTTTCCCCTTGAGTTAGGAACAAATCCTAGTTTATAAAAAATTCAACCTTCTTTCCATACTGCTGACGATGCTGTGTTATATTTTCGTGTTATCCTCAGCTCAATAAATCAATGTGAATTATTTCTTATTATATTAAAAAGGCAATTCCTTCGTATTCCTTCAAAAGAAATTTATAACAGGTTTGGTTTTTATACAACTTTCAAAATGTTCAAACATTTGCCTTTCTCCCTTCTTGTCTTGAAGCCACATAGAGCCAGCTGGTGAATAATCTTGTTTTTTATACATATTTTTTTGCCGTAAATAAAATATTTTTCTTTCAGCCAACAGATGGCAGCAATGAAATTTGACAGCATGTATGCACAGCCTTTTATCTAATCTTAATCAACAAAAAATAATTCAAAATACCTATAAATCGGCAGTGCCTTGCCCGATACAGAAATTTGTTTTATTCTGTTTTATCTGAGATTAAACGTAAAGAACTTTAACAAATATGAAACTAATGAGATATTTTTTTATCTGTATTCAATTACTCAGAGATACCTAAGAAACTCATATTATTTGCCATATACAAATAATAGATATTACTTGATCATCTATATATATAAAGCATTTCCATGACTGACTGACAGATAACGCACAGACCAAACCGCTGGTGCTAAAGGGCAATTCTTCTTATAGTGTGGGGATGCACTAAGAAAGATTTTTGAAAAATTCTTAGATTTTTTTAAATTAAATTTTTAATGTGTTTTTGCAACATTTTTTTAAGTTTGCATTTAAAAAAATAATCAGAGGGTTATAAAATTTATATCGCGAGAAAGACCATAAAAATTCCTTTAAAATGAAATCTTTTTCGAATCTTTACCTCCATATTATGATTTTTGGGGAATTTTTAAAGATTAACTTTTATAATTTAATTTATTAAATGCTGATCACGAGATTTGTATTGTTTTTCTAATACTTTAAATTAATTTTGCATCACGTGCATAGCAACGAAATGAATTGACAAAAAATATTAAAATACGGTAAAAGATAAAATTTAACAACTAGACTAATTGAGATGGAAGTCTTTTAAGAATTTAATTCAAATTAGTATGTTTTATGGATATTAACATGTAAATTTATTGCATATATTGACGTTGTATTTATTATAAATATATTTTTTTGGCATTATTTGCATACATTGACGGTTGTATTTAATTTGAATGTACTCCGTAGCGATGCACGGGTATTCAGCTAGTATTGTATATGAAATTTGTTTTTCCGTTCCTTTTTATTTTCACTAAGATCCGGTTTGGCGCAGTTTTACGTAATATATCCAAGAGAGAAATTTTGCTTCAGTCCAACCCTCAGCCCCAGGGAACAAAGGTAAAATTTTCATGGGTCATATTATACAAAAAGTCTCTTGACGTATTAAGCATGTTTTATGTATTCCTACACAAGCTTTCAAACTGTTTCAAAACAACCGGAAAGCAAGAAACACATCAAGCTTTGGAGTTCGAAAGAATCTTCACCAGTGTTAAAAGAACAACTGAATGAATTCACCGAAACAAGTTTAAGGCGAAATTACTAAAAACTTTCTAACATCAACAAAATGCTTTTTCTTGGAAGTGTTGGAAGCTGGGTGGAAGTTCTACGAATTTTTTTTTTTCAACAGCAGAGCTTAACAGTCCGGTATCAATAGCTTAAGGGGATGGTGGACAATACAAAGCCATTTTTGAAATCTTTATCTTAGAGATATGAAATTTTGCATATGTATTCATTAAAGTATAGCTATATCAAACACCTTATAAAACTTTATAAATATATTTTGAGAAATTTATATTTTAAAAATTGAAACTATTATTTTTTTAAATGCTCCTTGCTCTTCAATTTTTAACTTCCCCCGTTAATTTTGCATTTATATTGCTTATAAATACATTTTGAACATAGTTATGTACTACTTTGTACTTTCGTTGAATAGTTAATCTTAAGGAAATATTTTTATGCTTGTACTCTGAATTTTCGTGAAACTTTTGTACTTTTCTACACTTAAGGCTGCTATGTACTAACCCATTGGATTCGCTCACCTCAATGTTAACCTATGGAGAAAATTTGTCCACGGATTGCCGACTTGGATTCAAAGATTTTTTTTTTAAAATTGTACTCCGTCATAGAGACAGAAATTTTACATTTGTGTACATTTTTCGTTTTAAAAGAAAATGCAATTAATATTTTAAAATTTTAATTATTCGGGGGAAAAATCTGGTATAGTGCGTTTTAAACGCCCATAAATTCCTTCGGTGGACGGAATTTATAAAATGAATCCTGTAGCGCTTTGAAGAAAAGTTCAGGCTATCTGTAAAAAAACCAATTTTATTTGATTATCAGCATTTATGTAACTGTAAATAGTTGACAAAAATATATTTTAAATAAATATTTGGGGGCAGCGCTTAATCCCCCTATAGAGAGAGCGCCATTACAATGCCTCAAAATGTGAATCCTAAGGGGGGTGGAATTCTCGAACTGTCAACTGGACTCCTCCCACCACAAGAGTCTACAAGAAGAGGAAAAGGGAAATACGATTTTTTTTCTTAGTACATAGCAGCCTTAAGTTAATCTTTGATAATCTAAATGATGTTGAAACTTGAAATGAATCGATAACTTTATTTTAATGTATTCGAGGAGTCTTTATTATAAATTTTCGTCAAAAATTATATGACCTAAGGAGCATTTCAAATACTTACAAATTTGGATATGACTCATTTTGAGAAAAAGCCATCTTTCACCTACCTTTAAGATTTACTTTTCTAAAGCCACCAAGTTTTCATTTTACATTTCACTACATAATTAAAATACATTTTTTCCAATATTTACATATTTGTAAATCATCATACACCCCAAAAATTTCCAATTTTTGATCGATTTTTGGTAATTTGAAAGTCCACCATTCCTTTAAAGCCGATTTCAAACACTTAAAAGCATCTATGACACCCGTCGGATTAAGGTTCTGAAGACTAGCACTTTAACCATTCGGCTGTAGTTCGGTATTCTTTTGATATCTTTAACGAGCAGTGATCGAAGGTGCTGAGAGCAATGACTGAATTAATTTTAGAAAGGACATACTTTGGAATACTTTAAACTCAGCAGATATGGCAATATACAGAGCAGGCCCTGATTTTCCATTAGGCCCCGGCCTAGGGCCCCCCCCCATAATTTTACCTTTTAATAACCTAAGTTTACCTTTTAATAACCTACCATTTAATGACCTTCTAATAGTTAAAATAATTAAATAATTGCTATTAAAAAAGGAAAAATTTAAAATTTTACCTATTTTTAATAGCAATTTTTTTTATATATCCTTTCAAATTTGATTGATTGGTTCATCATATGTATAGTTATATGTATAGTTGATCATATGTATGTTACCATCAGGACTATCAGGACAAATGATTTAACTACGTTCCGTAGGCCACGCCTTCCAACGTAGGCTTGCATAGTGAATGACCATAGAAAGATGAAAAGAGATAGGTGGATTTTGGATCCGGGGAGTGGCTTGAGAATAGGAAGATTAAGTTGATAGAAAAAGCAAAGCTCAAGGAGAGCAGTGCGGATTTAAGTGAGAAAATACTTAATAATTTAAGAGATTTGAAAAATAAGAGCTCACTGCTTACCGAAGTAAGCAGTAAGATTACAAAATAGTTAGGAAATAAAAAAGTTAAAAATAATTAAAAACAGAGAACGGCTCTGGGCCTTTTCTGTTAGCAGGGTCGGCAATGTCATAGTTGGCATGTTATAGTGTATATAAGGGATTAATAGGTTTTTATAGTTTCATTGTACTGGTGTTTTAAGGATGAAGTTAATATGTTTTATTACTTTTTGTTATTTGATAATGTTTTAGGGTTCTACGCTTCAAATAGCCAATTCTTAGTAAAATGGTACTTTCACAATGATTCATGATTATTTTTTTTTTCTGTGTCAGTTTTGGAAATTTTACGCCCACATCAGTGTTAGGGGGCCCCCATCCCGAGTTGAGCCTATAGTCAAAAATTTTCTAAATCGGTCCCTGATACAGAAAAAAAAAACTCCTGATAGAATCGTGCTAGTGATGGGTGCGAGGACTGAGCTCATAAACTGAAACTGAACCATCAGTTCAGCAGAAGAGTTCTAGGCCGTGTTTATCTCAAAAGACTGGTAGCAACTCGTTAGATTATGACGGTTCGTCAGTGCATAGTATATCTCATCAGCCTCAAAAGAAAGTTATTATTAGCGAAAACTAAACAGACGTTTAGGGTAGTAAACTGCGCTAAAGCGCACGGTGGCCCAGTTGCGAAGAACAGCGGGCCAGTGATCTGAACGTCTCGGGTTTGATGCTCGTCTCCGACAAAATTCACTGCCGTGTACGCAAATGGCGGCTGGTACACGTAAAATCTGTCATAGATCTAATGTTCTCCAAGTTCTCAAAATTTACCTCCGGATTTACGGGGTCAATTGTACCGGTCTCGTCACTTGACCATGTTCAAAACTGCGGGACCAGTACGTTAGCCAAGTCGGACTCCGACCCTTGTGGTGCTAACTTAAAAACCGGAGCCGCATCACTCAGCCCAATATCCTATAATAGCCTTGATCTGATGTTGCTGTCGATCAGGGGGCATAAGCAACAGCAACAACAAACAGGTTTTTTGCGGATTACATTTTCCAGGAAAAAAAAGAAGATGATAAACATTCGTTGTAAGATTTTTCAGCGAAAGCTATATAGTCACTAAAGAAAAGTTGGAGAAAAGTAATTTCTTTAGAATCAAAGCTTAAAGATAGAGACAAAAGGAACCTCTTTTAGTTAAATTTATTTTACACGTACTCTAGCAGAACTAACTTTCAGAGCGATACTTTACAGCCAGATATCACCTTGTTTGCAGTGATTCTAATCATAAAAGAAGCCTAACTCTACTCTTTCAAGATTTTATGAGCAAAGCAGAATGACTGTATTTACGATCCCCTCAATTTAGTATTCTCTTACATTTGACATATAAAACATCCTTGGATTTTTCCAAGGCACCCTAGGTAACATAAACAATGTTCCCTTTGAAATCCTACGTAATCATTCTTAGAGATGAAAAAATAGCAGTGTTTTCTATTACATGAGTTATAATTTTCTTCGCGGGCATTTAAAAAAAATCTCTCAAAGTTCGATCCCTTTGTAAAGACGACATATTTTTTTTTTCTTTTAAATTTCGATGGAAGTGTTACTGATAAGTTTCAGTTTTGAATTTAAACATCGTGATTGACCGAGAATTAACTCGTTCTACAGAAATCTAAGAAGAATACATATTTCGGCTTGTAATAGTTTCCAAAACATCAATATTCAGTCAAGAAACTCAAGTAAATAAGTGTCAAGTAAATAAGTGTCGCAAAATTTCGAAAAGAGTGTTACGGGAACTAAAATAAAAAATTGTCATTTCTAAACAGTTTTACAGCAAATTCTCTAGATAAAATACCGTATCTTTAACTGTGATTTTCCGCTGATAGTGCAGCACATATTTAACCAATTGCATATATTGCTGGATAGTAGTTTAATGAAAAGAAATAAAAATTTCTAATTGAAAAGTCCCAATTTTGTAATGTATCAACAGTAAAGGGGTTAAAAGACCCAACTTTCCTTTCACATAAATATATTCCTCCAAACTTCATTACCCTTTCGTCAGACTTACTAAATGTATGCTTAGTAATTACCATCAGATCTAGTAAATGTATATATCTTGGAAATGGGAATCTGTTTTGCAATAAGACAACTATACAAATTGTAATATACGTAAATATTTTGCAGGTTAATGTAAAATAATGGGTGATTAAAAATTACCAATTAGGGTGATTTGAAATTGCCAGTATTGTATCGTTAATTTTAAGCTTTTGTTTCTAAAATGTATTAAAAGTATCACGAAACAGTTGAATTTTAAAAGAAGTGAAAGATTTAAAACTTTCATGTAAGCAATGATAATAGCTATAATGCATGTCAATTAAAAATGCATTTAAATGCTAGCATTTCAATTTTTTCTAAGAACAAGTACCCTTCTATAGAGGGTCATCTTCAGCAAGAAGTGAACTTTACTTATCAGCAACATATATACAAGATTTCGGACGAGACCTAACAAAGCACCATGGTTATCAAGGTAAAGAGTCACTCCGACCGGTATAAACCTCAGCAGGCAACCCACGAAAATAGGCCACACCCACAGAATAGACACATCAGCGCCACATGAACACTCAAAGTGCAAAATGAAATGTTGCTATGGCAAAAGCAAATAGCCTCACTGTTAACGTGATGGCACGAAACGCGAAAAAATAGACTGCGTCAAAACTTCAACAAAGGTGTAGATCAAAATCTACTTGGCCAAAAGGACTATTTAATTTTGATGGTAAGATTCATAATCCTGGGTCGCAAAGCTTGACCAAGAAAATATGTGCAGGACGTAGCCTGTCCAGCAAAACTTTTGAGATACAGGCCCTTAAAAACCTATCTAAATGATTATAAAAATGAAAAAAAAACTTTAAGCACCGAAAAAAGAAATGAAAATACATGAAGAGAACATTGAACTTTGGCTACCAGGATTTGGTACTAGTACATATAAACAAACTTAGAGAACATGTATTATAGAGGACAGCATATTACATACAGGGGAAAAGCATGAATGCAAATGCATATTGCCGTTTTATTGAAAATAATTTCAACATTCAGTACGGAAACTCAGTGCTTCTATAAGTGGAATAAAAGATCATCTCCATCAAAAATCGGTAGTCTTTATCAGATTAATTTTGAATCTTTTAAAACATTAAATAATTCATCACTCTATTTACTCCGTCGATTGATTCAGCTCTATAGAAATGCAACTATCTTTTCTTGAAACTCATCGAAGTAGATTCTCCAACTCTTTGATTCGGTGTTCTGCTACACCGAGTACAAGCTTCAAAGAATGCTCTGTCAAAAGAAATACCATGAATAGAAGTTGAAAAAAAAACAGTTTTGAATCACTGCTGTGTTTTGACATTGTTGACGGAAGGGACTTTTTGAGGGGAGACCTCTTGCTTAAAAAGTTGACTCTTTTCTCCCTCACTTTCTTTTGATTTCAAAAAGGGGAAAAGATTAAATGTATTAAACGCCAATTGACTAATAAATAAAGAGATTACGATTAATTAAAGAAATTAATGTAGATTTCCCGGGTATTTCCAAATTGCTGTAATGCAGTGATGAATTTGAAAATTAAATTCTTGAGAATGACAGTTCCCTATTTCTTATGCAAACGCACACATACATTCATTCAACTTATTTATAGAATCTCATTTTCTAATTACATTAAAATTATAATTAATACTAACCAAATCAATTAAGGTATAATCCCTTTCAGATTACGTAAACTGCGAACTATCTATACTTTTAACATAACATGCTTGTTCGATGATGCAAAAAAAGATGAGCCACTCTAATACCGAAACGTTGTATTCAATTACATTTATTAATAGGAAGTTTGTAACGATCTACACTGAACATTATACAATAATATGCAAAACATATCAGTTAAATTTAATCTCAATTTAAAACGTTACTACTCAACAAAACTCGTATAAAATTTATAAAGAAATCGGATTAATTAATGTATGGAGATTTTCAGTAACATATTAGAAAATCTTCATCAGTGCGTGGTCCGAGAAAAAAAACAAATAAGAACACTGCAAAAGTTCTTTAGAGAATTTTTTTAAAGTTATAAAACATCTTCCTTTCACAGCCCATCGTCAATATCAGTCAGAATCAAAAAGTTACAATTTAGAAACAATTTAAGAAACATGTAGATGCTAACTAAAAAATGCCGACGATAAGTTTTGTATATTTAAAAAAATTTAATTTACCATTGAACTTTGTCTGAAGAATTACTACATTCTGCAGACAAAGTTCAGTGGTAAATTAAATATTTTAAAATATACAAAACCCATGCAGAAGCGGCTGAATCAAGCTAAAGCACGGCATTCTGATAACTACACATATATCCCGTGCGCGCATGTACGGCGCATATGTCCCGTGATGGACCCTGCGCCAAAAATCAAATAATAAAATCTGAGATTTGCGTAACAGACACCAGTAGAGATTAATAAAAGAAGCAAAAATGCTAACCTATTTTCAAAGGAAAATGCATTATCATAAATGTAATTCCAAATTTATATTTTAATACTGCAGATGAAAGATAGGATTTTCACAAAAATAAATATATTACATTGCAAATATTATTTTTAAAATTTTTTATCGTACTTACATTCTATGGTGTCTTTAAAAATATACGATACCCGAAAAAATGTCTCTAAAACTTTACAATCAGTTGCGGTTTTTCCACATTTTTTGCAACTAATGAAACATAAGACCTATAACTCCACATTTATTTTATCAGCTTAGAATAAATATTGATCTTTGGTTTTGTGGATACGTATATCAGTTTAGTCCCTTAATCTACCTTAATAGTAATTGCAAGTTCAAATATTTATAATAGTCCAATATGATGTCTAATAAGATTTAATTTTTCAGATTTAAATTAGTAACAGTACCTAATTTAAAACGGGACTTGCTCGGCAAAGAAGGGCAGAAAGTGTTTCACGACTATCTGTATTTGTAGACTATAAGACTAAACAGTAATGACGATGATTTTAAAAAGTAGATGTTTAAAATCAAGATCGCAAAGGATATATATATATATATACACACACACATATATATATATAGATATATATATATATATATATATATATATATATATATATATATATATATATATATATATATATATATATATATATATATATATATATATACCGGGTGGGCAAAAAGTCCGTATAAACTTTAAAAATTCATAAAAACCGGGAAAATAACCAAAATAAAAAAGGTTTGCAGGGTTATCATCGCTAGGTCACGGGATTTTTTTTAAGACAGGAAAAAAAAAATAACTCAAAAAACAGCCGACAGGTGGCGCTGGTACGAGCGAATTCTGTGGAAATTTGCAAATGAGACTGTTATAAGAACGTGCGCTCCTAATCCACAACCAGTTCACCGTTGTTCCGCGATCCACCGAGAGGTGTCATCTATACATCCGGACCTGCTGCACTCTGTCGTTGCTGCATTTGTGACTATGGGCCTGTTCCCATAGGAGTCCGGCAGCTGAGCGTTAAAGTATTGAAACATATTTAACCAATGACAAACCTCCAAACGATTAGCAACGAAATTTTTAACGCCCATGATTGGTTTATTTTCGTCTCAAAGTCATCTTTCCTTTAACGCTCCGCTACCGGACTCCTATGTGAACAGGCCCTAACCTGCACAGTGACGTAGATAGCATAACTGTATGTATGTATGTATATATTGAAAGGGTGTTTAATTGGTCAGGTTGGTTGGTGAGTTGGTTTGTTTGCTTAGAGGTCTATTACCAACTTTTGATGCACAAGGTCTCATTAGACCGGAACCTACAATTTAAAGCCGACTCCGATCGACTAAAAACATTCATGCAAACAGTGGGACTCGAACCCACAGGCTCTGGACTGAATTCTAGATATCTAGCCATTATTCTATAGCCCGGAATTCATTGCTCGGAGAAAATGTAGTAATAAAGGGTCTTTATATTATTTTACTCATCATATTCAGCTACCATCTAATCATATATTTGATCTAAAGTTTATTGATATTTTTGCTAACATTGTCTTAAAATAAAAGATCGAAGATACTTCAATTTCTATAATGATTAACATTAAGTTTATTGACTATCTCTAAAGAGAGTACTTTTAAACAAATGTTCTTCAGATAGTGTTCTTATGCCATTGCCTTAATTTTCTTGATGTCCTACAATATACTCACTTTGATGTAACATCAAGTGTATTGTTCTTTTGTAAGACAAAGAATATCACGAATCATTCACTTTGGCATTGCTCTCTCCCTATCTACGAAACATTTTTATGATAATGATAGAATACGAAACGGATTTTGCTTTCCATTACATCTATCAAATGAGAGAATGAAAGAGCTTAGTTATTTATGTTGTACATCTAAGTATTTTCACGTAACTGGAAGATTCGCATGTGTTAAGGGCCAAGTAATGCGAAAAATACAATATTTAGATTGTCGCTCAGTTTGTTTTACAAAATCAGGATTCGAGAAGCACAATTAAATCAAGATCACAGATCCTTCAGAACACTTTGAGACGAGACTATTTCAGATAAATTGAATGGTTCAAAAAAAAGGACGATAAAAGAGAATAAATAATTTTAAAATTAATTTTTAAAATAATCTTCGAAACCCTGATTTTTATAAAATCAAATATTTGAATTGCTGTAACGAAAAATAAAAGTTTATGATAATTATATCTTTAATAATTGTTATAGACTTTAACAACGCTATTAGCATAATATCAGTTTAAGCTTTGGAATGACAGTGAATAAATGTTTCAATGAAACAAAATAACGTCTCCTTAGTATGTTGCGAATCGATTCGTAGATAAGAAACAAAGATAAAAAGTGCAAGTTATTTAAAGGAATGTGCTTGGTTTCGAATTTAAATTACAAATTAAACACACATTCATAAAGGACACAATACCTCTCTTAATATAAACCAGAAAAAACCCACCTTTTCTTTCGATTGAAAATAAAAAAAGCAGGTATTTCTTCTTTTTTAATTTAGTTTGAAAATCTAAGATATTCGTAGCAAAAAAAAAGAAGAAAAAAAGATAATTAAATGCCGAAATGTTTTTTTACATTCTTATAAGGTACTCAACCTTAGCTCTTAGAAATATGACAATCAGTTTAATTCAATGTATTTTTTTTTGTCATACTCGCATATTTTATGATTTGGGCTAATAATGAAAAATATTTCTGTTCCATGGTGTTTTTTGTTTGGTGTTTCAATCGAATTCGTAAAAAACTGCATTTAATCATTGATTTCTGAATAAATTTAGTAAAAACAATCTTTAAAGTTAGATGGAAAATGTATTTTCTGATAGTAACAACCACAGAGTAAGTACTGTTATCAAACAGCATATGTATATATTTCATCCTTTTTCATACATATTTGACGAAACAACTTTAAAGTGTGTTGTGCTTATTTGCACATTTTTAAAGGTTGAAACTTATGTAAAAGCACCAGGAAAGGTTAAATTATTTTTAAGCAAATACAAGAAGTACATTCAATCAAAAACTCATAAGTACATACTGGTGTTATATAAATGTGTATGTGTGTGTTATTCACATATGCAACTACATTCGAAATGAAATTATGAATCAAATATAAAGAGATATAAACATTTACTTTTTATAACATGAGCTGATTGCTAAAAACATAGAATAATTCTTACCGTAAATTATATAAGTAAATAGTTATCTTTTATTGCTAGGTAATATTTAATATCATTTTTAATATTGAACGAAATATCCTGAAGTCTATTTTTGAGAACATATTTCTTAGAAATATCTTTCAAAACTATTATTTACTTATATCTTAACTATGTTAAAACTACTATTTACTTAGAAATCTGAAAATACTTCTAATAACACTCTTTCAAATTGATATAAACCAAAAGCTGCAGTAGAAAATAGAAATCTATAAATGCATACTAAAAAACACTCTTTGATAGTTAAAACATTTTTCTTTTCCTTTACATCATTTTATTCCTAAAGAATTAAGCTGTTATTGAATTTACGATTACCTTTTTTTAATTACTATTACAATTCTAATTTTGAAACTTAAAAATTCCTCCACGTGGACAACAACTGCAAAGAAATTCTTGAAGCAAAATAAAATAAATGCACAGTGCATGTATTTAGAAGAGTTCAAACGTTTGAAATCATTTTAGAAATTAATATTAAAGTAAACTTTCATTTAAGACAAAAAAGAGGGTATAACCTCATTCTAGACAGTAGACTTGAAACTAGAAATAAGAATCATTCTTAAATATAATGAAATGACGCTATCACATAGAATTATTGAAGCGTAGTTTTGATAGCTTTATATTTGATTTCCTTTTATATAAACAATGTTGTTTCAAAACACGTGTATTGGCAGTAATTACAAAGTGCTCTAACCATTGTTCATAAACATCTTGCGTAACAAAATACATCCAAATTGGCCCTGTTAGAGAGAAATTTTTACTTAAAAGCCCATTTGCATATTGACTAGGTGCTTTTTATTATTTTAAATCATGAAAAAAGCAATCTCAAAAATTCAGCTAAATTCAAAATATGTTTCCCAAATTTTTATTTTCTTGAAGAAAAAAGTAAAAAAGAAAATAAAACATGGGAAAAGCACTAGAAAATAAATTGCAGTCACTTTTACATTTTTAAATTCAACGGGAATTGGCCAGTTGAAATTAAAGTCTCGAAGTTACTTTAAAAGACATGTTGAAACTAGACAGGATGGACAGAGAAACAGGGAACTTAATAAAAAATAACCTATTAGTATTTCACTCTATCATGGAATTTCTAAAATATCAGATCTGTCCTCTTATGGAGCTATACATTTTGTCCATGGTTACAGTGGAATGCCTTATTATTTATAGTAAAAAGTCGCACAGAAATAAATGGGAATTCTTCAAAGTACTATTAACAAGCCTGCAATATGAACTAGATAATAATTTTGTAATTTATCAACGAACTATAGATTCTGCTTCCACTTCCATACGCCACATATGAAATGCGGAAAACGATGCACATAGAAATAAACATTAAGTTCGAATATTTAGTACTATATTTCAATGCTAATATAAATTTTCAGATGCAAACAGCGAATTTCTTTCATAATATAGGTCAGCTTTTGAAGTAATTTATGATGTTTTCTACTCAAAATGTCTTTTTGACACAAAACGCTTTTGACAAACATATTTATGATGCCTATTTATCATGTTTTATCTGAAGCGAACATACATTTTTGACATTACTAGAAACAGATCACTCAGTTGGAACACAGTTTGAAGCAAGTGTAATGACTTTCAGCCTATAAAACAATTTAAAATGGCATTATTACTTCATTCTGTACGCTGTTTGATTATTTAGTTTACCGGAACACTGCGTTAATTTCAGAAAAATATGCCACTTACGAAATGCGGACTATGTGCGCCTTTTAGACTAGAAATAAAAAAGGGAAGTGTTCGAAAAAGGAAAAAATCAAATACTCTGGTCATCAAATACTCTGTTTTTCGATCAGAGCGAAACTTCTCTTCAACACAATAAGGATTAGTTAATAAATATTGTTGAATAATGAATAACACAATTGGAAAAGTTAATTAAATTGTATCAAAGTAAACCTTTATTTCGGAGCATTATTGAATTTAGATTAAATTCTGCATAGTCTATGAATTTTAAATGGCCCACCGTGTTGCTGGTTGCCTAGCTCATTTTTTGCTTGGAGAAATGAGTATCTGAAATTTAAATGCTAAATTAATTGTGACAGCAATGTAGACTATTATATTTATAACAGAATCGCCTGCAAATAAATCTCTTGTTGACCTGCGATTTTCGATGTGGTAAGTGGCATCCCTCAAGCAATATTCAACCAGTTATGTGTCTCTATGTTATTGCTTCATTTCTATAAAAGCAAAAATGATTTCTTTTTTATCATCGAGGTAAGGTCGTGGTAAAGATGTATATGTTTAGACGCATACAGGCTATTAAAAATAAGTGCACATGAGGAACTTCTACACCTTAGTTTTAAACCAGTTCGGCCCCATTTAAAGTTAAAAAAAATATTTTCCTTTCACCTTCTCTGATAAAACAAAACTAGTTCTTTCTCATCTAAATTGCGAAAATGAACTTAAGTCGTAAAATAAATTCCTCCCTGCTGGTAAACGTGAGAGAAAAAAATGTAGGTTAACAGAAGGCAGAAGAAATAGAGGCCTCCGTAGGGGGTACACTTGGGGAAACGAAACTAACTTTCCTCATTAAGTAACCTTTAGAAATAAGGACATCATTACTTCCCTGAAGGTTATCTTAACGTAGATAATCGTAAGAGAGACAAGTTTTTACAGTATCCCATTACGCGTGATTACATCATCTTTAAAAAAAGTTAAATTTTCTTAAGCATAACGCTTAGATACAAAAATATAAATTAAACGTGCAAGTAATCACGAAATATATAATACACGCATGGATACGAAGATTGAATCATATAGATCAGGTACGTCAATAACGTAAACATACAATATTTCATAACACAGTCAACAAATATCTCTTAATGTAACACTTTATGAACTGTAACAACTTAATTATAGTTACGGTTTGCTTTGCCATAACCATATCGGTTGAGAGTTTGTTTTGAACTGCCGGAAATAATTGAATGAAACAGTAGTGTAGAATGACGCATACAGTTTAGAATTAAAGTATGTAAGTTATTGTTGTCGGTTAAGGCGATTTGGATGACACCATTATCGCAAGTGACTTTTGTCGGCAGTTATAGTCTAAATCCCCAAGACTTTGCATATACTGTCGAAAGAAATTTAGCAGAATAACTGCTTTTCTCATATACTATAAACTATTGGAACTGTTATAAAAAAACAGTAAAAGGCATACTGATAAATCCTATTCAGCCGAGAACTCGCCTCTCGTAAAGAAGTTGCACGGGACATCTCAATTCTTTCAAAAATGATGAGTAAAATATTTGTTGTTGAAAGTGTTTACTTTACAACAACATACGCGTAATTTCTGCATGCATATCAACATTCATATTGATATGCATGACGAAAACTTTCTTCAAATTGTATATAACGACCGATAAAATGAATGACATCATTAGCTCCGTATCGTTTTTTATATGGTTGCATTACTGACGTTGCATAACATTGCCCTATACACCAAAAAGGCAGTATATTGTACGTTTTCATTAGATGTAGTTTTAAATGATTCTATTCCTAAATCGGTTAAGATAAGTAGTAATTATGCTAATGCTCGAATTTGACGCATTTGACGTCAAAGCATGAGGCCTTTCACGTCTGAATACGTACTGTGTGCCTTTGCCAAGGGTTGTAGAGACATTGCTAGTATAGGTTAAAATCCAAAGCTGGTGATTTCTAAGCTATATCGTAATAACAGAACTTAAAGCAAAGTATCCTATTCATCTATGATAAATCAATAATTGTGTGAGCTTCAAAAAATTCTATCATATCCTAACAATTAATTGTTAAAGCATTTGATTCATAATTTTGCCGTTCCCTGCATGTATAATGTGCAGCCTTTGCTGTTCGCAGCTGAAAGCCAATATTAATGATTTCAAAATTATTTTGTCGTATCTGGCTTGTTTGAAGGCAGCATTAATGCGAAGGCTATTGTCGTGAAGACATTCGCCTATAATTCTCCATGGTTTTGCTGGCCATTTTATTATAGGGGCACCATATAGGCGTATCAGCATTACCCCTATGAAGGGACGACACGAACGGAGGCATTTTAGTGGCGCTTCCCCGGGATTCTATCTGAGCACCCTCAGCACCGAAAACCAGAAGGCCGTGGTGACCTTGGGGTCACCAGGCCTTCTCTTTGATATCTTGCAGGATGGATTTTGAATATGCTCCATACAGCCTCTTTAAAAGCTTCCATAAAGCATAACATGTGTCTCCCGAAAAGAGAGAATTCTACACGGAACCGAAATAACGTAAGGCGAAATTAAACCTATCATTACGGCGTCTCATAGCGAATATTTTACTCTTTCTTGACCGCACGCACTTAGTAATGATCTTTTTCCTCAAATTGATCTTTACATAAAAGGTTCTTCAATATATTGTAGTAGCAATCGTGGTTCAAGTGGCCTTTTTCAGTTCTTTCACTCAATGAAGAGGAACCATTCGGACGAAAGGTTTATTTACTTGACTGACACACACACACACACACACACACATATATATATATATATATATATATATATATATATATATATATATATGTGTGTGTGTGTATATATATATATATATATATATATATAGAAGGAGCAAAAGAATAAATATAATTCGCTCACGGCAAAAGCTCTATGGAGCTATGTGAGCAGCCAATGTACTCGCTGGGGCTGGTACTGTTCCACAAATTAAAGGAATCCGACTCCATTTCTTTTAGAAAAAAAGACATTTATTTTCAAACACCACAAACATAACACTATTACAATTATTTCGTTACAGGATCATTGACGGCTTTGCATTTAAGCCGTCCAGAATTCAACTCGACTAGGTCAAGCTATTACATGATGCTAAGTGCCGCTCAATTCGATTCTCCTAACGAGACAATGGGAATTTAATAGCTTCTTTTTAACACGTGACCGTACAGCTAGCTACCTCTTGCTCTCCCAATTCTCAACTGACCTTCCCCCCTCGAGACCGTTTAGGGGTGCACCCGTTGCTCTGGTATTTCCGTCTAGTATCAGGCACAGCTTCTGGCTAAAGGCACCTGATACTACATATACAAAAAATAAGTTAATGGTTTCAAATTTTCTTACAAAAATGTTTGTTCAACTTTGAAATTTTCCTATATATTTGAGGAACTAATAGCTCTATTTGCATTATGTTTTTACTTTTCTGTGTAGGAAAAGTTTTTTAAAAATAATTTTACTGTATAGATATAAATATTTCATTTATAAACTTTTTAGCTATATTAAAGTATATAAATACAGAGGCTGTTCACATATTTTTTAGACGAAGTATATTGTATTCACAAAACTAAATTACATAAAATTCTTGTGTTTTAAATGTTCTATTTGACATCCCTTATTCTGAACTATCTTTCGACACCGCAATTTCCAGGATAATAATGCCTTTTGAAGTGTCAGAAGAGATATTCTATCCCATTCCTCCTGAACAGCTTTCAAGAGTCCTGTAAGGGTTTTGGGACGACGTTTGGATACTGCAGATTTTAAAAGTCCGAAAGCACAAAAATCCATAGGTGATACATCGGGAGATTTAGTAGGGGTATCAGTGAAGGGTATGGCCTTGATACCAGTTTTTTGTTCCATTTCTTTTAGGAAATTTACAGTGTACCATGTACTTAAATTTTTTTCTCCCCTTTAATGATAATAAATGGCTCTTTTTTTGTTGCAATCATTTAAAAATACCCGTGATTCATCTATTGTGACAATTGTTTTCCATATTTCTTTGGATAAGTGTTTCTCATATATAATTCTGCAGCGTGTCCTGCGTTCAGCGATATGATTTGGAAGAAGACGATGCACATTGCGTTATTTCGCTTTCTTAAGATTTAAATCAACGTTTATCATTTTGTGTACAGTGGACACCGAGCATTTTAATGATTTTGCAACTGTCCTTTGACTATGGGGATTTTCTTTTAACATTAAACAACGTACCTTTGAAATAGTCGAAGATGTCCGTTTTTTCCTTGGATACTTGTTTGGAATTTTTGTCCCACTTGAGGCTCCAATTTGACGTTTTTTTCCTTTCTTGTTGACGATATTACCTATCGACGCTTTAGATATCACAAAACCATGACTCTCACATCGTTTTTGGATAACGGAGTATGCATATTTCTCTTCGGAAAGAGCATAAATGTAGCCTTCGAACCACTGCTTTGTTAAAAACGCCATTTTGAATAAAAACAAAACTTTCAAGCCCTAGACGATAATTTTGACTTTTAAAAACATAGTACAATTGCAGTTATTTCTTTTGCAGCAAACGATTTTTTATTACCGCTTACCAAAATCGTCTAAAAAATGTGCGAACAGCCTCTGTATTTTTCAGGAAACATTTTGCTTCAAGGAAAATATTTAGAGAATTTTCGCTATGAGTGAAAAATACTAGACCCTTTCATTGAAAATCGAACAATAAAACATAGTGTCGAATTTCCCAGAGATACCTTTCAAGGATTTTTAGATTTATTCTTTTAATGACGTCAAATGAGGAAAAGTTCTATTTCGAGTTCAATGGAATTTTAGTGCAGTAGCAAAGCAGAGTGCGCATAGACCATATAGTATAAAAATATTTTATCTAGAGTTGTAATTTCCCCCTTGAAACATAGGGTTTTATGATATTTCATTCCAAAAGCTCTGTAGACAGGACATTTTAAATGTATTTTTTAAATTTTGTATCATGGCCCTCTTAACCCCTTCCTTCTCACTCTCGTAAAAATCAAGGGGTGAGGTTTCGCCTTCTATTTATCGTGCCCGTGATATTTCCGGGCTGGAGTGTTTAAAAGTAAAGGACCAAAAAGATTAAAACAATTCATTTCATTTACCCTGAAACTTTTATATTTCTTATTTTACATACCAGATGGCAGCACCATACTATTTATAATGTAATTGGGGATGGGTTTTTTTTTAAACTAGATGTAGCAGATCAAGAAATAAATGGAATTCTCCAGAAAAAATAGGCACTTTATTACCGTTTTCTTGAAAATTATGCGATCGTTAAGGGGTTAATATATATAAGCAGACTTACTAAGCATTTCCCGTAGACCAAAAGAGATAGTAACCACATTACACCAAGAAAATTATCAAAATTATAACATCATTCAAAAGTAATTATAAGATAAATAAATGACCTACGCAAAATATAAATAATGTATTTGTAATGGAGTTTCCTGCAACAGAATTTCTGAAACAGGGAAAGAAGAGCGAAAACGCTGAGATAACAGTAAGAGACTATGGTGTACGAGTTGGGAGAATTTCAGGTGTGGGAAGATACACGAGTCTAGTGGCTCGCAAGAACAGTCATTTGTTAACACCTCACGTTTGTCTAAATCCATCAGGACAAGCATAACATGCACATACATATACTTTCGTGTCTGCAAAGAAATATTGTCTCCTTATGGCGATTTATATTTGTCCTATTAATGCCATTTTTCATAAAAGCGCGAAAATTTTCTTCAGATATTTTTCTGTAATGTAGGTTATAGAGAATATATATCACTTCTACCCAGACTTGGGTGTATATAATTTGAAGTGGCACTCTAAATGAATTTGATACAAACACAGTTTATACATGAAACAATGTTTATTGAATTCGTTGCACATATAGAATTTGCTTTTACAGCAATAAGCATAAGTACTACTTGTACGGAATATATATATTAGCATTCAATAAAAATACACTTTGCAATACTCACAAACCAGCAGAGAATCAAACCAGCAGTACTGCCACGTAAACTTTGGGCCCCCTAAGCACTAGCGCAGGATAGCACCTGGAGTTGCTTACCTCGTAGCTCCCTCTCGCTTATCTATCAACTTTAACAACCTTTTTCAGCCTCTGTATTAATCAAGCTGCTTGGTATTTATACCAAGCGCGTATGCCGAAATTAGCATATCTCAAGTAGCTTCTTTAATTCATTCACTCAAAAGTTCGATTTTGGGAATCGAATCTTTTGTATACCTTACAAGGTGTTTTGTAGGTGTATGATGTCATAAGACAAAATTTCGAATAAAAAATGGTGATTTTGTTATAATAAGTTATCTACTTTCTTTTCCTTGCTATACTACTTACGCAGAAGTTCAAATCAAACTGTCAAGCGCTATGAATACCGCAAAATGTCTCATGTATTTCAAAGCAAAAACAACGTTACTCTTTTGTCTCACAGCACCCTCTGTCCTATAAAGTAAATAGACTTGAGCAGAAACTTTTATCAGCAGGAGGAGCCCGCGAACATTCAATTAACTTTCTCTTCTTTCGGGAGATATCCTGAGTGCGTGTGATTGATTCTTTTACTTGTACTTCACCATCTTGTCTTGCCTTGTTTCATTGCGTGTGATTGAGGACATGGAGTGTTAAAGCTTCTTAGGGCTCTCTGCGGCTTTCCAGCATATGAAGACGAGAAAGACAGAAAAGGTCAAAAGATATATAAAGGAGAAAGATAATTATTTTTCCCCTTTTTTTCTCTTCTTATCCTTTGTTTCAATCAGTAGGAGAATTTTTTGTTACAGGTCATGTTTATTTCCAGCTGATTTTACAGAATATAATAACTTTCCCTATACATTTTGTATAACCTCTTTCACAAAGTTAAATATTTCACATGCGCATGTATATACATCGTTGGATATGTTAAAGGATATTGTGAATATTAGACCCTTTCTTGGTATTTCAGTGTTTCTAAAAACCTTATCCAAATCCTTTGAACCCGGTTTCCAAGAAACCACTTAAATATAGCGAACAATGTGAATTTCGGGTTCGTTCACTGCAATTTACAACCATGATTTAATGAATAATACTTGTACTAAAAAGAAAATATTAAACCTTTGAAATGTATGAATCTATTGATTTGCAAAAGCAGGTTTACGATGAAAATTTTTAACTTATACTTTAGTCTCTGAAGTGCGATCATCCTGTACTGCATGGGATTTAAATTTAAAACACTATACAGTGCATTTCAAAGAGTTTTGGCGTTTCGAAAAAATTTTTTTTCGTATTACCACACATATTATTTTTTGAAAAGAGAAGTTAAATTATTCTAATTTAAGTATATTTCTCAACGATAAAAGGCACAGTGTCAAGGATTTTGCAGAAAAGGATTTTGCTTTCCTGTTTTGTTATGTTTTTACTGCAGTGATATAGTTTTCAATATAGATTTATATATCAGTACGGAAATGAAACAATTTTTCCCTCCCCTTTTAAAGAAAATAATGCAGTGTTATTTTGATTCCAGCGACATTTCAGCGACAAACCGAAATTGAAATTTTGAATTTCAGTTTCCTAACATTGTGTATTTTATCGCATGGGCAGAAATTTGACGTTTAAACACGTATAAAAAGAAATGGAATAAACCGAAACGGAGACCATAATCATCTTAAATTGTTAAATTTAAGTTAAATAACGAAATTTGAGTATTTTTTAATTACTTTATCAACAGAAATCATGGAAGTTCCTGTAGAGATGTTGGACATCTAATCCTGACTCTATTCTCTAAAACATGCACAGCAGTTTCTGATATTAAGGTCGGAGGACTCTGCGGGCCAGATAGAATGTTTGATTTAGTCTTTATGTTTCTAAAACTACGAACGTACAGTTCTAGCTGTATGGATAGGAGCATTATCTTGCTGGAAAACGCCATCTCCAGCAGGAAACAATGTTTGCACCATAGGATGGATCTGGTTGGCTAAAAGTTCGACATAGTCCATCTCAGTCAATCTCCCTTTTTGGGGTGACAATAGACCCCCTCTGAAAACCATGAGATGACCGCCGAAACCTTGGCAAATTTGCCTCAATGATTGACAGCTGGCACGAGAAAAACATGATCATAAGCTTGTGCAGGTGTTCTCCAGACATACGCCCGTCCTGTTGCAGGGAACAATGTGGACAATGATTCGTCTTCCTTTATCGACATATCACTGGACCAGGATTTGCACTCGTGGCACCACTGTAGAGGACATTTTGTATTCACATCTGTTACAAGCGGAATGGAAATTCCTACTATGCCGAAAATTTGTTGATTTTGGAAGTTCCATCTTCGCTGTAATGATTGATACTGGTGCCTGCAGATGCAGATTGAGCTTTGTGGTCACTTTCGCTGCAATTGTCTTCTTTTTCAGCGTCACAATCCGCTTTAAAACCCTTCAGTCTCTTTTACTCGGCTTTCTGTTTAGATGACATCTTTCTGACATTCTGTATGCTGTCATGGCTTTCGGTACCATAGTTAAGGAACCACCCAAATCCCTGGGGGCTGCGGCAGCTGATACTCCAATTAGACGTGCTCTAACAATTTCCCCTCCTTGCAAGGTCTGCAAGGTTTGCCATCTTACGCTGTCCCTCAAAAGCACGATGTCCATAGATTCATTACTGGTACCTGACAGTAAAATAATATATACCATATATAAGGGGTCGGCAACTAGGTGCCTGGGAGCACCAGGGCGCCCGCGAAACAATTTTAAAGTGTCCGCTGTTCAAATTCCGAAAATATTTAGATATCTGAACAACAAAAGTTTGTAGTTGTAATGAATAATTTAGTAAAAAAAATAAAAATCGTAAAACCGTAAAAAAATAAGACTGAGCAGCCTTATCTCTCGACAGCGTAGCTCTCCCCTTGCTTCTATGATAAGTACGATAAATACCTTAAAAGATAAATTACCGCTCTGGAAATCGCAAATGGAGATAATTTATAGAATTTCCCAAATTAAAAAATGGTCATAGAAAATTATCGCGATGGAAATGCTACCACCTATAATTTGCCAAACATTTTGATTCCTTATTGGAAGAATTTCATACCATATTTGAAGAATTCTACGAATTGCAGGCATTCTTGACGTTTTTTATTAATCCTTCCTCTCGTACAGAGGAAGATGTGACTCATAAAATCTCAACATGTTTCCATATTTCCATTAAGGAAGACTTAAAATTGAAAATGATAGATATAAGAAATAACATTGAATTAAAATAACATCATAATGAAGAAAAATTCTGGAATTTAGTGAATGAAAATAGCTTCCCATTGTTGAGAAAATGTGCTCTGAAATTGAACACTCTTTTGCACGTCGACATATGCTTGTGAATCTTTGTTTTCCAATCTGAAATACTTAAAATCAAATTACCCATAAAACCTCACTGACACTCATCTGGACCAATGCCTGAGAACTGGGAATCCAACTTAAGTGCCACATTATGAGTCGGCCGCAGATTTGCAATGTCAAATATCGCATTAATTATCAATTTAAATATTATTTTGTTTAAATTAAAATTTGAATTAATGTGTTAAAAATTTATGTCGCATTAATATTTTCATGTTTAAATATTAACCCTTCCCCCCCTATTTTTCCTCCACTGGTGCCCGCCGAACTCCCGCATTTCTGAAAAATGCCCTCCTAGTAAAAAAGGTTGCCGACCCTTGCCCTAATTTCTATAAAATAATACTGATGGCCAGTTTTATTTTTTAAGGAATACGAAGCACTTTCATAACACACCCCTAATATTAATAGGTGTTTCATCATTTTAATAATCCCCTGTGTGTATATATATCTATATATATATAAAAGAGCTCGTCTGTTTGTTTGTCCGCTATAGAATCATAGACTGTTTAACCCACCGGGACGAAATTCGGCACAGTTAATGTTTAGGACCCGAGAAACTTAAATCAGGAAAAACGAAATTTGGGGCTCAATTAGTTTTTTTTAATTAATTTTTTAATGATTTTTGTGCCTCTATGAGGTGCGCGACCACCTGTGGAGCCCCTTCACCACAACCAGCTGCGTTAAGAGAGATGGTTTGGGGGGTGACGGGGGGGGGGTCAAATTCCAATGCGCGGGAGGAAGAGGGTTGGGAATGACCTTTGGCCCTGGCTCCCCAAATAAACATAACTGGCCAGATGAACATGAAGAGCGGGGGTGCAGCCCAATATTTTTTTGATGGAATGCATGAAAAATTTTATATCTATATATCTACCCGGGCAACGCCGGGCAATAATGCTAGTGTAAATATATATATATATATATATATATATATATATATATATATACAACATATATATTGACAAAGGATAGGGATAAAAAAAGAGATAAATAAAGTTAAAGATACACCGATATGTATTTGTCATTACAATTACGATAAGGTTGATTTTTTATTTAATGAAATGAAAATTTCCTAGTGTGGAATATTCCTTACGTACAAATTTGCTTAAATGTTTACAAACTTGGACTAACAGAATGAAAAATACAGAGGAAAAACCGTATTTGACATTAGTTTTTAGAATAATAGTGACCAGAGTCCACGTTAATCTTGCAAAGAACCTACGGAAATACAACTAAGTTTGTGGTTCCTTTAAAAAACATTAAATTTATAAAGCCCAAACCATATAAATTTACAGCATTTGCAATCTGACTGTTTCGTTCGACGAAACAAATAATTCGATTTTTTGTAACCATTAGTGAGGGAGTCGTCGTACAAAAATAGATTCTTGGTTGCTATAGTGACAGTTCTATTTGTTGTTGGGAAAAGAAAATCATAAAAAAGTAAAGAGTAATATATTAAATTTTTTATGTCAAAAATAATATTTAATATGAATCAGCTTTTAATGAGTTGGTAAGAAATATCAATTGTGTAAATTATTCATATTACCTTTTGTTTTTGAGTACATTTGATTCGTATGCCTTTTATTTTTGTTTCTTCGTGTACATTTTATTTTTGCTTCAGATGAAAAAAAACGTTAAATAAGAATAATTCTTTTTGTAGTTAGTTAATGCCTTCATTTTTGTTTGAATATATATTTGTTTTACCTTAAGCAAGTTAATTAAAATAATGCAAAATAAAACTTAAAAAAACAGGGAAAATCCTGGAAATTTTCCTTAGTTTCTATTGTAAACTCAGTTCACTTTTATTTGTGCCCGAAGTAGCCTAATGGTAACGCGTCGACTTCAAGTGCTCGGATCGAATTTCGACAAGGGCTTTTAAATTCCTCCGTGTCTAGGCCGGATATGGGCACGTTAAATCTGTAGATATAAAAGTCCTTCTTTCATGTCAGAGAGGATGGGAGGAAGTACGACCCCCTAACCCCCACCCTCCGATGTCGCGTTTGGGGTTGCTCGTTCAAAATTCAGGTGGCACCTGGCTAAATCGAACTTCAACCCTTGTAGTGCCAGAATAAACTGGAGCCGCACCCGTCAGCCAGCTAGTCTATGTGGACCTGGTATGGAAAACTTCCAGCCAGGAGGCATTAGAAACAACAACTAAAACAAAACATTTATTTGTGAATGGAATGTATCAGGTAAAAGCATACCATTTTAAATGTTTCCTTTTTTAATATAACATTTATATAATGTTGTTGAAAAAAATTCTTTTGTTTCAAATATATCTTTTCTATTTTAAAGCAACGAGCCAGATGGACATAAAAACAATTGAAAAAATGAATAAATGTTCCATAAAGTACACCAGATACGTATAACAGTTAAAACTGATTCATACAAGCAATTTAAAATCATACGCTTAAAGTTTCAGAGTAGAATTAAAAGAATTCTATGGAGACATTTTATTCAAATTTTACAGCAAATACACTGGTGAAATAAATTGAGAGAATTTGCATATTTTATCGGATTTCATGAAAAGAACTGAATTGAATATAAAACCACTGCTTCTAGACAAAAATGCAAATCTTATATGTCAAATACGTAAGTGTACACGTGTGTGTAGGCGGAGCCTGTAGAGACACAGGCTTTATAAGCGCGCGTAAGTTAAGACGCATTTCGTTCGCTAGCACACATCGGCGAATTTCTTGGTGTTATTTTGCAGCAATCGATTAATTTCAAATTTTAACAGTAAAAAAGAGTAACCACCAACGTTTAGATGATGGAATGAGATGATGGATAACTTATGGAAACAGTTCCAGGATACCGGATCCATAGGGAGAAAGTCTGGGCAAGGTCGCCCAAGAGCCACGACGGCCAGAGAAGATCGCCATTTGTCGATTATAGTGAGGCGTAACAGGAGTGCTACAGCTTCTCAGCTCTCTCGTGACTTGTATGCAGCCACAGGAACCCGTGTATCAAGGGTGACTGTTTCCAAAAGACTTCATGAGAGAGGGTTGTTTGCAAGAAGACCTGCTGTTTGCGTCCCGCTCACTTCTACGAACAGGAGAATCCGTTTATCATGGTGCAGAGAGCATAGAGATTGGAGTATGGATCAATGGGCGACCGTTCTCTTCACTAATGAGTCCCGGTTCAGCCTAAACACCGATTCTCGCCGTACGTTCATATGGAGAGATCCAGGGACCCGCTACCTACCCTCCAATGTCCGCGAAATCAACCATTATGGCGGAAGAGGTTTAATGGTCTGGGCAGGCATCATGTTGGATGGCCGCACACCTCTCCTTGTCTTTGAAAGAGGCACTGTGGCTGGTGTGAGGTATAGGGATGAGGTCTTGGAGCCCTATGTTCGCCTTTTCAGGGATGGAGTTGGCCCTGAGTTCATTTTAATGGACGATATCGAGAGGCCACATAGAGCTCTTCTGGTCGACGAATTTCTAGAGAGTGAGGATATTTGCCGGATGGATTGGTCAGCCAGATCTCCAGACCTTAACCCTATAGAGCATGTCTGGGAGGGCAATTGCAACTCTGGGGAGGGCAATTGCAACTCGCAACCCCCCTCCGAGAACCATCCAGGGAATGAAAACAGCGCTGCTGAACGAGTGGGACCGATTGCCACAGGAAATGATAAACTGCCTTATTTTAAGTATGAAATCACGCTGCGAGACCTGTATATCTGTAAGAGGGGACCATAACCCCTATTAACCCATCTATTAACCCATTTTTTTTGTTTATTCTGCAACCGCTGTTTCATACCTTCCAACTCCAACGAGTGTTACGCAAATTCATGCGTGTGTATTACAATTATTGAGTGGTTATTTGTTTTTTATTGTATCAATGTATGTACATATCAAATTTCATTAAAATTGATACAGTAGTTCTAGAGATAATCGACCAAGTCTGCAAATTCTCTTAATTTCTGACACCAGTGTACATGCTGCCATTAACACTTATAAATACTTATAAATATAAGTAGAACCATCGTGTAAATACGTAACTATATATTATTTTTGTGCATAATTTTTTTGCTAAATGATTAACCTTTTTTTGGGAAATATTCCTGAAATAAAGATTCTTCCAGTATATAACTTGCTAAAAAAAAGTATGCGTAGTTATTCGCTGTTATGTATTTGGCAACAAGATTATCGCTGTTGCTAGGTGATAAAAAAGAATATAAAAAATAAAGAGCGATCGGTGTAATCGTCAGCCGTTTTAAAATGAATAAATAATAGCTCGTTTGTTAATAGCGTATGTCTTATTTTATCGAAACCAGTATCTTAAATAAATACAAATGGCGACATGGATGGAATAAATACAGCATCTACGGGCATTAATTTTTAATGTTCCGTCACCGGGTTATGTGAAACGACTTGAATCTTGCTTTTTGGTAAATGGTATTGATGAACAAAAGAGAGTTCCAGCTATTATAAGTCTAATGGGAACTTATAGATTATTCACGAGTCTCTCAACCCCTGTAAATACTTCTAAATTGAATAAGTCGGACGAACACCGAGGACGTGTCTTGAGACGTCTAAGGCAGCGAGGGGATCCTGCCCTTACTATCGTACGTCACGCAGGCCAACAACAGGGTGTTATGGTCTGTTGTGCCTTTTCTTCTGATAGCAGGACCCCTTTGGTAGTCATTAGTAACACGCTTAACCTTTTCAGGGGGCAACAACCACCACCGTTTGCAAGGTGCAGATTTTTTTCCCTGATTATTTTTTAACTTAAAAAATCTTGAAAACCTATCCATTTAAAGAATGCAAAATGTTTTTACTTCTTTAAACTGATAACAGATGGCAGTACTGGTCATTTTCTGCTCATTTAACTGGACTATATTGAATACAAGTGAAAAAAGATTAGATTTAGGCGTTTGCACTGGGCAAACGGCGCCCCTCCAAAGGGTTAAACATTACGTAGACGATATTCTTAGACCTGTTTTGTTGCCGTCCCTCTTGCGGCTCCTTGGAATTACTTTTCAATCACATAATGCCCGGCCGCATACGTCACGTGTTGCTATGAATTATCTTCAAGCTTCCCGAACACTTCCCTGGCTACTTAGATAGCTTCATCTCTCCCCCATAGACCACATTTGGGGCGTGATGGGAAGGCATTTACAACTATCCTGGAATGTTGGCGATTTAGCCTGATGGAGACATTTTGGCGAGAAATCCCGTAGGACAACATCAGGGAACTTCATCAGTCTATGCCACGCCGGGTGACAGCCGCTGGAATAAGCGGTTGATAACCCACTTCGCCTGTGTTATTGTGAGAGGTGGGTTAAGCAAACCACTCCCAGTGTTTTTGAAGGCGGATGTAAATTAGTTAAAATACTACTGAGTACTCACAACTGAGTTATCGAATAGTGTTAAATAACTCATGTCCTGAGTTTTCTGCCGTTAATTTACTGAGCTGAAGAACCAAATAAAATAAGTATTAGAACGTAAATATCATCTAAGTTGAAAAGTGGAAATGTAGTTCATTTGGAACGTCGTATTTGGAATGAAAATTTTTGATGTATTTAAAATTTTATCCATTTATTTTTATTAGGAAGGAATTTAATTTTTGGTGTAAAATGTCTACATTTATAGAAGAGATTAATTTCGAATAAAACAAAAGAATTTTTGCTATTTTTCTTGTGTATAATTAATTTTTACCTAATGACAATTGTTCTCAACATCGAAATTATTTTCACGATCTAGAAAAGTTTTCCTTTAAAAGAGAACCTTTCACTTCCAAGGTGTTGAAAAATTTTGTAGAATTGGGGATCTGGGTTGTAGAACCCACTTTCTTACATGGGTTGTACGACTCACCAAAGCAAATTCCCCTATGCAGTGGATTTGAACTCGGATAAGTAGATTCACCGACCAACTTTTTTATTTCTGTGTGGACCAGTGCCGAATTGACTTCATCACTTTGTAACGGACAAACTCTGGAATAAATCATTCAATTGTTCTGAAATTTTAATAGTTTTTTTTTATGTGTATGTTCTTTCTTCACATTCACCAAAATTTGTCGCAATCGGACAACTTCTCCCTGTTGCGTCGATTTTTTTTATTATAAAACGTATATACTGGAGTTCCCGTGCCATGTATAAATGTAATTCTAAATTACTATTTCTGACAGACATTAATTAACTCACATTAATGTATTTTTCAAAAAACACTCATGCCACTTTTAATAACAAGAAAATCGCGACAAAAAAATAAACTTAATAATAAACTGAGCAATTCTTACTTTCTACAAGTAACCATAGTATGGTCTGCTTTCTTGTTGTTGTAGTTGATGAATTTATTTGCTCTAAGATAACAACTAATGTCTAAAACAGGGGTTTCCAAACTTTTTCATACATCGACCCCTTTTGAAAGAATGATTTTATTCATCGACCCCGTCAGATTTTTCTCTATATTATACAGCATGCAGCATAATTATAATACTAATAATTGCACACAAAACACTTAAAGATAACAATTTGTCTAAGAATATGAACAACAATTAACAAAAAGTTGTTCATTAGGTTTGTATTTTGTTATTTTTGTACTATTTTCACTTTTAATTTCACGAGTACAAACAAGATTTCAGAAACACAGATTGTAATTGCGCAAACATCACCAAGAGAAAAACGGAACTCCATCTGATTGGTTGCATCGGGAATACCCATGTGCTGTTTAAGGTCCAGTGGATTTCCCCAGTTCTGCCTAGTGTTGGTAAATAAATAAAAGCCGACGGCGGCATTCGAAGCATACACAAAAGTGTCATGAGATTCGACTTTAGATGCGTGTATCACTCCGCCCTATGCAAATCTGATTTTATACATTTTAAAACGAATATTTTAATCTAATAACTACATTCTTAAATGTTAAGCTTTAATTCTTATCTAACATCTTATCTTATGACGTCCGTTTATGCATGACTTATGAATGCTATTTTCTTTTATGTTACTTTATTTTCTATCAGTGACAACCCTGACTCTAACTTGTGTTTAAGAAATGCAACATGCAGTCGAGAGGGAGTCTGGTCTAGGCTGCCTAGTTGCACTAATTATTCTTGCAACTCGATAGTATTCGAGTCGTATATGAGATTATTTTGTAAGGTATACATAAGCTCGATCAAAAGTTCGATTCACAAGAATCGAACTTTTGAGTGAATGAATTAAAGAAGCTGCTTGAGATATGCTAATTTCGGCATACGCGCTTGGTATAAATACCACGCAGCTTGATTAATACAGAGAAAGAATAAAGGTTTTGTTAAGGTTGATAGATAAGCGAGTTAAGGGAGCTACGAGGAAAGCAGCTCCAGGTGCTGCGCTAGTGCTTAGAGGGCCCAAGGTTTACGTGGCAGTACTGCTGGTTTGACTCTCTGCTGGTTTGTGAGTATGGCAAAGTGTATTTTTATTGAATGCTAATATATATATTCCGTACAAATAGTACGTATGCTTATTGCTGTAAAAGAAAATTCTATATGTGCAACGAATTCAATAAACATTGTTTCATGTATAAACTGTGTTTGTATCAAATTCATTTAGAGTGCCACTTCAAATTATATGCACCCAACTCTGGGTAGAAGTGAGCTATACTCTACAATTTAATTTAGTATGTTAATAATCTTAACTTTTGCTTTTAAACCTGTGTCCTTACTTTTTCACTGAAAATCTGCTAAAGTCTTCGTCATATTAAGGGACGGAAGCTATCATTAAAATATTAAATTAAATTTTAAAACAGAAAAATTATCATAGATCCCAATAAACCCCTGGGACACTATAGACCCTTTTTGAACTTCCATCGACCCCTAAGGGGTCAACCTGGACCCCGTCGGGAATCCCTGGTCTAAAACATTAAAAACTGCTGATTATACGCTTGCCTCCTAACAACATTAATAGGAACAAAATATCGTGCATGCGAGGTATCTTTAACCATTTAACACCAAAGCCCGATTATAATCGGACCAGCGTTACCTGCGGAAATACCCTGCTAGGAATGAATGCACTTTGTAACAGACGCTTGAGCACGCTGTAAATATACCCCCGAAGATTATAATTAATTAGCACGATATAAACCTCTCCCACATCGTATAGAGGTTTGCGACGGGAGGCTGCCACAAGTGTGCTCCAGTTCGATTTCCGGTTAAAGCACGGACGTTGTCTCCTAATAGAGAGTACTGTTGGTTCTGCTATACTGTGTCCCTCATAATCAAGTAGCCATTAAAAATGGCGCCACGTTTTTCGAATGTTCTAAGGACCGAAATCCAGGCGCAATGGAAAACAGACATTAAATTTTGCAATATTCTTCTTTTTGATTTAATGATAGATATTTATCTAATGAAACAAAGAACTGCAGAATATGTAAGTAGATTCAAAGACAGACCCGAATAAATATATGATCTCAGAATTTGATTGCCGGTGTTTTTGCTGTATATTTAATACTAAAAGTCAAGTATTCTCTAACCATATGTCAATTCTATCAAAATAAAGATTTCTGGGGAAACTTTAATTACGTGCGGCTGCTCCACCCCCCCTCCAAAAAAAAAAATCTCATTTCTTAAATTAATAAATTGAGCTGTTTGTTATGTGATCCTACAGTTTTGTCCTTTTAAGCATATTTTTTCAAATGTCTTTATTTTATTTTTATAATAAATGTCGATATTTTGTCTTTATAAACATATTTTTTCAATTTTTTTAATGTGTTGCAATATAAGTTAAGTCAGAAAAGAAGCTTCAGTAAAAAAAAGATTCTTATATAAGCAAATCATGAGAATGCTAAAGATAAAGACCATTACATAATAATCTGACAGTTGGGTATAAACTTCAATGCAAATAAAAATTTTTAAAACCTTGTTAAAAACATTGGAAGGACCTTAAATGTTTTTCCCTCGGAGAAATAAATATTTAAACAGCACATCTGTTTGACATATATAACTCCCGTTGTCGTTAGGAATGCTAATAATATTAAACATTTCATCTTGCAAAAATATTAAGTTGAGATTTTAAACCATTGCAGTTATTTCTAATGCTAATACATCATTTTTAAGATGCCAATGGTTGTAATTAAAAATTATTTCGGTGTATAAAGACTTATAATTAATTCTGTCAGCAGGGCAACAAAGCGTTATGTCTCTATTTTACCAACATTTCTGATATGTCAGACTCAATATTTGCCATGTGGATTCACGATTCATGTTTATTTTTATTCGGATTCGAGATACTCATTTATTATGTATAGCATCGTGGAGAGGGCCCTCTCTTAAAGTTAAGTGGCGCAGAAAGGAAATGAATAATACGTAGATTCTAATAAGGATGATTCTATAACAAATATATCTCACTGCTGATTGAAAAGTGGGCACACAGATCTGTTGAAAAATCATTTTTAAAGAAAACCCCAATGAAAAATTTATATATTACGCGCGTACTACTGTGCAAATTCAGGGAATTGTTAACATCTCGAAGTTTAGTTATGACTTTGGAGAATAAAGCATCGATAATCAGAACATCTGTCTACACAAATATTTTGACTGTTAATAATGCTCAAACAAGCATGTCTTTATTAATGATCCCAACTTTTCAAATTTGCATCCGCACAAAAATATAATATTCTAACTATCGATTATTTCGAAAACACGTATTTCTCATTTCTTGGTCCTTTTCCTTTTCATTTTATTTGCTCTGGAAAAATCTTATCAAATAATAATGAGCCCTGTTATAAAATCGTTACTATTTTGCACAAACAACCCCCATGTCTTAATCACTGTTTTCTCCTTAACCAATAACTGAGTTATCTACTATTGAAAATGTAACTCTAATTCAAGTACGCAGGACTTCCCGGGGTTCCAGATCAGGCAGACCTTTTTTTTCTCATTCCGATACAAAAATAGAAGATTTAAGTGCAGTCGCTATAGTAACGTGAGATTTATTTCCCGGGCTGAAATCTCAGACTGTTTGTATCAAATTGATGAGA